>WOFM01000317.1:1570265-1762765 GCA_011428145.1 Ericerus pela | reverse complement strand
CGCATTTCGGCCGTATTTTGGGATAAAAATTGACCCCTTAAACGCGACAAGGTTACGTTGAAAATGGTAACATTATTTGAATAGAAATAGAAAAAAAAAACATGTTAACAGCACTTTAATTTTGAAGGAAAATTATAAAAATATGACACTTTTTTTTTTATTGCTGCATACGGTTTTCTTTTTTTGTTTTGTTTATTTTGCTTAAATATAACTTTGTTGGGGCTTTAACTTGACAGGGTTTTGGTGCTTATTCAATTCATACTGTCCAGTACGTGTTTTTAAGAAGGAGAGAACTATATAAATAGATACGAGTGAGTTTTAAAGGAACGAGAGACGAGTGGAGTGAACATTGGGACAATTATTCCTTTGGGGATTTGTAATAATGAGGGGAAGTGCTTCAGTGGGATAAATTGAGGATTTTAATAGAAGGAGCTAGACAGGTGAAGAACATGTGATTGAGGTACCACTCGAAAAGGAAACTTTGAAGAGAGTGCACTTAAATTTGTTGATATTCTAATGTGATCTTTTTGGCATATACCAACATTCAAACACTTAAATTAGCACCTAAAGTCATAGGTACCTTAGTTGTATGCAGTGACGGTTCATTTTTATTTTGCCTGCTGCATAATGTTCGGCAACCGAACTGTCGTCAAGAAAATAATGTGAAGACAATGTTTGATCTTGCCTGTTTTGTAAATAAATTTACTTAATTAATTTCCGAAGGATAATGAACTGTAAAAGAGAATTACAAAAAAATAAAATGGTAAATGGGATAGTATGAAAAATTTATCTGCACAACGAAATATCGTGTAACAGAAGTTAATTATTGTTCATTTTCTTCACCATCATAAACCAAGAATATAAAATTTACGTCTGCATGAGATTATTTTATTTTGTTAAACGGGCAGATGGTTATATCGGCTTCTGTGCAGTACGAATAAAACCTTTGATTTTACATGGTTTCGGATCCATGCAAATTAAAGAAAAAAAAAGTATAATTTAGAAAATGATTACGAAAGGTTTTACTTACACAGATGGAAAATGAAAAAGAGTAAAATCGAGACAAATGAAGGATGTATGTTGGTAACGTTAAACTACCAATAAAGCAACAAGAAACAGCAACTATACCCTGTTTCAAATGAGATGTGACTTCAGAGAGACGTTCACATAATTATTATTTTCACGGCTATGTAAAGCACTAATTAAAATATTTTTGTAACGAACCGTTCCGGATACAGCCTATGGTTAAATAGTGTAAATCTTTCCCTTTTCCTTTCTCCACTGGTTCATCTATTTTGATTACGTCACATATCGTTCTCACTTAGAACAAAATATACAAAATAATTCGTCGTTGAAGTACATTATTTGGAAAATGGTACGAATCTGGGAAATTGATATATTATAGGTACCTATTAGCATATCTACTATTACTTTGCTCCTTTGATCGTATCGAATGTTCGATAGTTAATTTAATAGGCATTGTTTATTATTTGATTACAGTTCACAGAGAAAGTTGAAAAAAAAAATGGATAGAGGATGCTATGTGAGGCATTGTACCTTATAAGAATCATTATATAAATTTCAAGATTTATAGTTGTTGATCTTGAGAAATCGTCAAAATTACACTCCGAACTCTCATGTGAACTCCTAAACTAAATACCTAATCTCGAGACCTGAGGAGGAAAATACCCCATTTTAATTCACACTGATCCTGAACATCATTTCGTTCGTTCCGTTTAAGATTCGCACCTTCAATGGAATCAGTGTGAACCAGAACGACGTATTTCCTTTCGTAAAATGATAATACTATTGTCAAAAATTATATTTAACCTACACCCACTGGTCCATAGAAACAATCAGTCTGAACCAGTGATAATTAACTTTATTACAAACCTTCAAAAATGGTCGTTTCTGATTGGCAGAAAAGTTTTAAATTGAAATAGCCAATTACCACAGCTACTGCATTATCATATTTTTTAAACCCAGCCAATTTGTGAATCACTCACTAATTATCAGTGAACGAATGAATACCTAAACGAAAACCAAACAAAATCGAGGAAAAATGGCTCACAAAACGATCTTCAAAAATGTGAATTTTTCACTCGACATAGTCTCCGCTATGTCCCTGGAGATATCAACTACAATATTTCGAATGCTCTATGGATACTCAGCAAGTCTGAACCAGCTGGTACAGAATATACAGAACTGACCCAGTTCTTAAAACGGATGTAAGAAAAAGGTACAAGAAAGGAGACGAAATTACAAAAAGTACATGGTCAAATATCGCTCCAAGAATCCTCAAAGGTCAAAGCCGAAAAAAAAAATGTAAGAGTAAAACGCAGGGAAAGAAACTAAAACAATCACCTAAAAAATTTAAGTCAATAAGACTGTAAAAAATTAATAAAATTGAAACAAATGAACGTAAAAAAAAAAAATTGAACGAAAGTATATGTAATTTTTATGACGAAAATATACATTCTAAATGAAAACAATTTTAACCCTGGGTTTCAACATTCGATTTTATATTTTTTATTTACGGCGCATTGGTTATGCAATTAGAGATACACCTTCATTTTGATTTCATTAATTTTTATATCGGGCTGTTTAAAAACCACGAGTTCAACTTTGGCAAAGAAATAGAGAACGGAGGAGAAGAATCAAAAGCAGGAATAAGGACAGCTAGCTGATGACGTCAAAGGAACGTTGAAAAAAAAAACAGGTAGGTATAAGAAAATATAGTGCTGTAGGGAAAGAGAATTTGGAAATGAAGCAAGTTCGGAAAAAAATTGCGTTGGAAAAATTATTCTTAGGATATCAATTAACATTTATTATTCTAAATTGTCAAAATTCCAATTTTATGGTCAACAGTTCGTCTTGAAAGGTTAACAAAAGGGCTAATTTTTTATGATTACTTTCTTAATGAAGACTAATTTTTAATCTATTTTCGTGTTCTGTATTATAATTCTCAAATGTGAGTCACCCAATTCAATAGTTTCATAATATCACGAAAAATAGGTAAGATGAATTCGCATACTCGACAATCATTGGTTCGCCTGAAAAACTCATTTCTTTCAATGAAGGTCAGTCCTTTGAATTGATCGCTTTTGATTGGTTTAGAAGTCACTAGCTGAAATAGCCAATTACAGAGGTTTGTATAATATTCCGTTTTCATGAATAATTTAATTTCAAATTACTTACTAATCAACAGTCATCCAGTGTATAAACAGAAAAAGAAAAAGCTATGAAAATCTGAAAAAATGACTCGTACTATGATTTTTCAAAATGTGAATTTTTCACTCGACATAATCTCCACTATGCCTTTGGAGACATCAACAACAATATTCCGAATGCTCGATGCTGATTCAATGCTAGCTAGCATGCAAGTACGCACCAGCTGGTACAAAATATACAGAACTGATTCGGTTCTGGAAAGGACAGTGAAAAAAAAAAGTCGAAGAACGAAGACAAAATTATGAAAAGTACATGGCCAAGTATCGATCCAAAGGCACTCGCAGGCAAAAACCGCAGAAGAAATATAAGAATAAGACGCATAAAATGAAACTAAAACAACGGCCCAAGAAATTTATGACAATAAGAATATAAGAAATGTAATTCTAATAAAATTGCAAGAAATATATACGAAAAAATAAAGAAAATTCTTAGCAACTTTTTTTTTTTTTTTTTTTAACAAAATGTTTGATATAAATAATCTAAAATATGAAAGTTAAAGAAACAAAACCAGCAAAGAATTATGAGAACCTTAACTAAGATGAATAAAGTCAACTTTTTAAGAAACTTTTTTTAGTTAAACAATGAAAGGTTGGATCAAAAAATAAATAAATCACACAAAAACTCGTTAATTTAGTATAATATTGTCCTTCTAATAAAACTGCTAGAGGTGGGTAAAAAATTTATCATAAAAGGTTATCGAAATAGAGGAAAAACAAATAAAATCGCAGTAGTGAGTATAATAAAAGCTTATAAAAAAATATACGATTGGCATTTCTGTTTCCTGTTCTATAACTTGTTTTTCAAAATAAATACTGTATACTTCATACGATATTATAATTATGTAGTAATATAAAAATATCGTCCAGTTAAATCTTACAAACAAAAAAACTACACAAACCTCAACTACATATGTTATTGAGTGGGTCTCTTTAAGTAATATACTGTGTGTTGCACTCTTTAGGCCTCTTGCAATTTTGAAAAGGGGCCGTTCATATTTCTGACCAGTTGTATCATTTATGTCTGTACCTACTCCACTATGTGCCGCTGTACCATGTATGATGGTACACAATGGAATGATTTTTGACTTTGAAAAAAAAATCATGGATCACTATAATTTTCAACAAATTCAGTTTCAGTTTCAATTAGCTTGATATAATTATATGCAGGAAGGTGAGCTCTTTCCATTGGTATATTTTGAATTTCAATGTAGGTAAGTAAAGTTTTACAAGTAACAGCCAAAATAGAAAAAAATTTCCTATTGTATAGGACCCTCTCCTATAGGTATGTATCAGAAATGACAGTAGAAGTAAATATTAAGATAATTAGCAGGAGAAATATCACTATGTCAGTGTTGTAGATTATAGCTTCATAATAATGGGAATCCAAATATTCTCAGTTATTATCGCTATCGAAAATATTCTCTGAAGCATGATTGTTTTCAATACCCTCTGGAGGAGATAGGAGACGTCAGAAAAAAAATTTCGTAGAACTTTTTAAAAGGAAATTTTATTGTAAGTAGTTTTTTATGAAACTATTTTTATCAAAAAATTGAAATTTGCGGAGAAAAACTTGAAAAACCAAATTTTGGAGGATAAATACTTATCTTGCCACAATTTCAAGACGCCTAGAGGATACAACTTAGCAATTTATGATACTCTAGAGGACCCACCCAACAATCTGATGTTTATTTGACTGGACTAACATTGATTCATCCAAATCTATTATTTTCAACTTGCCTCATGTAAGAAAGGTTGATAGGAAAATAAGGTTCTGTACCCCTTAAAAAATAAAATATGCAATCAATTCAACTCAAGAGCATATCAGACCATATACCACTTTTCAACGTAATATTTGCTATTGATATTTAGACATTTCGAGTAACACGATTCAAGTTTTTTAATGCTAAGTCCATAGACGGTTGCTACCGAAGTAAAAAAAAAATTGTGAACCACATCTTTAACTTCTTGTCTTTGGGCAAAATTTAGGGAACAGTAAAGTGTGAAATTTACATAAATATAGTGTTTTTAAAAATCCGTACAATTTCTCTAATTCTTACACACGTCTATCCTCATCAACAATAAAGTACACTACATTGTTGGTTTTATTACTGATGCTTGGGGGCCCTAACCGTTCTTTTTTGTGTGTGTGCGCGTGCGTTGTGTGTGTGTGTGTGTGTGTGTGTACACTCACACGTCCTCGAATTCCTCCACCCATTTCCTCACCTTCTGTATACTCACCACATCGTTGCCATTCATATGCTTTAGTGATGAATATTAGGTATAGGTTCTCATTTTTTTCCAATAAAAATTGGATCACTGCACAAATTTCACATTTTGCGGAGGAGAGGAGGTAAGGGTATTTTCATGCTTCAACGTATCTTAAACACGTCATGACACTACTTAAACACAAACATACTGCACAGTCATACAAGCTTAGAGTACCTACATAACATTATCAAGCGGAGTTGCCAGTGGTGCCTCATTGGGAAAAAAATGTAACCTTTGTTTTCTACTAACTCTCGTATAATACAAAGAAAACCCGAAAGAAAAACCATTTTACTTACGAAATAATTAGAATTCAGAATATGTATGTTTAGTAAACACCTATCATTTGAGCTAATTTTAGACATCCATCGTTTATCTCTTATCACTTTTCGAGAAAAAAAAAGTCATTTTAAAAGACGACTAAATCATGCATTAATTTTCTTCATTTTGAACACACGAAGTAATTGTCTCTTTTTTTTAAATATAATAGGTATTAGAATACCAGAGAATATGAAAAAAAAAAAGGACACATTTTTGTAGCAGAAATTCGCAGGTGTCAAATCAGTTTTCAAATTTATTTTCCTCAATGTCACGCGAATTATTAACATCCACTGTATAATAAGAACAAACTGAGAGAAAAGAACGTAGTTTATGATTTCGTTGAAATTTTTGATACAGAAATTGGAAGGTATGATTTTTTCATTACGCTGACAAGGCGAGAAAAATTTCCATTTCAGACGTTTGTTAGAATTTTTTCCATAGCATAAATATTGAAAAAATTGCAACACCGTCAGAGATATTTTGCCAAAATCAATATTTTTCATTAATAACACTAAAAATATTCTACTTTTGCAACTTTATTGGAAAAGTTTTTGAAAAGTAATTTTGATTATGGTGAAAATTTACATTCATTAAGAAGCGTACGTGCTACTGGAAAATTAAGTTGTTCGTATCGACGATTTATCGATTTGTAAGAAATATGTATTTTGCGAACATGAACGACTTTTGAACACCAAACATTCAAATTACCACAATGTATAGTCTGATTTTTCGTTGGAAAAAAAGTTACCAAATTCGAAAAATTTGAAAAAATAAAATAAAATTTACCTGACTCTGTACAATCGATAAAAATTAATTTCCTTTGTAGGCAGTGGTTAAGAGTAGCACTCTTAAATTCTTAATTTTCTAAGGAGTAACGACAAATTTTAAGATAAGACAAAAGCTAGTATATTCAGAGCCTATATTATATAACAGAAAATATTGAGCCACTAGTTTTCCATAATATAGAAAATAAAAACCAATAAAGTTGACATTTCAGAAGAGAAGATGACCACTGAATTTTGAATATTATAGCCTTATAGTTCATTTATAATTCAATGATTTACAGATATTGGGCTGATTATAATTACTTTTAGGCACCGATAATAATAGATAGGCCTAAAGTGTTTTAAAATATTATCTAATTAGCGTGCATAATTAAATTACATAAAAATTAATATTTTCTACATTTTCACCTCTAATTTATTCTGTTACTGTAAACTTAAGCACACTGTTGCAACTTCTATGTATGATAGCAAAATATTTTAAGGGTAACGATTTTTTTTTTTTTTTATTGGAAATTTGATGATTTGAAAATTATTTCTGTACAACATAACTATTGTTCTCGACGTATGGGCTGAAAACGAAAATTTGATCCACATTTAATTCCTTAAGAGGAAAAGCTCCACTCTGGTCAGTGGGGAATTTTTTATGGGATTATTGCGGAAAGAGTCCCATACAACTAAGTTACATCTCTGCCATAATTTATTCCTTAATGACCCTTTTTTATGTCTAAAACTGAAATTTCAATAGGTACTTATTCAAAAACCTGTGTAGGATGCTTTTCTTTTCACACTCTCTGTATAAGAAATGTTACTGAAAAATAACTACAGGCTATAAACAGGTGCTAAACACATTTTTTTTTGTTGTATTCAAATTTTTTATAGACGTAAATTAGTTTATGAGTGAGAAAAAAATAAAAAAAGAAAGAAAGGAAGGAAGCCAGAAAGAAGGAGAGAAGGAGAGAAAGAGAGAGAGAGAGTGAGTGAGAGAGAGAGAGAGAAAATGGTAAATGTCTGTCATTAGATACAATATTTACCTGCTTGTCCCTCAGGAAAGAAATGGGAATTTTCAACTTGTCTTCCTTTATTTACACAAATCTACAGTAGAAAAAAGACAAACAGTACGAGCATTTAGATACAAGGTTCTCAAAATGTATGTATTTACTCAATGTAGGCGCTTATTAAAAATTTTCAGCTGAAGAAATCCATCGGCGCCATCTTGTGGATATACACGTCAACATTATTACGAACTTTAACGCGCTTTAATCGCTGAAAGATTAAAGAGGGAACGTTCGAATGCAAATAAAATATTCAATTCTTTTTATACTCTACGATGTAATAAAAGTTCACAGGTGTGTTTATATAAAGTGTTTATGTGTGCGTGTGTGAATACGGTTGGGTGTGTTTTCGTATACGTGTGTTAGAAAAAGAAAAAATTTTTCAATTTATGTTTAGCTACGCTCGTCGTAGGTACTTATCGAAATATTTTTAGCGGGTTTTCATTGTGATCAAGATCAAAATCCAAAACTTGATTATGGAAGACTAATATGAAGACTGGCTACCCTTCTAGTCTTGGTCTGATCTTGTGTTTTCTCATTACTAAATTAACCTTATGATTTAAGTTTGAGAGAAACTTACGTAGACTTTTCTTTTGTCTCAAAAAAAAAAAAATCCAATGGCACCAAAAAGTCAAATTTCATCTTCTCTTTTCACCGTGTCTTTCATTCCACTCAAACCTAGAATTTCTTGTTAGATAACAAGAAATTTCTCATGTTCTATTAACGGTGCCAGCCTGTTCAACTGTAGTATAGTGCGGCCAAAGTTAAATCGGAAGTGCACAACCACGGTCCGAAGAAGAAGAAGAACAGGTTCGTTTGTAAATATTAATTTTGATCACTCAAAATATAAATAGTCATCGAATTAAACGTAGGAAAAAAATAAATCAAATCTAACATTGCTTTATACAGATAACAGATGACTCCTGACCAAAGTTGACACTAAAACATAATATTTGCGAGGTATAAACTTGTACCTATTATGACATTAAAGGTGGCACAATATTGAAAACTGTCGATAGTTGATTTTTTTTTTTTTTTTTTGATAGGTAGTTTCTCTTTCGATAGTTTTGTACGATAATTTAACCAAATTTGCCAACTGTTGAATTTTTTTTTCATTGTAATGTACCAAATGACTTGTTTTCAGCTCTTTTTCGAGTATTTTTACGCTTCTTTAGTAGTATTTTTTTGTGTGTTCAAACAAAAGGACACCATCGAAATTAATGAAACCATCGATAGTATTGATAGTTTTTTAATAACTTTAATATAATTATTATTTCGAATTAACATAGTTATTAAGAAACAGACAAATTGCCCAAAATGCCTATTTTATTTTATAATCGAGATGAGCGATTTTTGCCACGTTACAAGGTGCATTTGCGCATAGATATTATGAAAATAGAACAGGTTGAATGTTAATTTTCTGTTACTAGCATTTTTTTTTCTTGTTTTCAAATAGAACCTATTAAGCTATTATATGACAGAATAAAAAAACAAAATACAAAATGAAATTAGTAAAAAAAAAAATTGAAAAAAAAATTCTACAAAAATCAAGGGCGCTAGGGGGATTTGAACCTCCTTCCACATGTAAGGCAAAGATTTAGTCGTAGCGCTACGATTGTAGCTGAAGAACTGTGAATAATTTTAATATTCATGTATGTTAGCCTACGATTGTAATCGGAGAGAAGAGATGTGGCAACAGGGTTTTACTCATCTCAGTTACAAAAAGGAATTACTTACCTGGCAGTAAAGAGTCTTGCCAGGGATGAACAAGTATAACATAATTATTGTTTTTAGAGAAAATTAATAACCTACGAGAATTATATGTAAAACACTTCTCAAAAAAATAATTTTTATCTCTGGTCTTAATATATTCAATGCAACAACTTTCAACACACTTGAACATGCTTGCAACACACTAGTTGCATCACACCCGTTCAGAATTACTGGTTTATAATCTAAATCACCTCATTTTTGCATAGTGAAAAAATAATGGATTCTGTTTTTTCACATGTGATTAATTTGGTTCTTCATTTATTCTACAACCTCTTATCCATCTCTTGGATATTCAGTTGTGCAAGATAATTTAAATTTTAACATTTTCTTTTATTTTGTTTGGTTTACAACTAATTTAATTTTTTAATTCATACCTAAGTACTACTTTGGGCACGTAATTCGTTTTTGTAACTGAAATGAGAAAAACCCTGTTGCCACATCTCTTCTCTTTGATTATAATCCCAGGCTAATATACGTGAATATTAAAATTACTCACAATTTTTCTGCTGCAATCATAGCGCTACGACTGAATGCTCGCCTTACATGCGGAAGGTGGGAAGTTTAAATCCTTCAAGCTCCCTTGATTTTTGTAGAATTTTTTCCCATTTTTTTTTCACTAATTTTTTTTTTTTTTTTTTCATTCTGTTATGTAATAGCTTAATGGGTTCTATTAAAAAAAAAAAAAAAAAAAAAAAAGCTAATAACAGAAAATTAACATTTAAACTATACTATTTTCATAATATTCACGCACAAATGCATCTGGTAACATGGGAAAAATCTCTCATCTTGGTTATAAAAAAAAACAAATATATGTCTTTGGCTTGTTTAGTTTCTCCACTTTTATTTTGAATGGTGTAGAATAACTTGTGTGACAATAGTGATTTGATTGGTTCGTATTGTGATATCAATTCAAATCCCCCAACCAACTTGCTTGAATAGATGAACAACCAGTTAGGTAACATTTAACCATCTGGAGAGTGGGTTGCAAAAGTTGTACCCTGGTGAGGGAAGTGTGTTTATTTTGAATACAGTGATGACTTCACCAGGGTAAATAATCATCGTATTTTTAACAATTTAAATTAGGTGCACTCTTGTTTACCAGGTTGTTCCCTGCCCATTTATTCTGAACGCGCCTCTGTATACCACCACGTACTTTTAACCATACGAATTAATACGAGAAGCACAATTCGCTCGTTTTCAACGAGATCACCATCCCCACCCCATTAAACCTAGACGTTCCATTTAAAATACATAGGAAATATGCGTTTCTACCCGAATTTTTGGCCATAATTCTCTTTTTTAATGAGATGGCTATTTTTTCAAAAAAAAAAAAAAAAATGAAATTTTAGAGAAGGTTTTAAGGAATAAAATGAACTCAAGAATAAGAAGTTTGAGACCTTAGAAACGGAGAAAATTGAAGAAGAAAATGAAATCGTTCATAAAATTGGCTTAATTCAATGTTATCAGAAAACTTAACCCTAAAGACAATTAATGATAAGGCTCAAAAATGGTGATATCTTGTAAATGATTAGTTATAATTCACATAAATATTTCCCAGAACACCCCAACTGAAAAAAAAAAAGACAGGGGTAATCTTGAATTTTTCTATGAAAACTAATTTTTTTTTTTTGAAATCTGTGGAGTCTGGAGCCTCCCTCTACACCTCATCGGCGACGCCCTTGAGTAATGTTAAAAATCACTTTTGAATCATGTCATTTCGAGCCATTTTGGAGACAAACGGCTATCAAACTAAGTATTGGAAGTGATTTTTTTTTTTTATATTGTTATGGCTGAATTTTTTGAAAAATTACTTTTTCAACGGATTTTGGTTGCGTTCGAATCTTTTTCCATTTTTTCCCGCGCCAAAAATCATCGATTCGGTAAACTTTCCTTTTCTGTAATTTTGTGGCCGGCACGATAATACGAAGTAACGACTCGAAAACATTTATATATAGATATATATATATATATATATACAGCAAGTCTATTTTGTTTGTTGTTGAGTATGTATGTACTCGAAAAGTTGAATGAAATTCGCGAATAAAACTTTCAATCATCGACATTTCTGAACGTTTTAAAGTGCTTTGGAAATTGTCTGAAAAACTATCGCAACCATCGGCTCTACGTCTAATACAGACACACTTTCCACATACGCATCAATAACTTGATCACGGCGATGGCGAAGTTTTTGGAAGTGAAGTGCGTAAGTTGAATTTTTGCGCGTAAAAACCAATTCTATTCTCTTTCTGAAGCTTCATGTTTATATCGGCATACTTTGCTCAGCTAACTTTAGCATCGAAAATGGCAAAATTTTGTTTCGCTTAGAACTTATCATATTACCTACCAGCGACGAAAAACTCGAGTAAAATAATATAATTTAAAGAAATGTTCGCTAAAAAGAAATCTGAAATTTTCTGATACATTTTTCAACCCCTACGTCAGTTCCTCGGATAGGTACTCGAAAATACATTTCGTTAATGAAAAAGTTGAACCAATTAAATTATTTACTTTCTCAAACGACTTCAAATAATAATTTGTTTCACTGGAAATGGCTTCGGAATATTTTAAATAATTTTTCATCGTGAAATAATTCTGTTAAAAAATGAAATTTCTAATTGTAGAAAGTATACAATTATTACGAGAAATGAAATTTTATTTCTGTTACGATAAGTTATTATATCATTATAATTATTATTATTATTACCTACTTAGTTACATGATAAATTTTTTTTTTTTCATTGATTTTTAATTTTTATGAAATTCTTTATTGACTGTGATAGGTAGCCTATATATATATATATAAATTAATGTTTCTTTTATCTGTAAAACTTATACTTTTAGCCAGTTGCAAATTTCTTCGCTTGAAAAACAAAGGCAAAATTGAGATAAAACTTTTGAGAGTGGAGTCTCAAGGTCCTGTCGCTTTTTTTTCTTCAAATGAAAATAAATAGAATTCTCTTTTTGACAGTACGTAGGCCTGTTTTATAATATTTTATAGGATTCAGCAGGTTTCAGAAGCTTAGCTTCGCTAGTATGCTTCCCCTTGGTTCTTCCTCAAAAGAAAAAATTACAGAAAATCTGAAATTTTGTTTTTCAAACCAATTTGATAGGAAAATAAAATTTTTCACTTGCAAAAACCACGTTAATTATGGAATTTATTTTCCTCTTTTTTCAATCCATAATTTTTAATGTTCTATAAAATTTCAATCATTCATTTTCATTCATTTATAACTGCGGTCTACTTGTCACTAGTTGAAGATTTTTTTTTTAAGAGGAAAACCAACAAAAATGAAAAAATTATTTTTCCCAAGTAGCCGAATAGTTTATAGAGAAAAAAAATGCAATTTTCTACTCGCGGAAACTATTTTTTAGCAATTCATACTCCAAAAAGAAGTTATTATTGAATCGAGTTTGGTTAGCGAAATGAGAGATTTCCAAATCGATTTGAAACAGTCCAGAAAAAACTTTATTTCTTCACTTGTTTAAAAATGAATTTTTTCTCAACTACAGTGTTCATTAAAATTCCCTGAGTATTCAGACCCAAGGGTGAGAGTTGGTACATTTCTCATTTCATTATTTTCTGAGAATTTTGGCACTATTTTTATAAATTAATTTTTTTTTATTTACCCCCTTTTGCGTTGAGTCAATTTCCAGGCGTAATTTTGATCGGATGGTTTCGAAGTTTGAAACATATATTTGTCATCCGTGGATTTAGATAATAGAATCGTGTATGTATTGGAAATCTTTTACCACCTCTCGTTTTTTTTTTCAACTGACAGATAAATAATTTTGTATTTGATCTCGCTTTTCCTGTCAGTCTTAAAATTTCTCGTCAATCTTTTCTTCAATTTTTGTGCTCGAAATGGAAACATGTTCTTTCATTTAGTTTCTCGTGATGTGTTTTTCTTTAATAATATATAACATGTGTTTTTACATTAAAATGTGTTAATCTTTTTCTACTGGGCAATGGGAAAAATTTGGCGATGTTATAAAATGGTCCGCGGTTAAATGCTGAATCGGTAAGTTCAAACATGGAATCAAATACAAGTGCGGTAAAAAAGGTATATTAAAATCGCCTACATATGGCATAAATTCAAGTCCAAGGATACCTGGCAGAGCTATCCGACCAGGCAGTGGTAATTCTGTGGCCACTGTCCTGTACAGGTGAGTCTACCGACATCCGTGATTTTGTGGAATTTTGAATTGTGAAATTTTGTAGGGACTGAAGGGGGATCGCTGTAGAGACCCCTCCCGGCATACCACAGTATTAAATGATGATAAAATTAATAATTTCACTTCTTTTAACCCCAAAGTTACGACACCTAGTTCCATCCAACTCCTCTAAAATTCAAGATAATTAAAACAATTAACTTATTATTCAAGTTTTCTAGAATTCTATGATAATTTTTTTTTTTTTAATTGTCACCTCCAACCTTAATTAACGGTTGTATTCAAGAAACAAATCAATTTTTCTTACTGGAATGAGACTGTTAATTAGTAATATTGTTGTTCAAAACAAATGTATTTACTATTTTCAACAAAAAAGTGAACTGTACAAGAAAGTGATGGAGTCGTGTAAGAGAATCAACTAGCGAGTGGGCACAAGCTCCATTATATTTTTCACCTTGTTTAGAAATTTCCTACTTTATAACCGACTTCAAAAAAAGGAGGAAGTTATCAATTCGATTATATATATATGTATTTTTAAATGTTTGTTCCAGCAAAACTTCTCAATTTAGGCACCTATTTTGATGAATTTGTTTTTTAATGATAGAGGATGATTCCATGATGGTCTCATTAATTTTAAGCAGGTTTTTTTAAAAAAATCCACTTATCATGTTTTGTGCGGTATTATCCTTAAATGTTGGAGTTGGGTACATTTTTCATTTCATGATTTCAGGAAAATTTTAGCTCCAATAACTGAAATTTTTATATATGTATATATGTCAATTTCTTGTTCCCGCGGTACAGGTCGCAATTTTTGTCCGATAAACATGAAATTTGATGCAAACATTTGTACTAAGTCAAGGACCGAACATTGATTTTGTTGCGAATCGACTGGATGGTATTTCCGGTACCACCATTTTTGTTTTTATTTTGGCTGTAAAACTTTTAATTTTACACCAATAGCCACGAAATTTGAAATAAATATTTATTATAATTTATTGTAGCGTGTTACCAATTTTGAAGCGGATCAACCAGACGGTACTTATAGGAAATCTTGTTTTTCCCTCTTTTTTTTTCTAATTTGCATGAACTTTTCTTTTTACAAAAATTAACCACATGTTTATGTTTTCTTTTTTCTTTTTTTTTTATTTCATAACCTTATTATATTTCTTTGATTTTATTTTAAATTATATGATTATGTTTCATACTGTATCATCTTAGTTAAATTTTCAGTTTTTCAAGAAAAAATGTTTTAAATTTTACATTGTCTAATATTTTGTCAGCAACTAACAAATTTCGTATAATCATAACATACCATTAACGCATATAAAATTACAGATAATTAATGTAACCATCAAAATTCATAATTCTTTTTCATGAATCCCTACTTTTTCTAGCGAGGCTCGCTGCGCTAGAATTTTTATCTTAGAAACGATCTGTAGTAGTTTTTGAGTTATCTTTAAACAAAAACTTTTAGTTTTAAAATAATATTATTGCCGATAATGCTAAATTCATCAAAAAATTTAACCATCGTCAAAAAGCAAAAAACAAATAAAAATAATCCACAAAGAGGAAAGTAATTCTTGTAAAATTTCTCCAGTAAAATCTACTGGAATTAAAATAAAACATAAAAGCTTTATGGGAAGTTAATAACTAAAAAAAAATAAAAATAGAATCGACTTCAAAAAAACAATAAAAAATGCGCCAAAAAGAGAAAATTAATCCTTTTGAAATTTCTCCAGCAGGATGTAGGACTAGGGACTGAAATTATTGAAGTCAGTGCTAGTTAAAAAGTTATGTCCGAAAATTTGAAGGCATTGATGTATCTATAAAACCTACATGGTAAGAAGGAAAAAAAAAACGCCCACTTCAATAATTCCAGTTCCTAGGTATACATATTGCTAAAGAAATTTTAAAAGGATTATTGTTCAGTAAAGGGGCAAAAAAAAAAAAAAACATTTTTAGGTTGGATGTTGCAAAAATGAAATTTTATATTTCTAAAGACGAGGTAAGTATATTTATTGCAGAGTCGGTTTTCTTTTCTTTTTTTTTTTTGTTTAATCGATAGGCCTATTTCTTAATTTTGTAAAAAATTTTCATTAGTTGTAGTAACATTCATTCATTTTCAATTTACTATTAGGTACATATACTTGCAGCTAGATAGTTGTAAATTTTTTTTTCTACCAAACAATAGTACAGAAACACTATACTATCGAAAATATCGAATTATTGAAGAAAAACTTTATTATGTACCCTCACACAGAATAACTTTGTAATGACGCCATAGCTTTTAGATGACCGAACAAAAATTTATGAAAATTAATAGATAACAATTTGAAACTGACGCCGAAATCGTGACGAAACCCCATTTTTTTATAAATTCGATTTATTGAAAAATAAAATTCTGTTTCTCATCGGGATTCGAACCGTCTTCCCACGAGTGTTTATTATTTCGAAAGTTTGAATGTTTTCAATTCGGATTTCAAATTTCGATAGACAAGGGGTTAAGATTTTTTTTTTTTTCTTACAAATTGAGTTGGCGCAGAGTTCAAATTGTCATTTCATTTTTTGATGGAACTACTCATTGGCCCCCTGTGAACCTAAAAAAGAGGTTAGTGTAACAAATATTTCGTCATATAAAAATATAGACAAACACATTCACCTGCACAAAAAAACGTATTTTATTCTGGACATGTTTTCTAACGAGATATTCGGTGACCTCGATGCACTGGTCCCTCAAGTATACTCGAACGAACAAATCCCTGCTTCATATCTAATACCATGTAAAATCATAGTACACCTTGAAAGTGTATATATACTTTCGATTACCATAGAAAATTTATACTGTCTTCTTTCAGTCTTAGAACTGTCAATTTATTACCCATAAAGTAGTTTTGAACTATCTTGAATAGTTTACTGTACTGTTGTTTGTACAAATTATTATTTAAAAAGACTGTTGAATTTTACTTAGGGTTTGAATTTTATTTAAAGTCTCTCTTGATGTGAAGGTCCACAATAGTTGTGAATAATAAATAAATTAATTGAATTTAATTCTCGAGTACTAATGATATTCCTTCGAATATCGTTCCACTTGAAGGAAGTATAATCGTTCCAAAAGAAGTATTATTCTGGCATTTGAACACTTCTTTTGGCCGTTACAGTCAAGAAGAATGATTATTCTTGAATAATTAAGTAATACATCGTTGGTTATGTTTTTTTAAGTGCAGAATTTAAATTTTCAATTCCTTTTTGGGTTAAATCACATATAGTGGAACTTCTGTAATCCGAAAAAGGGTTGATAATGCAAATTTTTTTCTAATTTATTATGGGATACATCCTCGGATATGTTGTTTATTGAAATGCAAAGTTTCATTTCTAACATGTGTGATGTAGCCCAAACACAATTTTTTTAGGAGTGGGGTCATTCTGGATAATCCACTTCATTTCAGTTATGGTTTTGGGGTTCGCTTGCAACCCACAAATCCTACCCAGTTATTCATTTTAAAAGAATTTAATGACAAAGTCAAACTTTTCACTCGTGATAGCAACATTAATTTTAAAATGTAGTTATTGTTCGATTTTATTCTTGTTGCTAACCATTCTAATCGAAATTTTGATCAAACGTGATAGTATCTATGCATCATTTCGAGCTAATTTATGATTTTTTTTTTTGTCACTTTTTCATACTTGTACCAAAAAGCACAACAGAAAATCTGAAATTATGTTTTATTGCGGAACAATTTTTTAGTAGGCTTAAGACAAAATTTTCTACTGACAGAACTATCTAAACTGTGTTCCAGAAAAGGTCAGCATTATTCAGAATTTAAACAGTAAATACTTGCACGTTAAAGGAAAAAAAAAAGTGTTTTATAAACTCAGTTTTTATTTTAAAAATATATATGTTATCTAAGTATATGATGAGTGGTCTAGTACGACCTCTGTAAAGGGATTCATTCATAGAATGCCCTAACTCTGTGAATATTGAAGGAAAATAACTTCTTTTAATGTACTCAATAGGTACGACAAGATTCTCTCATCAAAAATTGAATTTGAATAAATATTTGAATTTCCTCATTTAATTTTTCCATGATTTTTAAATTCATGTTTATGAAGCTAAAATAATTCTGGTAGGAATTCACGAGAATCTCGGTCGCAATTGACTGTTTAAGTGATAGGCACCTCATTTTTCTACTAATTTTACCCAGTTTACCTGCAAACGGGGTATTAAACTCATGCAAAGAGTACGGGTAGAGATGATAAAAATTATCCGTGTCATGAAAAAAAAAAAACGATTGGTACCATTTTTTCATTTTGATCTAATTTTTTTTAATCTATCTATGTATAAGTACCGCCTGAAATTTTGTGTTCACGGTTTTAAGAGAACTACTGGGTGGATAGGGCTTAAATTTATATGGAGATGGAACAAGTCTAAAAGATGTTTTTTTTCTATCGGTTAATTAGTTTCCGAGAAGATTGGAAAAAAAAAATATTTCTGGAAAATTGGTTTTTTCGTGATTCTGAAAAAACGACAAAAATGATCGGACTGAAATATTCACGATATACATTTTTTTATATTAATGCAAGTTTCTTAGAAGTTTAGTGCCTATTCGTTCAGTAGTTTCTGAGAAAACGGGAGAAGAAAAATTGCTGAAAAAAATTTTATGTTCACGGTTGTGAGAAAACTACCGAATAGATAGGAATGAAATTTTTACGAAAGATAGCTATTGTGTGGGAGCAGGTCTGAAGAAGATTTTTGTGCTCATCGGTTTAGTAGTTCTTGAGAAAACTGGAAACAAAACATCTCAGGGAAACCAGTTTTTAGCGATAAAACGTCTATAGATCGATATTTTTGTTAAAAGATATGGATAATTGTCAATAGTTTTTTTTAATTACTTAATCTGAAATTAGCAATGAAATATCGACATAAGTATAGATTACTATCGATATTACTTTGCAAATTTTTTCAAGTGAGCTCTATCTCTCATTCTCTTCATCTCCATCACCAACTCCATCTCTATATCCTATCTCTATTTCTATCTCCATCTGCAAACTAGGTTTTCTAACGAAGCATTGCTGTGCTACAGATTTTTTTTAGGTTTAAAATTTCCGAAAGGGAAATAAACGAAAAATATTCAAGAACAAAGTAAACTGTATTTTATAATAATTTTTTCCTGAAATGATAGGTATACTACCTTATGAAACAAACAAAACAAGTTGAAAGATCGAAAAATCTCATAAATTGGTAAAAAATCTCAAGTCCTTGTAGGTACGTCTATTTGTGGGTTTGGAAAAGAAGAAAACTGATCTAGTTTATCTTCACGATTTCAAAAATAAACGTTTTGGTATTCCAGAACCAAGTTTAAAGGTAGGTTAGCCATTTTTCAAGACATTTGGTGAATTTCTAATTAACTGATAGTTTGATTTAGGCTACGGCAGTTGATTCGCATCGATGTTTCGTGTTTTAAATTCGTTAATAATATAATTTTTACGAAAGCGAACGAAAATTTGCATACTCGATGAGACTGTATCCTTGAGCAAAATCAAAATCGAAGAAATTAAATCTCGTTTTTATTTTATTTTACTTATATTTTGCTTTTTTTCTCGACTTTCATTTGAAAAAGAATAATATTGTGTATTACGAATGGAGTTCACGAAATAGAGAAATGCTTTAAGGTACCTACCCACGATTGATGATGAAGTAGAAATTAAATTTTCGTATCAACGCACAAACACGGAGATGGAGTGGTAAATTTTTACTTCTCTTCATACAAAGTTTGATTTATTCGAAAATAATACAAGTACATGCCTAGGTACGTGTTTCAGCCATTTCCATCGTTTATAATTTCGATATCTTTTTTACCGAATTTGATTTCTATTATTTGGCGGTGAATAGACTAATCGAATTATATGAGTTCGAATAGACAATAATAACCGAGGATACTGAACAAAAGCATAGAATCATAGAACTGTATAACAATATATCATTTAAATGTATTAATTGAATAAAGTAATGAAAATGGTGAGTATCTTATGTCGAGAAATTTTTTGTAATATTTGTAAAGTGCAGGAAAATTTTATAAATTTTCAAGAATGTTGGCAATTAAAACATTGCAGTTCCCACACACTCCTTCACTAGAGAGGCTCAACATGAGCTGAATGACATTAGATGCTATGGGATGTTGGGCGGAGCTAGGAACGCTTCTTATACCTAAACTCACAGGTTTATTCCACCTATATCGATTCTATTTCCAATATATAGAGCGCCATCTATTGGCAACTCAAGTTGAGGAAAAGAGTTGTGAGTTCCACCATGCACCACTATGATTCGTGCCTGTCCAGCAAACGTCAAGAGACACCAGAGGTAGGTTTTTTTGGTTCAGGGAATCAAACATGGGACCTATATACTTGCCAGTTAAAAGTGGTGAACTTAATCACATGGCCATCTCACCACCAGATATAATTGGCAAATGTATTTTATATGGAGCAAGGTATAGCGGTTCCCACATCATTGTTTACCTCTCTATTTATATGCTTCCACTGTAGTTACTAAGGCCACAAAATACATGGTAGTTTGGGTTCAAACCACCGTATTTGTTTAGTACTGCCATCTTCTTACTGTGAGATGTAAGATATACATGTGAGTGTTGGTTAGTGGTAGCTAAATTATAAAATTTGGTCGAAGCTTCAACTCGACTTTAAAAAAGCCCACATGAAGGTATTAATTTTGGCCTAGATGGAAGTAAAATTTCCAGTTGCGGCCCACTTTTTTATACTTAAGTCAGAATTAAATATTAATATTTTTTCATTTTAAATTTATAATATTATTGTTTTAAATTATGTGTGGGTAAGTTATAATGTACATGAAAACTATATTTTTGATAGGTTTAAATGAAAATCTACTTATTAATCTTAACATAGCATTAGACCCCAGGGTTCAGGGTGGGAAAATTTTTCGTTTCATGTTTGCAGGAAAATTGTGGTATTATTCTCTGAAATTCATATTTTAACATACCTAAACATAAAAGCGAGAGACGGCATTTTACGTGTAAAATTACTTATTCTACGTATGTAGAATAAAGCCGTGTAAAAAAACAAAATGTAAAATAAGTAGAATGTATAGAATAAAAGAAGTCCGTAAAAATAAAGATGATAAAAAATTTGAAGAGGAATCAACGCGATATTTTGCACTCATTCTACATATTATTCTACATTCAGCAAACATTATTCCACTTTACATATTATTCTACATGTAGAATAAACTAGCTTCTTAAAGTCACTTCTATAATGCTATTAAATAACCAGTTTTGTAGATAAATTTAGCTATGCCTAAATGTAATTTGAAACCTTTTTATTTTTCATAATATCATGTCAAAGCATCTGGTTAATTGATAATTCTGACACATTTATGTAGGTAGGTTCAATGTATATACACTGTTTCGTTATTAGGTACGCTCAATCAGTTCGTTAGTGTGTTAGTGAGAGTAAAATGACATCATCACATGTAGGAAGCCAAATATAGAAAACATTAAACTTCCTACATCACAGTCAATAGCTTTCTTGTGTACTAGTGTGTGCAAAATACGTCATAGGTAGGAAAAGGAATATCCTTGTAATATGCATAATCGAGGCTTCCGATTAGAAGTCCATATACCTTCGGTAGGTCAATATGAATTATTACTGAATAGCAGCATTGGATACTCTCGAGATGAGTCTACTCGGTTTCACACAAAATTTTACACCACTTATAAAAGCATTTTTTGTTTTTTAATATTCTTTTGTGTGTACGTGTATGTGAACTGCAGCCAAATATCAATTGTTTTTTGATAAGAAGACAAGTTAATTCTGGCCCAACACTTTTCCATCCACGTAAAAATTGCATGCCCAGAACGACATGTTAATTGCGGTTAGTGTAGAAATAAATTTGAACTCCAACATAGCAGAAGCTCCATCAGAAAATGTACGTTTCCACACGGTAGAAAATGAGTGACTAATGAAATACCAATAAATTACAATTTATTGATCATTGAATTGAAATTTGTGACACAGTTTAAAACTATTACTTCTTTCAAAATCGAAACGAAAATGGACTTGACGAAAGAACCATATTTCAGGCCTATGTTGTGTAAAATGTAATGAAGATTTTTGTAACCATGAGAACTTTTTCTATAACTATGGAGATACTTCTTTTCCGCTTTGGAGTTCAGATATTAATTTTAATTTACTAATATTTGTGCACTGATGTAGTTCTTCGATGTGTTCTCATTTGTAATAGACTGAAGCCACCGTACCTATGACCGTGGCACCGATCCATTGCAAACGAGAACACTTGGGCCCCGATGTAATACATTATTGCTTCAATACCTGGGATTTTTGCACTAATGCAACGCAAAAGAATACATTTGGGCATTGATGCAATGCGTAGATAGGTATGTGTCCTCTTTTGTGACGTATTTATACCATGGTGCCTACGAGTCTGAACTGTATGAAACAATGCATTGCAAGAGAACATTTTTGTGCTCTGATACAACGAACTGATGCCCAGGATCTTGGCAAGGATGCACGACAATAATTCTATGATGCTAAGTACTGTTGTACCATTTCAGCAAAAAACTTCAATGACCTCGATCCCGAGTAACAATTTTTGTGAGAATCGAAATGGTAATTCCCGGTAATTTAGTTCCAATAACGGGAAACAGGAATTTCCGCACGCATCACTGCTTTTATACGTTATATATAGGATACGAATTTCAGCGAATAGTGTGGCAATTTTCATGGGATTATGAAATGAGAAATATACCCACTATAACGCCTAGCGGCTATCACAAGATCGAGATTAATGAGTAAATTTTCATTGGAACCCAACCAAAAAGTGTAGTTTTCACGTACATTATAACGTAGGTACTTACCCGATAATGTAGACCAAATTCAACACAAAAAATAATCGATATTTAATTCACACTTATAAAAGATATTCACACGTATAAGACAGATAACCACAATTCGTTCATTCGTGTAGACCACACGTAAATACGTTAACCGGAACCGCAATTACGTAATGACATAATATTTCTACTGGAATTCATTCGTATCGTCACACCCCCCAAAAATGATAAACGTACCAAAGATTGGCGCGGATATAACTCAGTCGCCACACCAGAGTCTTGCCACGTTTCGCACTGTCGCCATTCCCACCACACGCTATCCTCATCAATAACCTTGGACAATGCGCGGATGCAGCCCCTATCGCGACACAGCTGATCGCTATTTTATCGCGTCGACATTCGTCCCCTCGACAGGTAGGTAGGTACCTACAGCTGCCTGTACCCGTACACAATATCCATATTTACCTCGACTATAGGTATGGAGATCTTTTATGGCAGGTACCCATCGCCTACGGTTACGGGTAATCCGTACGAAACGAACGAAGTTCATCCGCACAACCCGTCCGAAGCGCACAATACCGAATGCTCCCATCAGAGTGGCACGGAACGAGCGCGAGGGGCGGCGGGCCCACTGTTTCGAAGGGAGAAACGTCCACTTACCTTGGGTCTGGACACAGCCGGCATGGAGGCGGTGCGATTGCGTTGAGCGGTCGGACCGGCGGCGAAGCCGCGGCGCGCGCACGACGGCCGCGGCGAAACGGAGCGCGGACTTCGGTCGCCGTGGCACAGGGCGGACAGGTCGTGGGTGGGTTGGGGCACGGCTATGGACGAGGAGCGACGTCGCGCCACCGCCGGCGAGTGCAACGTCTCGTAGTGGTCGCACGTCCGCAGGAATTGGTTCTCATTGGCGTCGCGCTGCCTCCGATGGAACGATCGTCGCGTCTCCGGCGGCCGGTCCACCATCAGCGTTTTGGGTCGCTTGTGCGACTCCCGGCACGGTTTCTCGTCCTTCTTGGCGGCGCGCGGAATCACCTTCTCCTCCAGCAGCGACACCAGCGACTCTTCGGCGTCTTCGTTCAGATTGTTGAACAGCCGATAAAAGCTCTCGGAGAACGTCGACAGACTGGTGTCCATGTTGATCATCGACGATCGTCGAGTGCTCGCCTTCATGACGGCTGCTGCGGGCCGGATCTGCAATCAGTCGGATGGTGAATACCGCACAGTACGCAAGTGGCGTGGTAGGTATCCGCGTTATTTTCGTTCGATTCGAAAGCGTAAATTTTGTATAAAACTGAAAAACGTTTCAACGGCCAGGTAGTCGAGTTGAGCAACTTTTTTTTTTTTTTTTTTTTCACTTCTATTGCACAAATTAATGCGACTGAAACACCGAAAATGATGAGGAAAAAAGGCTGACATAAACAGGACACGATATGGAAAACTGGTTTCAATAATAAAATATATATTAAGAAAAAAACCCCCCAAAAAAAATAAAAAAACCAAAAAAACCACAGTTAGTCAGAAGGGTAACTGCGTCGAAATTGCGCTTTAATTACTGAGACCCATGTTCACAAACGACACTTTAACCTGCCTTCACTTAAATTTCATTTAAAAAAATTTTTTTTGCACAATTTCGTACTTAAAAATGTGGGAACATCGTATCTCTTATGAGAGTTCCAATGTAAAACTTAAATGTTACCACACTCTTAAATACAAAATTGGGCCAAAAGTCATTTTTAAGTGAAGTTTAAGTGAAGGGAGGTTAAAGTGATGTTCCTGAATATGGGTCTGACTGAGTAAAGATTCAACAAGCGACCGCGAGATCAACGTTTTTATCGAGAGTTTCTGTCGAGTCGCCTTTTCCACACTATTTTCGTTACTATTTGTTGCGAAGCGAAATTGCCGATACCGCCAATGTATGAGGAAACGAAAAAGTATTAAGTAAAACAAATTGTTTTATCAAATAAGAAAAAAAAAGTAATACAAAATTGTAGCGCAGCAAGCCTCGCTGGAAAAAGTTGGTTTTCGAGAGAAAGAATTATGAATTCTGTCCAAAGAGTAGAAAGATGACTGCATCAGAATATAGGGCATAACAAACTGAACTTCACAAAGAAACAAATTTGAACAATGCCAGTTTTAATCACGTAGAAACTCTCCATTGTAATCAAAACGAACTGTGGCCCAGTTTTTCCCCTTCAAACTTGAAAAATTGATTTGGTACAGGTGTTATCTGAAGAGTAAAATGGAGAAAATCATACTGAATGACTTATAACTTGGAAACAAACTGACTTATTGAAACCAAAATTGGTAGGGCTTGCCCTAATATCAAATTTGCTGTTTGTACCGAATTTTGTGACTATTGGATAAGAATTACAAGTTTTAGCGAGTCAACATCAAAAATTAGCCACTCCAACAGCCCCAGGGCTTGAACCATAAAATCAATCGCAACCAAACTTCAAAGGATGTTAAAATAGATTCAAATCAATGTCTATACCAAATTTCGTGACTATTGTTTCAAAATTACGTTTTTTAGAGCCATAAAAAGTCTGCTGGTTTTTAAAAAATAATTATCATAGAAAGTAAAATCTTCTTGATATACTTACGAATGTTTGTATCATTCCTAATTGGTTATTACAGTTTAATGAATTCGAGCCAATCAGAGGACACGAAATATACAGAATGGTTTAAATTACCATTTTATTGGTTAGAACTGGTGATAGAATTGGACCAATTAGGGACGAATTAAGGCAGATAAATATAATTTATTTTAAATTTTGGATATTTTTGTTGCAAATCAAAAAAATTTGACTAAAGTCATATTATTATTATTATTATTATTATTATTATTATTATTATTATTTGTTTTTAATTCAGACGAAAAATATTCTTACTTATTACGTTACCATTTTTAAAATGACATTTTAGGAAATTGTTTCAAACTTCCTCCTACAAAAACTTTTTTTCATCAAAAGGTTTAAAACAGAATTAAAAATTTTTTTCTTGAACGTTCAAATGTCATACAGGAATAATAAATTTGAGAGAATTATTTATTTTCATATTACACGATTTCTATAGAATATGTCAGTTCTTTGTTTTTTAGGCTCTTTTTTTATCATATATCGGTCGTTTATTTTGTTTTATTAGATATAAAATAAAATTGGAACAGTGATACTTTGCTAGAAAACTCTGCAACCATGTTTACCAATTTTCATTAATAGTATTGAAACAAACAAACAAAAAAAAAAAAAAAACTTAAAACCTTAATTAATGCAATCCAGAAGAGACGCTTGCAACCCCTTTCGGCGTAAATAAGAAAAAGTACTTCAACTTCTACAAAACTTGCACTCACATAATAACAATCTATTGTGAAAATTTCAATCCAATTTTTTTTTTAGTTTTCTCAAAGCCGTGAACCAAAATTTTTTCTACTTTTCTAGGAAACCACTGAACGAATAGACATAAACCTCCTATCAGCCTTACACATAGGTATGTGAGGAAAATTTATCTTGAAAATTTCAACCTAATTCCACTTGTAATTTTTAACTAATAAACATCAAACTTCTGTCAAACATTTTCTGACATATGAGGAAAATGTATCGATAATATTTCAACCCGATCCCTTTTTTAATTTATTCAAAATTATGGGAAAATCATAATTCAAGAAATTCTTGTTCTGAAGTTTTTTCAAAAACCATCAAACCAAAAGGCACCAAATTCTCAAGGAAGGAAAGAGACTCTTTGGAGGCCATCGACAGTTTCTCTCTTCTGTCTTTCTGACTGTTTCAGAGGGAAAATAATAGTTTTAGCCAAAATCGTTATGTTCGTTATTTTTTACACGTTTTTTGGAAATGTAGAATGATTGCTTACATTTTTTGTATTCAGTGTTTTGAAGCATTTTAAGGGAAGTTCAAGGTCCTACTGGTACCTTCAATTTAAAAATTCTATTCAAGATTTAAGTTTCTTGCATTTTTCTGTGAGCTCTAAATTTTAAGTAGGTTTTTAATATTGTTAAACTGGAACGAATTTTCGATGACGTGTAGATAATGAAAAATTTTCATCAAATTTCCAAAAATTTGTAATGTAGGTTATTTATTACAAAAAATGTATGCCTTTTCATCAATAAACTGGAGTGAGGCCAACAGCTTGTCAATTTTTGATATTTATTTCAAGCGCCGTAACCAGCCTCTTTTAGTGGTAACGTTGCCAAAATCATATTGTTTCTTAAATCGTACACTGCTGATATACAAAAAATGGGAGAGTCAATAATTGATCCCTGGGATGAATAATGAAACTAAGTACAAATAACCACAAGAGAATGAAAAATTTTCTCAGTAATTCTCATTTTCCCCCTCTTTACAAGTTTAATAAAAAAAATCATACCCAAGGATAAATATTTCATCATGTTGTTTTAAGAAGCTGATAGGCTTGAAAAAAAGTATCAGCTCTCAAAATTGTTAATTTAGTTGAATTTAAAACCTTCTTTATCATATTTTCAGAAAATTTTAAATAAAATTATACTTTGAAGATGGGAAATTTAAGTTTTATTTTAAGTAAACACTATTTTCTAAATCATACCACTGATGAGTTTTCAAAATTGTACCTAGTTTTATAATGGAAGTGAACTATATTTCTTAAATTGTACCATCGATAAGGGTGATGAGTTTCCTGAATTGCATCACTTTTTGTAATTCAAAACATTGCAACTAGTCTATGGCAATTTATTTATTAAAATGGTAAAAGATAAAAATAAAACAGAAGCAACACCAAAAACAATACAAAATGCTATAAAAATGAAGAAAATATCACAGATACGATTTAGGAAATTAGTTGTCTAAATCGTACCATTTGGAGTTTGTTGATAAAATCAGCTGTAATTTTGACAATATTTGAGGAAGAGTAGTGTGAATGAAAACATAATAGAAGTTAGGATATAAAAATCAGAAAATATATTATTGGGGATTCCAAAAATATAATTTTTGCCATTATGGACAACTAAACTGAAAAGTGGTACAATTTTGGCAACCTTACCTTATAAGATGGGGCAAATGAAAATCCAGTGGGAGCAGGATTTTAGACATTTTGATCTTCTGGGGACAATTAAGTCCTCTTTGTCACATGGAGTGAGTTGGTTAGAATTTTAGATTTTTGCTATTTGCTAGGTGAGGCAAGTAAAGATATTTTCCACGGCTATGCCCCCATTTACCTCCACGTGGTTATAGGGTTGCTCATTTCATAATAAGTATTCAAAATGCCGTTTTACTGCGACATCTGTTTTCCAGATTTTTACAAATTTTGTAGAAACTACCGATGCAATTGTCCAGGAATGTTAACTGAACTTGGCCCTGTATAGAATTTATCTCCTACTGAAATTTCATCCCTATTCTTATCGTATATTTAGTTTTGCTATAATCCAAGAAAAACCACTTTTCCATAAATTTTTTGTTTCCCAGTAAATTTTATTTTCAAAATGAAACAAGCGGAAGCGAGAAAACTAAATTCACGGAAAACTTACTTTAATTTACACATTCGCCCATCGGTGGTCAACGTAATTTTTATTAAAACTTTAGATCAGTGTATAATCACGAAAAATGGGAGAAGAGAAAAATACTAACGAATTATACTTAAAACAAATTAAATTAAATTAAATTAAAAACAGCTAAAAACCAGACGAAAACCAAAAAAGAGAAGAAGCCACGTGAAAAACGTGTATTTTAAAGGTTGTAAATACTTATACGAGTTCACGTGTTTTCGCACACTTCATCATCCAAAATGAATTTCAGTCACTAAACTGAACCGAGAAAAAGTGTTTGTATCCACACACGACACCGTTAAAATTTCATCCCTTTTCTCCGCAGCCCACACCCGCTACCACCACCACAACCATCGCCACCGCAACCACCACCACTACCAACTTCGTCGACAATTTTATAATACTATTCACTGACCTGCGCAGTCATCCACCGCGGCTACCGAAAATCTGAAATTATTTTGAATTTTATAAGAATTTGTTGAAAAAGTGAAATTTTCACTCGGAGAGGGGTAGCAACATTAATTCGATTTGTTTTTATCGCCGACGCTCAGCTTTAATAGAAATTTTGGTCGATTGTGATAATATTCCTGCAAACTTTTACACGTATTTTTAAGCTGGTTTCTGACATTTTTCAGCATTTTGTTTTAAGCAGAAAATATCTAACAATTAAGAAAATCTAAAATTATTTTTTATCTCAAAATGATTTTGTAGCGAAACGAAAATTTTCTATTGGCAGAACTATTTACATTAATGCGATAGGTCACGGTTACTTATTAATAATTTCTAATTTTCAGATTCGTATTAATGTGAAGGTAATTCGAGGAAGAAATTTATGAAAATCTCGGACGTTCAACCGTTTTATGGATATCATTCTACCTCATATTTTGAGATAAAAATCTTCAAGAAGAAAATCAAGCGAAAAAATTCTCAAGAACGCAGTAGGTTAGTAATAGTTTTTGGCAAGAAAATTTATATGAAACGACGTTATAAATTCATGGGGAGACTAATTAGTATCTATCGAGAAATTTGATGAATTTATAATTTACTGTCAGTTCGACTTGTGGGCGGTTGATTAGCATTTATTTTTCGTATTGTTCAATACGTCAGTATGATTTAATTCGCGAAGTCAGACTGAAATTTTCGTACGTACTTACTCGATGAGACTGTATGCTTGGGCTTAATTAAAATCGAAGTATTGTTTTATTAAAACACTGTTTTTAAGGAGAGACATAAAGCTGTGATTATTCCAGTAGGATAACCTAATATTATGTAAACTGGAGCAAGTATCCACCAAATCAGCTTCGAAACTATTACACATTTTGTGACTCGGTAAGTAATCGAATAAGCAATGTAAAGCCAGAAGAAAATTTTTGAAGATGAATTTAGGGTACAGCTATCAATCTGTCTCCTTTGTATTTCAAAAGTCCACGACTATGGCCGGACTAAATGATAAATACCTAAAGTAGTTTTCGCATTGTTAGCTCATTATGTAGACAGAAATTGATATTGATTAACTTTATCATTATCAGTGAACAAAGGCGTATACAGCCCAATTGTAATGAAGAAGATCATATTTTCATAACACCAACCCCCTTATTCTTCACAATAAAATTTTAACTAAGAAACAGATTGTTTTTTGGATCAAACTTTTTTTTTTCGAATTCAGTTGAGAGTCCGGACCACCTTATAAATTCATGCATATAGTTATAAATTGTAAAATAAATAATTTTGTGACATTAGGCTGCTTCTAACTAGATTGAAGAGTAAAATGTTTGGAGCGCTAGCCTATTTACTAACAGAAGGTTTGCTTTACCTAAGAGTGATTGAAAGTAATTTAAAATTTTTGAATAAGTCAATAACAATGTAAAAACACGCGCTTCAGTACCAGCGGGAAGTGGACTGAAACATTTAATATGGAACACATTTTAATAGCTGTCAAACGCAACACCACCACTGTTAGAAAAAGTAGATCTTTGAAAATTATAAAATTACTCACTAAAAAGTTATTATTAAATTTTGTAACAGTTAACTAAAATTACACATTTAAAAATAATCATCTTAGAAATCTAAACAAAAATTGACTTTTGGAACTAAGTTCATACACACCCGCATGAGAACTGCAAGTATGTTGCAATAAATTAAAGTTGATATTTTTTACAAACCGCATAGTTATTTAGTTCAAAATCAAGTATTTTATAGCCAAAATAATATCCAAAGTAGCGACACTGTAAATACTGTTCAGCAGATTTGCACCAAAATCAGTAACATTTTAAATAGTTTATAATAAATATTTGTTCTCAATTACATTCCTATTGGTTCAAAATTAAACTTTTTATAGCCAATATAAAAATAAAAACAGTATTCCGGGAAGTACCCTACAATCAATCCACACTAATCAAAAAACATCACCGATGATATATTACACAATAAAATATGAAAACGTAAAATTCTCCCCTTTTTTGGCCCAGTGAGGGTTGAAAAATGGGTCTAATGATAAAATGAACATCAAATTTGAATTCAGCGGCTAAAACCACATGTCAGATGATATATTAAACAACAAAATCTGAAAAAAAAAGAAGAAATTTTCCACTCTTTGGGCCTAATGAGGGTCTAAGAATGGGACTAATGATAAAATTAACAACAAATTCGAATTCAGGGCCTCAAAAAAATGTTTGATGATACATTAGAGTATTACATAATAAAATATGAAAATAAAATATTCTCTTGAGCCATGTGCAGGCACACAACCACACACAACTAACACAAACACATTTTTTCTTCTCCAATTCTTCTCTCCTTTGCAGTTAGATTTGCACCAAGCCGGCCACACTTACACTTTCATTTTTAACACCATAGTGATATGTATGTACAGATAAGATACATCATACCGGCCATAATAAATTACCTGACAAGGATCTCGGTGATGTCATGGACCAGTACCAAATGCACTACGTCATTTATTATCATCTTACAGAAACGGGAAATGATGTAATGTATGATGTAATACCATACATATATCGCACCCTGAGAATGATACTGTTGTAACTTCCAAATTGGCAATTTCGAGGTTTTTATCGATTCATATATAATTTTTGTTGGCACTACCAATCCTCCTTCCCTCACACTTCTGTGAACACTACACACTGTTTATTTATATACTCTATATTACTTGTTTATTTGGTAACACTGATTCGCTATTCACTACTCATTCGGCTACACTTGTGAACATTTGTCTCACACATCTAAAACATTCTTTTTTGTTGCTTAAATCTTTTGCTGAATTATACGCTTCTGAGATGCAACTTCGTGTACACTCATTTATTTCTGTTTCTTTTCTTCGAGTCTGAATCCTCAACCTCTATAATTTTTCGCGAGGAATCAAATGGAATACAGTAGTAACTTCCATCGTCAATACTTACTGAGATAACTGATGAAAAACAATATTCCAGAACCTGATTTTTGTTATACCTTTTGGGAGAATCCTGCAGTATGTTACATATATCAACAATTTCGAATTTATCGATTATATTTTCATCGTTGTTTGTAACGTACAACAATATTCTCAAAATTGCTGTATCAATTTCATCGTTGTAAGTAACATAATTTCAAGTAAGTTCCAGTTAACGATTTCATTTAATGATAAACTGTTGTAACAGTTGATGAACACTGCTGTAACTTCCACATTATATGGTCTTTAATTTAGAGAATACTATTGTAATAATTTTAGAATACTGTTGTAACTTCCACTTGCTGCATGTTGTTTTTTTAACGCTGAGGTAACTTCCAGCCCTTTTTTTTAAGATTCCACATAGGTTGATCTGTATGAATTTTTCCTAGTCGCAATGGTAAATAATATGAAATTAAAGGTATTTATTAATTAATGGTGAAGTATTCGAACAGATTTATCTAATTTTCATGTAGGTAATTATAATAATGTTAACTTTCAAATTCGATTTCCCAAAAAAGTCAATTTTGAAGTTACAACAGTACTATTCTGAGGGTGCGATATGTATGGATGTGTATCTGTGTGCATGTGCCAAATCTGGTACATAAACTCTCAAAACCGGCTACAAAATAGCCAGTGTTTGCCTTGGATTTGGCTCTCCCATACCTTAGGGTATAAAGTGGCAGAACATGTAAAGCTGTAGATTACGTTCTACCAGTGAATATCTCTCACAATAAGGTATTCCACAGAAAACGATTTTATGATACTTTTAGTGATTTGTTTTAAATTTTTCCCTACATTAGGAACTTACTTCTACCAAGATTTGCACAAATTGAAGGTTTTAAGTATGTTGTTACCTTTTTAATATAAAATGCTGCAAGATGAAAAATAATTTATTCTTATCGGCTTTCCCAACAGCAAGTAGAAGATTCAATTTTGATGATTTTAAGGCGTACAAAAAAAAAATAAAGGCAGGTATAATAAATAAAATAAATTTTATTTGAAAAAAATCCACTGGGTTAATCTGAATGAGTAGCCCTTATTAGTGGATATGCCCAAATTTATGATAATAATTTCTCATTTTCTTCAATTAAACCCTTTTAATTTTTTAAGACACTTATTCTAGGCGAATGAAATTCCATAAAAACTTGACTTTTTGAAATATCTTTTATTGCTCTTTTTTATAGACCATGTAATTATTATTCTTATAATATTTTTATATTCTTATTGTCTTGAATTTCTTAGGAGACTGTTTAAATCTCTTTTCCTGAGTCTTACGTTTAAATTTATTTTTCAGCTTCAGTCTTTGCAACCCTTTGGGCCGATACATGGCCATGAACTTTCCATAACTTCGCCTGCGATCTTGAACCTTTTTTTTTCACAGTCCTCTTTAAACTGCATCAGTTCTATATATTCTGTACCAGCTGGTGCATACTTTTATGCCAGTTAAGACTGAATCAGCATCAAGCATTCGAAATATTGTAGTTGATACCTCCAGTGGCATGGCGGAGATTATGTCGAGTGAAAAATTCACATTTTGGAAGATCGTTTTGTAAGCCATTATAGGAAGTGATTATAAAAACTAACATCTTTTGGATATACCTAAGAACGTGTATATTAACCTACTCCTGATTGATTATTAAAGTTTAACAAATTTGAGCCAATCAGAGGACACGAAATATATAGAATGGTATATGTTACCATTTCATTGGTTAGAACAGGTGAGAGAAATAGATTAATCAGGGACATAAGGCAGAGAAACATAATTTATTTTAAATTTTTGATATATGTTTGTTCCAAATAAAAAATTTTGAATGAAGAAGACGTAAGGAAGTCGAATAAAAATAAAATTACCTATATAGTTGAAACATGCCGTTAATTAATTCCATTTTGATTGTTACAATAAGATATTTTAAACTTGAGTGAAATTTACCCGTAATTCTGAAGCAGTATTTACTTGTGGAGGTGTTATCTTTATTTTCCTACCCATGTGCAAGTTCGGGTACTTGTATTTGTTTTTTACCCAGTCTTCTACACCCAGATAGGTATTATTATTACCAATAACTTCGGTATAAGAGTGTTTATAAAATATACTTCCATTTTATTTGCTGAAACAGAAGTATGTAAGGGACCAATCAGGGATCAGTGAATGAGGAAAGATATTGTTCATTTTAAAATTTCTGTTATTTTTATAAATTTATGGCAAAACAATTTTAATAAAATGTTTAGAAGCGAACCAAATAAAAATAAAAATATGTACTTGACCGCTAATGATTAAAAAAATTAATTCAATTTTTGTTGTCGTTAGTGTACCTACTATTAAATTGGATGATGATCAACTAATTTTTCATAGATCATATATTTATTATTCTTATACTTTTACATTCTTATTGTCTTAAATTTCTTAGGCCACTGTTTAAGTCTCTTTTCCTGAGTCTTATTTTTATATTTATTTTTCAGCTTTTGCCTTTGAGAACCGGATCAGTTCTGTATATTTTGTACCAGCTGGTGCATACTTGCTGAATAGCTACGATTGAATCAGCATCGAACATTCGAAATATTGTGGTTGATATCTCCAGTGGCATGATTATATCAAGTGAAAAATTCATATTTTTGAAGATGATTTTGTAAACCATTATTGATTATTTCAGATTTTTGTGTTTACTTGTCTGCAACTCAGCAGGAAATGATCGCAAGAAACACATTAAAGCTGCTAGAAATAAGACTATTTGTATTACCCACTCCTGACTGGTTAGAACGATTTAATGAATTTAAGCCAATCAGAGGACAGGAAACATTATTTAGAATGCTAAAGCTTGAAGGAAGGTATTTCCATTTCATTGGCTAGAATTGGTACTTAAAATGGACCAATCATAGACAAATACAAACATAGTGGAGATTGTGTCAAATAAGAGATTCTAATTTTGGAAAATTCTTAGGTGAAACATTTATTTAATGTTTTCTTCGATTTTCGTTCGTTTGTTTTCTAGTCTACTATTAATTAGCGAGTGATTTAACGAAAAACTGGTTCTTTGATTATTGAGTAAATAACACAAAAAATTCCATAATTACCCGTATCTCACAAAAATGCGCGATAGATGTAAATGGCTACCACCCCCACTTAGTAATATATAAAATATTTTTTTTTTTTTTTTTGTTTCTCAAATTTTCGTACGTATAAAACGCCGTGAGGAAACTTTCGAATACTTTCCTGATTATACTTGTTTTTCTTTTTCTTTTCTCTTGACATTTAGCCGTAGCTATTTAACTCTCCTTAAAGATAATCTTTCTCCATTACCTTGAAAAATCTGGCATCTTTAAACTTCATCTAGTTTATTTTACATTGCGCAAATATCTTTCCTTCTTTTCCCTTATCATCTCCACTGTGTATACATTGTCATAATTATAATAAATACTCTCACCAAATATTCTATAAAGTTCGACTTCAATTTCCTTTATATCTCCCACTTCTTGTAAATTTTCCATTATTTTATTGAAGATAAATTTTGTATATTCTTCATTCAGTTTTGTTTTTTGCTCACAATTGTGTTAACATGTTTTGCTCCTCATATTTAATTGTATATTTTTATTATGTTTGAATACAAGGTTGTAAATTTGAAAATGTGTTAATCTCTTAAAAGGCAATAGGTGATACTCGGTGGTGCAATTCCTGGGTTTTATCCCAAGTTTATTGGTGATACAAGTAAAAAACCATGGACATCTTACGGTGTGTTTTGATATAATAATTTTTTCAATTTCCACGTTGACAATGGGTCCACAAATCCTGGTAGGCTGAGTGGTCTGGGAGGTGATAATTCTAAGTTACCTCCCAGTGCAATAATTTTATACCCGAAAACTTTTAGCTGTGGTTTGTGGTTTTATATAAAAAATAATATCGGGAGTGGAGGTGGTATGTCAAAATGTCCCGCCCTGGTATACCACACGAGTCAATCAGAAGCTATAATTCTTACTGAGTATTGGATTCAATGAGTTTTTAAGGTAGAGAAATTTTGAATCTAGTTTTGCTACAAAATAGGTATTATTTACAATTTTCATTTGGTAAAGAAATTTTTGGTAAAAAGTGTGAACGAAAGATTCAAGAAATTGACCCACCTGTCCCCCTTCCACTACCAAAACGAATTAAATAGTATAATTTTTGATGGTTTACCTATTTGTGAAATACCTACTCGAATGATGAATGTTACATGAACACCAGCTTATTCTCAAATACCTACGCTGAACACTTGTCTCGAACTTTTCGAATCAGTAACTTACGACACGAATTAAAATATGCATAGGTACATCTAGGCGTGCTTTTTGTGCCCTTTTCGTAACATTAGCCCATAAATATGAAACCAGCCTACTCTATTAATATGCACGCGGGCTTTCATCGTTAACACAATACACTGTCGTCGTCTAATGTGAAATTCACTTTCACGCACCCAACGCATTGTCATAAATTTACCACGTTCACGCGTTACCTTTTATCCGGCAATAAATCATTTTATTCGAACGTGAAAACTTATCCGCACCCTCCTATTCGTCCTTTTTTCGTATCAAATGCCAGCCTATGTAAAACTCGATGTCACCAATGCGGTCCCGGAAGACAAAATCACATCCTACACTTTTCTTCGGCCAGACACGTCGTTTTTACCAAAATTAGACCATAAAATTTGTTTCCTCCGTGTCGAAAATACCGTGCGTCCCTACAGAGAGGCCTAAAAATAGAACTTTATACATTTCGTTAGAATGTGTAACACATATTGGATAATTGTTGTGAAAATATTCGGTCAGGGTGACCGGCGGCGGCGGCGGCGGCGGCGGCGGCGGCGGCGGGGGTAGCGGCGCCAATATATTATGCATACCATCGCAACTTTTTTAGTACAATATAAATTACAAAATGTAAACAATCGTACTGTCGTAAACGAGACACCCAATAAGTATCGAACCCTTCCCCAAGAACCTTTAAACCCTGCCTACCTTTTAGGAAGATTATAAAAAAAAATAGTGAAGAAGAACAAAAACACACACGGGTGTAGATATACATTTACACTGTGTATCAGTGCGAGTTTGGAAAAGAAAAAAAAAACACAAACATAAATAGAAATTAAAATAGACTTTTATTGGCAGATAATCGAATTTGAAGGTCATCAAATACGTTTATATACTGTATTAGATGCCTCTGGAGCGATCGAAAAATTTCATTTAACTTTCTTCATGTTCTGTTAGTTGCTCTTCGCCATACCAGCCAAACATTGAGAAAAAAATTGTTCAGAATGTGCAAACTGTGACTTCGACGTAGCGCAATGATTGATTCATTTCCTCAAAACAAAAATCTGAACTTTATTTTGTTTTCGTTTTTTCGTTTTTGTTTCAAGTTTTGTTTATCAAATTTTCAAAAGGATTAATTTGTAAGTATAGGATGTGGTTATTCTGCACATGATAATCTCACGCTGTAATTTTGCGCTGTAAATGGACGAATTACATTATGTAAATGAGTTAAATTTTTTTGTTTGTTCTTCTTTTGATGACGTGAAGTGAAAGTCGCTGTAAATGACGTCGAATAAAAAAGAGAAAAAAAAGAAGTCTTTACTTAGCCTACGCACGAGAGATTGGAATTTTTTTTAAACTTTATGTTTCTGCTTGAGTGAGAGGTCTGGTAACGAATAAGTGGGTACTGGATTTTATGTCACAAACACTCGATATAGGGTCATCAAATAACTTGCGAATGATTTTTCGTATTTTCGACCATTTTCAACTTGGGAATATTACCCTGCACTGGGAGACTTCTATTTTTTACATTTTTAAAATGACTTTGAGTGGTGGAATGTATTTGTTGTCGTTGTTGTTGTTTCTTTTGTTGCTACCTTTCCTTCTAAACCCAGGCTATAGCAGAATTTTTTCAACTTTTTTTTTAATAAATAAACCGTAGATTTCAATATATCGTTGATGAATGATTTCAAATAAAAAAATTCACAAATTTTAGTGGCTGACAATCTTACTCATTGAAAATGTAATATCAAATTTTATATTTTTCATAAAAATTTCTCTAACCCAAATATGAAGAAACTTTTAAAACCATTTATTCAACCAGATTAGATTGCTTTTTTAATCACATTAAACAATCACCACTTATAAGGTACCGAGGCATAACACATATCTTGTATGTATATATATATATATTATTCAATAAATGTGAAAGTTTGTTTTTATATTCGTCCATCACTTCAGAACCGCTCAATCGATCCAGCTGAAATTTTTATTTGTGTTGTTTCAAGGAAGATTTTAAGTCAGCTCCGAGGTCACTAGCCCTGCCTGGAAAAAAATTGTGGATTTTGCTCCAACACATTTTTAAAACAATTTTTTCATCCAAATATATCGTCTCTGTGATATTAATATACCCTCCGAATTTCATGCCTCTACATCACCTCTTTACCAAAATATGGGACAAAATTAAACTAAATATGTAATACCTTCTGAACAAATAGATCAATTAGATTCAACATTAGTCGGTCAGTTCCTTGTGTGAAAGGTAACGTTTTTGCCAAATTTCATGACTATTGAACAAAAATTACGCCCTGTATCGTGCTAACAAGAATGGTACATACATAGAGTACGTACACACACACACACACACACACACACACACACACGCGCGCACACACACACACACACCAACAACAACAACATTTGTTTGGTCACGACCAGACAAGCGTTCATTTCTGTTGTTGACTGAACATTCAGTCAATGATTGCTGTAAAAAAATACCCTCCCCATGACCATTATCAATAATAGAAATAATAAAATTTTGTAATAGAGAAATTTAGATATTGGTATTTCAAACATTTACATATGTGAATACCGAAATTCGATCATTTCAACTTCAACGGAGAATTATCCAATATCATTGATGGAAACTCTGACGTTCTTAAAGAGGTAAGTACCTACCTACTGAAAATGTCATCGGAAGATTTAAAACAATTTATAATAATCATAAATACCCAAAGAAGAAATAAATTATTATAAATTTTAATAATCTTACTACTTATTTGAATACCTGAATAATGAATAACATCAAAATTTAGTGTAGGTACTATTTTAAATAGCATATTTGGTAAAAAGTGAATATTTTTTTATCTGCACAAATTCGGTATTTTAACGCAGAGCATTAAAAAAATGGAGTAAAAGTCACAGTTTACTTCACACATAACAAACGACTGCCAATCAAAAACTTATAAAGTGAAAGTTACGATAAAATTATTATTATTATTTAGGCGTTGAAAGGTATGCAATTTTTGAGACAGCTGCTAAAAAAGACGGTCTTTTCGAATTATTGCAGATTGAAAATAGTAGTTGTGTAGAAAAAAAAAATTCTGTAGAGAAATTCACGTCTGCCAGATTATTTTAGTTTGTTTTTCATCCGAAAATAAGCATTTGTAAAAATAATTGGAAAATTTTGCATTATATAGCTTCTAAGCTTTATTTTTCTACGCGGGTTTTCTGATAGACGCACCATTTGTTTTGCACTTAAATGAAAAGAACATATTTTCATGAAAAGTTTTCACGTATTAATAATTTTTTCTTTACAGCTACCTACGTTTAGTTAAACTGTTCTAAACTGAGTTGTTGCGTGATAAGAAAAAAATATTGCAATTATTTTTGCATCTTTAGCTCTGTTTGATAGGATTACACTAACCTGCACCGACATACATCTATAGAGATATTTCACAAATATTCAAGTAAAACTTGCTGCAAAGTCAGATAACATTCCTACATTTGTGGAATCGCCCTCCTGGTGTAGGTTGGTGTATTTTTGTGTAACCCTATCAAAACAGAGCTTATGAGACTGAGACCAATTTAATTATTGTTTCATGCAGTTGAGTAATGAAAATTAATGCTCCTAAGGTTCCCAACATACTTCCCTCGAATATTTAATACACAGAGTAACTTCTTTAAGCTATTTACATTTTTCATGAGTAGCCTATACCTAATAGTCAAGTAGACCTCATTTTTTACAAGTTTACAAGATTTTAATAATTGCGTAGTTTTTTTTTTCATAAGAAATATCTTCTTCCTATTATCTATTTGAGATATTATTATCTAGAATAATTCACAAAAATCAACTATAAAGTTTCGACTCGTATATCTCATGATTTAATTGACCCGAAGAGAGGGCTGACTGTTGACAGCTTAAAATACTTAATACGGTAAGATACGCACCAGTGACGAATCCTAATCTTTTTGCTGATACATCTCTGGGATATTAGATGATATAGCTATTTTTAAGAGAGGGGGTTCATAAAACTTCAAAAACCAATATAAAATTCCTTTGCTGTATTTTGTTTATGTTTTACCATGTGAATGAATAATGACTAATTTTTTTGTGAATTCAGGGCAAATGCTCGATAAACGTTTTTAAATAAAAATTTTGTGTTCTACTTTTTTAGTTGGTAAATCTCTATTTCCCTAAATGTACTGGAGAATTTTCTGCTGATTTGCACTATAAACCCTAAGCCATTGAAATTGGTTCCGCCTGAGTGAAGTTATGATGTAAAATCTCAGCCTCACAGTTTATGGTATCTGATGGGGTGGTTATGTATTTTTATAAACCATAATATGTTGTTACATATATGTTGTACATAAATTTGTATTTAATATTTAAAAGATAAGCCAAAGTTTGTAAGATTGATACGACCCTCAAAGTTATATATAGAAAGTTTAAAAAAAGACATAATATTTTATGGATTTAGAATTGTTTAAGAATTGATATGGATGAACATCGATGAAACATTATCTGATTATTTTACCACTACATACCTACAGGATAAAATTAAGCAAAAAGTAATTTCGAACAAAACACAAAATTTAAAGGGAAGTAAATTTATTTTGTAAGACATACTGAAAAAACATCTATAAACTTCGGCAGTATAGCAAATAAGATCTCTAGACAGCCAACACCAATCAGATTTTCAAAGACGAATGTTTAAATTTCTTGATGTAGAATCGATTTTTAGTATCCATCTCAAGAGTAGATTTAATGTATAAGGTACCAGAAGAGTTTAGAGAACCATCAGATTTATATGGTATTAAAATCCAGAATGGAGGACCATTTGGAACACAACAACAATGCAATTCATGGATCTGGTATCTGGTTTTCCCACTGAAGTCAGTTAGAGGCCAGGAACAAGTATGCATAATTATGAGTTGGTTGTGAAGAAACGCAGACATTTTCTATCATTTATGATTATCAACCAAAATCTTGAAGTTCTAGTTAATTCATTATAATATGTGGTTAAATTTTCAATTTGAATCGTGATAAATCTGAATTTAGCCATAAATTTAGGATTTAAAGACGAACAAAATAAAATAATTCCATATACTTTGGAATATGTGAAACATTTCATGACAATAAAGATCTAAATTACATTATTAAAGCCTTCTATTGATAGAAAAACTCTTAATTTTAGGTTGAATAAAATTGTGCCAGTTGAAGTTAACAAAATTGTGCAGAAAAAGTAATTTACATGGGGTTTTATAGACAAATTTTCATAGGATTTTCTTCCCAGAGATTTCGTAAAGTGGGAAGTTACCACCTCCAAGGAAATTTCTGATTGGTTTTTCAAAGTAGTGAGTCTAATATAAAATATAGAAAATGGAATGTCAGTCACTCCTTCGTAGGATTTGATGACTTTTTACAATTTGTGGAATGTGATAAGTATAGGTTTAAACAACTTCCAGACATATTTGACAAATTTATGAGTTTTTCAAGTTTGTATAGAAAGCCAAAGGAATTTGCTGACTAAATTTTTTGCAGTAATTTCATAAAAAGGGTATAGTCTTATCAGTTAGTGTTTCCTTTATATTCTTATGATTTTGATAACCAAGTAATATGGAAGTTAAGGGCATTGATTAGAAAGAATTTGATTTTGAAAATAAAGAGTAATAATTCATGTCAGATTATTAATTTTAGTATTCTTGAATGTGTATATCTTTTGCTGTTTATTACTTAGACAACTGTAGTGTATTTTCAAAGAATTTTCTTAGGTATTATGTATATAAAGTGGTTTTATTGTACATAGGATGATCGTGTTATTTGAGGAGAACAAATTTTTAATTTGGATTTTAGAAACATTCCGTATGTATCTCGCTAAGTACTTATTTACCTATTCAAATAGTCTGCAATATTTAGCAACAAATTTTCTTTTTTTTAAACCATTTTCATTTATTTTTAAAATAAGGTAATTGATTGATATTGGTAGGTAGGTACCTATAATTCGAATCATACGTTTAAAAAAAATGTAAATTTTAATAAATTGATGACATTTCTTCCATAAGTATCTTCTAATTGAAACTAAAATTGAAAAAGCAAGAACGATACTATTCCAAGAAAAATAAAATAAAATAAAACGAAAATAAGTACTTATGTAGTTTACCCACATTGTTAATAGTTGTAAGTAAGGTCAACAATCAACCTCATGAAATACTATCATGGAAAATAAACGTAGTTTATTAAGTAGCAATTTAAAAATAATTCGTTCGTGTTTTCGTTCGAATTTGAGTACCAGTTATTCCTATTCATGTTTTTCTACGCATTATTAATAGAGCATATTTTTCTAAAAATCGAACATAGTGTTTTTTTTTTTGTTTTTTTTTTTTTTCAGTTGGTACTTTTTTCTACATTTTGGTAAATATTTATATCGATAAACGCTTCTACTGCCGAAGAGATCATGAACACTCGTTAATTTTACACTTTCGAAATTCGAGTGTGGAGTAAAAGTTAAAGGTGACTGAAAAATGACGTAGATAGATTAGAAATATTGTTACAAATATTGGGAATACGTAAACTTTTATGATAAACTGCTTATCTACTCTCATGCGAAACCCTCGGGCCAAATTCATTCGGTTGATTAAGCAACTTGTCAACAAGCCAAAATATTGTAAAAAGAGTGAAAAATATGTAGGTACTATACAATGAAAAATAATATACTTTTGGAAAATTTTAATCTCATACACCAGGTTCCTACCAATGATAACATTTTATATACATATATACTTCAGAGTTCAGATGTAGGTAGTGTATTTCGTATTCGAAGTACAATATACCAGCTATTACCTAATAACAAGTAATCGAATACCCATGTATTGCAAATGGTAACTGATGAGTTTAGTATTTTGCATTACCAGAACACAATTTTCTGACGATCTGATAAAAGTTTAAAAGTATAGCTTACTCATGTTTCGGTATGTGCTCTCAAACATCTACCATCAACTTGAGGCTTCCTATTATTCACATTTATCGTTTCGAAAAGAAAGAGTCGGAATATGGATACATCCTGGACAAAAAGTGAACGTAACGAAAAGCATCATATCTACGCCGAACCATTTGGATCTTTATCAGCCTGTTTAGGAATCACATTTACCATGTCATGGCACAAACCATGCCAAGTTACTTCTCTTGGATAGCTCAGTCAAGTAACGGTATTCGACCCATTTTTAGACATGCGTTAGTTTGACATAGACCAAGATAGCCCCAATGCTTGAGGATAAGACTTACATGTGTAGAATGATCAATTAGGACCATAATGTCCAGCTATAAACTGTCTCATTGCCAATAAACTCAACCCATATTCACAAAAAAACACACCAAGTATTGAAATGAACACATTAAAGCAGAACACATTGTACATAAGAACGTGTACTGCCATTCGACAGTAAAAGAAAATTTACGTGTTATTCCCTGATCGAGAGTAAAATGTGAACTTTGTAAGAATAAAGTTAAATTACGTAACATGGCTGGGAATAAAAGAGGAAGGAAATAGGGGAAATATGGAGAAAAACAGGTTATTAGATGAGCAGAAAGGATGCGCTGACATGCTCCGAGTAGGCGCAAAGGCTGAGATCAGTATGTACACACTGCTAAGACAGAGAAAAAGAGAGAAGGTCTGCCAAGGTAATGCAAGTAGCATACTGTAATGATATTTCCATATCATTTCTAAATCTATAATAATTATTTCTTATTTATTTCCATACTGCATAAATTCATTTCAATTATACTTTCATGCATTTTCCTTCATGAAATATCACATCATTTGGTCAGGTTACGACTTGTCCAATGACATCACCATTTCCTCCAACTACTTGTTTCCTAACACCTGTCAATAATGTCATTTGTTCCATAAAACACATTCTCTCTGGAAATATTATACTCCTCTTAATTTCATAGATACATCAAACTCTATGTCACCAATTCCGGTTTCCATTTGCTAAATCATTAAAACATATATTTATTGTAACCAGTTAGAAATAACTCCCACGACACAACATGTAAAGTCTCTCGAATTAACTCTTTGAGTTCTAAACCTAATTTATTCTGTATATTCATTATTTTACTTTCACTCATACACTCAACGAAACTTAGTATTTTAATAGAATATATACTATTATGAAAGGATAACAGTGTCTTATATCCTTTTCTTAACATAAACGCCGTTACACTTATAGGGGATATATGGTAAAAAACGTAATGATAAACTAAAATATTGAAAAACGTAGTTTTAGTCAGTTTTTGTAAGGGGTGGTGTCTAAAATTAAAAATTAAAAACATCGATTGTGGGTGGTGGGATGTGTACAATGTCTACCAAACACCTGACATAGTCATTATAACTATCTACCCATATTCTAAATTGGTCGGCAACTGGCTAAGAATTTTACAATTTTTGCTCCAATTTTCATTGATCTACGAATCAAATCGACTTGGAAGAATGTCGATAGAACCGTAAGTACCCGTCGACAACTGAAGAAAAATAAGAGGGGAGAATAGAAATTTTAATTAGAAATTTAACTCCCACAGATCTTACAAAGCGAATCCAAAAATGAATGAATTAAATTTTCTTCCTGATAAAAAAGAATTGAAAAACTCTTGCGCAGCAAGCTTCGCAAGAAAAAGTAGATTTCTTTTGTCTAAAAATTACCTCCATCACCAACATACTTCTAATAAAGTAATATATATATATAAAATATTTATATTTTTTTGCAAAAAATTACCAATATTACACTAATATGAAGCATGTGATAAAATATAATGATTCAGTATCATGTTTTAATAAGATTTTATAAATGAATTTTTCATTTTTATGTCAAAAATCATCTTTTTTTTTTGTGAAATGAAATATTATTACAAGTTCTAACTAGCACGAGTTTAGGAAATAATTTCACGGTTCTCTTTACTGCAGTGACGAGAATTGTAGATATTATAAAAAAAGAAACAAAAAAAAAACGAGACAAATTTCCCACATTGCAAAATGAAGTATAGAGCAGCTGTCTACTTGTTGGTTACGAAAATATAAGCAGAGATTTGAGGGTCCGTACTCAAATCTAGTGATTGGAAGCGGCTGGGGGCTGAGCGAAAATTGACCTTTCGCTGAGATCGTGTCGTTTTTAGGCTAAAACGAGTGTTTTTCTCAATAAAGGCTAGAAAATGAATTTTTCAGAACCATTATCAGAAGGGTAAAATAAGAAAAATCACACTGAATAGCTAATTAAAGTTGGGAACAAATGGAATAATCAAAATCAAAATTTGTAGGTTTGGTTCTTATATAGGAGGTACTTTTTGTACAAAATTTCGTAACTATTGAAAGAGAACTGCAACTGGTATTGAGATAACATGAAAAATTATCAGCTTCAATATCCCCAGGGAATGAACCATAATACTAATAGAAAAAAAAAATTTGGAATCATGTTAGATATACATTAAATCAATATCTATACCAAATTTTGTGAATATAAGAGGAAAATTACTCCTTTTACAGCCATTAATATGCCAAAAATGCAACAAAATCGCCCCACCAGATGTACCGTAAAACCTATCCGCACCAAAATTATTAGATATTGTCCTTGACTTAAAGCACATATGTATACAATATTTCAGGCCTATCGATTGAAAATTGCCACCTATACGCTGTTCGATAAAAAATTAATATAAACTGATCTATCGGACAGACTCTGCGCCCGATCTGGACCAAAAACAATAGGGTTCTTCTTAAGGTGAATCCGAATATGTGTTTCCAATTTTGAAATCATTTGATCAAAATTACGCCTAGAAATGGACTCAACGCAAAAGGGGTACATGTAAAAAAATGAATTTTCAAAAATAGTGCCAAAATGGTCAGAAAATCGTGAAACGAAAAACGTACCCACTCTCACCCCTGGGTCCGAATACTCAGGAAATTTTAATAAGTAGACTTTTTCCAAAAATCTACTTAAAAATGTGTATAGTTGTATAGGTATATACATTTATCTTCAACACAGGTACTGTACGGCTGTATACTACTGGTAAATTTAAATTCACATCATTCTAGTCGCTTTTCTGATTAATGTAGGTATCGTTCTCATTTCGTCATTCTTTTCATCCTCGAGCAGTTTTTGTCGAGCTCAAAGCAGTAATGAGTATTGTTATAATGGTTCGTAAAAGAACCGCATATAGGTAACCCACCATTACCTACTCTATAGCACAATACGAACATGAGATAATTTACATTATTTCGAAGCATTTTATTACATTCGTCAAGAATTTCGGTTCATTTTAATTCATCCTCGATCCGCTATTTTCGGCTTAACCGATTATTCAATGCACACCTCAACAGAACCAAAATGAAGCTCACCAAATAAAACAAAAGAACAGCGGAAACCTTTTCAGAGATTTTCTATACAAAGACAAGATACAGAAATGCGATAGTCTTTCTTTTTTCCTCTTTGTTGCGTTCCGTCTTCTTTTTTTTTCCACTTTCTTACTTTTTGCTAAAAGCGCTAAAGGTTAATGAATAAGTAATCAGTTTTAAGTTATCCTACCGTCTCTAGCGTCTCCCATCTCACCGCAGGCACGAGTATGAAGTAGTACGCAATTTCAAACAACCTAAAAGAATTTTCTCCATTGCAAAAATCGTATTTTTTTGTTTGTTTTTGAAAATCCTTTGGGATTTTCCATCATTCACTTTCTTACATATTTCATTTAGCCAGCAGTGCTTTTCTTTTTCTTTGTTTTTTTTTTTTTTTCTCTCGCTCTAATAATGAGTGGGTCTACTTTTTGACATACTATGAGCCGGGATATGAATGATATGATATTATCATTTTTTAGACAAAAGATGCGAGAAGGGGATGGGGCAATGGGCACTTTTCACAATGGGTAAGTAAGTACCTACAGAATAATTTAAAAAAAAAAAAAAAAAAATGTTATGTGGAAACGACGCTTAGATATAGGAAGAGCATTGCAAACCGCGGCTAGACTCAAAAATAAATAATTTATTAATAATATGCTATTTCAAAGAGTTCTACGTCATTGTATTCCAAAGACTCGACATTTCATGTGGCTGCATTTTAAGCTAGTTTTTATTATCAAGTCATTACTTGACTGCTGGCTGAACTTAATGAGTCAGTTCGACGTACTTAGGTACATATTTTTCAAGATTGACGATTATATAATTTTGGATAGTTTTAAGCAGTGCCATAGCCACAAAGTTTTGTCAGTAATGGAGCGCATTCTAAACTCGGGAACACATAAGAGGGCCAACTAAATAGGTAATTATATAGTTACTCATAAGCGAAGCAATTCTTGTCTGTAGTAAAAAGGGTGAAATATGCATGGAAACATTCGATGTACAAATATTTCAAAAATATGCTCTTGAAGCGTAAAATGTGTCAAAATATTTTCTAAATTAATTTGAGTATCAAAATTCAGGATTTTTGAAGATAAATAATATTAATGCAATACCCACAATTACAAATAAAATTTGCAGAAATGTACGTTTTTGGAATTTGAGATCAGATCCAAATAAAAAAATTTGTTTTTGCAAAACCATAAAACTACATCGAAAATAGATAATTTTCTGTGTTTACATATTGCTAAACAACAAAATATTCTCCAAAATGTCCAAAACATTGCCAAAAATTGCCAAATTATGAATTTTTATGATTTTTATGGCAAAGTATATCAAAACCAGCTGTGCTTGTGGGCTGTAATGATACATTTCCCCTTATATAATTCATATCAATATAGGTACCATAAAAATATATGACAACGCTCTAAAATCAACCACCGTATATATAACTATGATTTGTACATGTGAACACCTCACAATTCATGGCCATAAAGCACAGGTCATACAACGTCACTCCATATTTCATCATCTCGATTCCAAACTATCTATTTCACTCATCCAATGATCCCACACTATATCTCCATCTCATTCTAAATAAGAAGAGAACGATGCAATTCTAATATTTGTTAAACATGAACTAATTCCAAGAAAGAACTATTTCTCGCTTATCATCAAATCACCTTATTTTCACTCATTTCAATCGGAGGTCAATTGTAATAACTCTGTATTAATCCGTGTGACGATTCAAGTATTGATTTTGTGGATCTCCAAAATCATAGAGTTCACTTCTATTATAACCGTGAAATATTAAGGGGCTCAATAGCTGAGTTTGCAATGTACAATTAAATTATGTTTATAATTGTTACCTACTTTGAAGTCAAATATATAAATGCAGTAATTTTGGTTAAGTTTTCTATCAAGTCGCTTAAAATATTAATCAAGCAAATTGCCATCACATGGGTCAATGCCAATAATTCGCAAATAACATTCATAATTACAATATTGATCCATCCATCCGTTCTATCGCCGTCAGTCTGGACCTACCTTTACCTTTTTACCTCTAATTTTCACTTCCTCTGCCCAATTTTGGAGAATATTAATGGCATTTCCGCGTATGCACATAAAGCCCTGTCCACTGATAGACCGTACCTTTTTCATAAAAATCTGGCCATCCATTCTCACGCATAAAAGAGAGAAACGTGAGCTGCGACCTTACCTATTAATAATTATTATTATACGTGGACAAGCCATTGAAGTTGAGATCAAATTACTTGGAATTTCTTAAATCGTAACGATATTGCGGTTATTCAAATAAAAAATCAAAGAAAAAAAACAAAAACATAGAAAATGTTTCTTTAGTGATAAGTAATATGTAGGAAAAAAAACTAAGGTAGCGAGTCAGAGGCGAGAGTGGGCTGCGTCTTCATATAAGGCCAGATTTTGAACAATTTATTAGATCTTACATTTGCACTTCATTGATTAGAAATAAAATTGTACTGATTGATCCTTTCAGTGTAGGTAGCCAAAAATGTTATAGATTCATACATACTGATTTTGGCATTTGGAGAGGTTATCAAAAGTTCTGAATGAGTTATGTAAATTTAACTTATATTAAAAAAAAAAAAAAAAAAAAAAAAAAAAAGTGGAACAAAAATAAACATTAAAAGTAGGAGGTTTATATTATTTCCGAACTACACTTCCATTCCAAAGATAAGATAAAATTTTCAAAAAATTGTGATTTTAATTTATTTTACTTTATGAACTCTTCAGTTTTTAAGCTGGTCTCTGATTATCGATGAGAAAAATTGATCTTGGTCTTACAAAACCGTGTCTACAGTAACCATGACCAAGACTAACTATACAATACAAAGACCAAAACCGACGGTGCGAAACTGAGGCCGAAGAACACGCTAAATCTAAGAAAAAATACGAGCAAAGTGTATGATTTTCACAATTTTGCTACTTTTAGCATTTAATTTTTGTTTTTATTCTAGGACGACATGAACTGTAAATTTTAGATTTAACTGGGCAGAGCCAATACCAAAGCAAAGACTGACTGTGCATTGTGCAAGATTTAAGACCGAGACGAAGACTAAGAATATCGATGTATGACTAAAATAAAACCGAAACTGAGACTGAATGTGCAAGACCAATACCAAAATAAATACTTAACAGATTTCGCTGGACCAATATCTTGATAATGATTTGTATGTGTAATACTAAGACTAAGTCCACGACTCATAGCCAAATAATACCAGACCAAGACCATGACTAAGAATATTGGTAGAAAAGCAATACAAGGACCAAATGTGTAAAACCAAGATCAAGATTGAATGTGAAAAACAAAGACTAAATCCAAGACTAAGACCGAGACCAAAACCAAGACTTGATCTTGCCAAACCAAAACCGTGAAGAGTAGGCACTGATCCACGATGACAACCAACGCGACCATGGTATTATTTTTGGTTTTACTTTTGTTCATCACCCAGTGCCTATACGCTAGGTAAGTATCTCCGTTGTGCAGCGCGCACGCCATCTACCTGATTTTTGTTTAATTAATGGGATGCCATATCATTAAGATAAAGTAGGGTAATACAGATACTGAAATGCAAGATTTTTGGTTTTTTCACTCTAAGTTGTCCCCATGTTATCATATTCAGACGTATAATAGCTCGTCTGAATCGCACATTCATCCTCTACAATTTGATGGGTGAAACATAAAAATCTGACAATTAGGTTTCGAGCTATAAGTAAAAATGTAAGTCAACCTCAGAATATTGGTATTACCCCAGATCTGAGCTAATACTGTTATCGTCTTTCTTGTCTCATATATAACCAATACAATCTTTATGGGGCAATACCGTTAATGTGCATACAGTTGGCCACAAAATGCTTTTTGGTTCATGAGAATTGACTGAAAATTGACAGTGATATGAGACAATGAAATTAACTGTGTTGATGAATTGTAAAAAATTCTTCAAAATTGTTTAGTTTTTTTTCACTCTAGTTCATTATTGACAAAATTCCAATCATTGTATAGACTTGAAAATGAAAATAAACGTCTGCAGTTGTATTTTTTCATAAATTTTGTGAATATATATGAGGGGTTGGGTTGAAGAAGGTGTACTTGCCCCCTGTCAAGCTGAAAAAAAGAAAAAATTCAATTCAGGAGAGTGCAAAATGGCTAAAAATTTTGAATAAAAATTGATGCTAAATTTTAATTTTTTTCCTGCTCCACAAATTCCCCCTTCACCTTGCTCATTTCCAAAATCATTATCTTCATCATTGCTGAAAAGGGATAAAATAAACCAAAAAACAGTAAAAAAGAGGAAAAAGGTAAGAATAAAAAAAAACACACATTTGTCATATGTATATAATATCACGTTTCCAACCATCCCATTTGTTATAACTTTTGCCACCAGGTGGCGCTCTCGGAGGTGCTTACCTACCCTATAGGTCATACCTAATTCGCGAAAAACAGCGGAAAGTCATGGTTCATCCATGAATTCAAGCAAAATCTATGGTTGTTTCCTCAAAATGTAGGAAAAAAGTATAATAAACTTGACGTATGTAATGGTAGACGAAATTGTAGTGCCAATTCGATTACCACTGCCTATTGCTGAAAATAATTAGATAATAGTGGAAAAATTCGTCGGTGATGAACTCATTGTGGGTGTCGTAAAGTAGCTTTAAACATCTAAAATATTACCTTCTCGACTCAGTGACCTCAATTTTCCGAGAGAAACCAACTTTAACAAAATTATCGATTATCCTTTGTACTTATATCGCCGAAATGAATGAGCCACTAATGGATTACGTCGAATACGTTTCTCAAATTTTAAGTGGACATCTTACGCAAGGTTTATTACGTCATCTTCAGAGCCAGCATGACGTCAAAAGGAGAAACACGTGCTGTCGGGGTTCGTTCAACCCGTCTAAGATGAAAAATCGAAGAAAATCGCATAACCGCTAATGAAAGCGGAAATACGAGAAATACTATTTTCCTTATGCTTATAAGCTATTCTTTTATCATTTTATTGTAGTCGTTGACACGGAAATGTCGAAAAACTATTTTCGCGTAGGTATAATATGATATGTGGATATGAAATTTTTTCTTCACTTTTGTGGAAAAATTCCACGCATGGTACGAACGGTTTAGTGAGCAATTTTTAGGCGTAGGTATAACCGAGTGGACAACATTAAATTTTATGAAATTTTTTTTCGAGTCCATAAAATCCTTTGTAAACATACTTTCTGTTTCGCCGAGTTGAGAAATATCGGTTTCCAAAAGTACATATTCGTCCGTTATTTTTTGGTCGGAAAATTTTTGTCAGAAGTCCTTGGATACCAAAAGCCTGTTATTTTTATCGACTGCGTCAGGGAGAGGTATTGTGTTTGACCCGTTTTCTGGCAGTCTAATGGAATTTGGTGCCACTCTGCAGCATTCAATATTCATCTTAAAAATACGAATGATGGTTCAAACAATTTTTATTTTTACGGTGAGTAACACTGGCCAAAGAAATCTGAAAAATTCTCCATAGATGACCTAAAAATTAGATTGAAAATTTGGGAATTTTTTTCATCAAAAAAGTAAGATGACCAGTTTTATTACAAGTACCGATTCCAAATAATACGGAATAACGCATTCTGATTGGATCACCCAAAAGTGTCAAAGATACGGTATTTCTTGTGGTTATATAAATATTTCAAATAACATCATTCTCTCAGTATTATAATTATTAGCCTTCCTTAGTTATGCACATTGAAACATTCTCCCAGCAAAATTTTGAGTTTTGACATTTTACTGTTTGATACATCACCAAGTATGTTTTTTGAGGTGCTGAGTCCGAATTTAGTGTTTATTTCTCCATTTGACCCATTCTTCATCCCCAATGGGCCCCAAAATGGGGTTAATTTTGAGTTTTCACATTTTAATGTATGATACATCACCAAAGATGTTTTTTGAGGTGCTGAGTTCGAATTTGGTGTTCATTTTTCCATTCAATCCATACTTAAACTGCCAGTGGCCCCTACAAGGGGTTCAATTTTGAGTTTCCACATTTTATTGTGTGATACATCATAGCATATGTTTTTTGCTACGCTTTTTTATTAAATCATTATTACTATTACTATTAATATAATCCAATATAGTAGATCTGACAGTATTTAAAATTGATTTTAAACTTTGAATTGGTTTTCCTTGCGTATGTTTGGGATTTAGTTGTTGACCAATAAATAAATTTGAATTGCTGTAATTGAGAAAAAAACAATAGGGTGAAAATCGAATTCAATATTACAATGTCAACAATTACCTGTTACTTCTAAAGTAAATTCTTCTTATTGTAAAAAACTGCTAAAGACTTTCATTTTGCACTTCATAAAAAATTATTCAAATAATTAAATTATTGAAATAAAATGAAACCGACTGCATTTAGGGACAAAAAACATAATAGAACCAAAATGTTGAAAACAAGTTTTCCAGGTTTTATAATAGTAATTTTTTTACAAAGTGGAATTACAACTAACGCAGTTGCTGGCAGAAATACCTTTTGATATTAATATGAAAATCAATACTGTTTGGTTCTCACTAATTAAATTGTGCAATAAATGATATTTAAATAAATGTTGATTTCATAAGTATCTATAATTAAGCCTAATATGAAATTGATTGAAATCAAATGGAAAGTGGAGAGTTTTTGACATCACATCTAAGGAATTTAAACATTCTTAACCAATAAAACCCCCTAATGTTTTGAATAAACGTAAAAATGCTATGTATTTCAAGGTTATCAAATCCATGTTAAATTTACAAAAACTGCATCAGGAAAATATTTAATATGAAGGGATCTACATTCCTTCATTCAAAAATCTTGCGTTATATATTTATAACATGTGACTTGAAAGGCATTTCTGCCAGGGCCACTTTGTAAAAAAATTACTATTATAAAACCTGGAAAACTTGTTTTCAACATTTTATTTCTATTATTTTTCATGTCCCTACATGCAGCTGGTTTCATTTTTTTCAAAAATTTAATTATTTCCTTCATGAAAATTTCGACCGAAATATAATGGAAGACGAAATTTTTGAAATAAATTGAAATTATTGAAAAGTCTCAAAATTTTGAAAGTAAATAATTTTTCGAGATTGATCATGTCGGCTTAAAAATTACTTCCTGGTTTCTCTCTCCAAAAATAAACCGTTCCGGTTTGTGTAGGTATATGCGACCACAAAATGGCTACTCAAGCTTCCCACCGAAAGCGAATCTCGAAGTCAGATATCGAACTTAATAATTCTACTTTTACTTATTATTCAATTTCCTGTTAAAAATTTACCTTTAACTTATTTTTTATTCAACGTACCAACAGCTAGCGGATTCCAAGCATACGTCAAAATTCCCGCACCTAATGCTCGTCGGTGACCAGTAAGACCTCGCAATCTAAAATCGTGATAGCTAATTATCAGTTCTAGAAAACGAGGGTTTCCAAAATATTCTCGAATCATAACACAATTTAAAAAAGAGAATAATACATTAACTTACTGAAAACGTAAGCTAAACAAACCCTACTTAATAATGTTTCATTCACTAAGCATAATGGAGACCAAATTTTCCGATTCTAATAGTTTCATTGGGGTCTTAACTCGCAATTTAGGTACTTGACATCTACTAACCCAACAAGAAAACCAACGATAAGATTTCGTACGTACCGACATAATTGCAATCATGAACGAATTAGGCAAAATTAAGCAATCGTATCGATTGAAAGCGTAACAAAGAAACTCGCTTTTTATACAGTACACCGTATTTACCTATTAAACTAAGTACCTATCGAAATACTTGATAATTGGATACCGTAACAGCTGGAGCAGCTGTCTTGAGAACATTGTAACATGTTCGATCTGAAGTACTTACTCCACCGTGACAATTAAAAAGCTGTCAAAAAATCTATACTTAACGAAGAGGTTTTCGAAATGAAATTTCAGTTAACCGACACCATACATTTTCTATTATCACGATGATAGCGATAAGACAAATTATAGCTATTCAATGATAGTGTAGAAAGCTAGCGTTTTGTTTAGTAATTTATTTTTTCTGGAAATCAAAGTTATGCTTTTCTTGCAATTTGTTTCGAAATCATGCGACAGATGTAGGTACTGTGCGAATTTTAATGAAACGTGTACTCAAACCCTACGCAGGGTGTCCCCGTTCGAAAGTCAGCCATATTTCGCTGGTAGGTTTTAAATGACGAGAGACGTAAAAAACTCCCAATTAAAAGGAGGTTATGTAATTTTTTTTACACGAGTCTATTAGTAGAAAGCAATGCCAAGAACAAAGGGTGCCAGCTTGGCTGTCACACTTGCCATGCATTCACATTAACAGAAACAGATTTTTCATTGGATTTTGTATAAGATACAGACTATATATTCGCAGGGTCGGCCGCAGGATTTCCTCAAGGAGGGGTTTTGTTTTTTGCTACCTAAGTATAAATTCAAATTTTTATTTTATTTTATGAGCTCCCTAAAAGTCACACATTGGGATTTTTTTAAAAGATTTCCTTCTTAGATATGGACCACTCCTCCTCATAAGACAAATTATTTCAAAAGGTTTGAAAATGAAAATTGAACAAGTTAATTTGAAATTAAAAGTTTTGTACATTTTTTTAAATGGTTAACGGCAAAGTTTTTCTAAAAATAACTGTAATGATGGTTGAATTGCAGTGGCAGACTTGGTTAAGGCTCTTTATTAGCAGGTATGCACATGAGGGTGATAAGAGATGAGCAGCCATCTTGTGTTATTCGGTTTTTCCAAAGAACTGATAGTTTTTCATGAATTTATACATATATTGTGGGGACAATACGCGTATGAGGTATAGGGGCTCATACCCCTCGATGATAATTGCCGCCAAAATGCTGGCTTATATTAGTCTCTGATCAGAAGGAAGAAGATATGAAATGAGCTATCCTACATACTATGTACCACAATAAGTTCTTAACACGTGGTATCTCACACAATTCCCCCATAAGGATGAGAAGTTTATTTTTTTGAGAAGAACAATTTTCTTTTACTTGTAGAATATAGTCAAAGCCATGAAGCAGAATGAAAATTGGTTCCTCAGCACATTTGATAGCTTCACTTTTTTAACACATAATCAAAAATTTATGACAAATTACATTTTAGGAAACAGGAATTTGAAAATTAAGTAAAAAAACTATAGTTTTGTAGAAAATGGGCCTCTTGGACATAAATTTTTGACGTTGAGATTTTAAGTTCTTGGTTTGAAAGTGAACTTGGCTTTGATAAATTTAATAACATTAGCAAACTGTGATAACCAGTTGTTTGATCAGAACTCTTTATTGGCGATGATGAATTAACAGCTATTAATCAAGTAGAATGTATAGTAATTACCATATATGATGGAAGACAGGGTTGATGTAGTGTTTTTTTCATTCAATTATCAAAATGTAAAACCATGGATCAAACTCCTTGAATGTTCTCATCATACTTTAATTGTTTATCTTATAGATCTTTTATTAGTTTTACCATGTTGATCTAATTTTCTTCATCATTGAGTTCCACTTATAATTACATTAAAAATTGGCTACAACAAATTCCAATGACTGTAAAACTTGTTTGTTTCAGTCATAGTTTGTTATAGCCATTAGCTGGCTACAACGAGTAGATATCTGTAACTGAGTTGTAGTGGATATTTGGGCTGATAAAATAATAATTGTTGCAAATTGATCAATATCAATCATCAACAATACATATGAAGACATCATTTTTTGCATTCACTGGCCATTATAATGCAATTGTTTACTGATTAAATCTTACATGATAATTTTTACTTTTTAGAAGCACAAAAGTGACCACTGGAAGAATATTGGAATAGGATGAAAAAAGTTGTTTGTTTTAGGAAAGAAATTAAGATAATTCAGGTGAATTAATTTACTGTAGCTGGTTTTTTGGTTTCCCTTAATACCCAAATCTGTTTTTTATAGCCAGTAATTTGTAGTAGCCAAATTTTTTGTAACCAATTTTCCTTAACATAGAAGTAAATGGAGTTCTGCTGGAACCAGGCATTTTGTGTGTCTTAGCCGGTGTTCATTATAACGATTTCTATTGTTTAATATTTTATAAACTGTACTTCTATTTGCACATATTGATCAACTGTAAGGAGAACGAGGATTTTAATTTAGGGAATTGAGTCTAGTTTGTTTAGCAGAACTCAACAGAATGATTTAGAAAATTTTTCATTTTATTTCATAATTACCAAAAATATACCTTACATCTTTTGCTACTTAGCTACACTAATAGTTTGATCAAACACCGACATCTGCTCTTTTGCCATGGCTTTTTTAATTCCAAAGTTTTTCTTGGTAAAAATTATCGGTTCTTATTGTCTAGGTTGATTAGCCATGGATGAGATTTTATTCTTGTATTTGTTCATCTCCCTATTGAACAACAGCATTTCAACTGCACCACTAGTTTGTAGGTAGAAGTTATAAGAAGCAAAGATTATTTTTCTAAAACGTATTTCTAAGGAATTTTTAGTTACGTTGCTGAGCAGTCTGAAACTCTGGCTTGTGTAGGTTATAATAAATTATTCATGAAAATTGGTTTTATGGATACGTATGGTGTTCGATGATATAAAAAATAGGTAGGCTATCGTAATTAAATTACCTTTCTTATTCGACGAGAAAACACCACCCTTTGCAAAGATATTATAAGTACTGAGGCATATGAAATCAATTCCTGTCACGTGTCATAAAGTCAACCTTTAATGTATAGTGGTGTTTAAATGCTAATGACGTCACAATGTCCTAAAGTTAGGGCATCATGCAGCCGAAACACTGAATCGAGGGGTCTTGAATTGTGTTTTCAAGACATTTTATTTTTTTGACTTTGACTATGTCCTACGGCTGAATTCTTCTTGACTTGAATTAAACTTCTTCGGACACGGCAAAACACAGCTTACATTTGTCTTCATACCTCAGCAAATTAATATGACGAATCAGCAATAAGCTAAGTTGTGTGGATAGAAGAGCTTAACAAAGTTTCGATCCATACAAGGTTCGAAACTTACAAAAACAAACAGCAGAATTATTTTGTCAAAGACTATAATTACAAAAGAATCATAGTGTCAACAAAGTGGAACAAAGCAAAGTGTGTAGCAGAAAAATAAAAAGTTAAAAAAAAAGCTATTGCAGACAACAAGTAGGGGAAACCATCAGAAAGCTGTTGTGTCTTCACCTAATTGTGTGTCTTCACCTAATTGTGTGTCTTCATGAATGATTGGAAACTTTAGGTCTCGGAGCTTTTGGTTAAAAGTGAGGATGAGGTGAGAAAATTTCTAACATAGATGGAGTCAAATCCACTATGCGCAAAGAGAAGGCTCGATACGGCCTTTAAATGACAGAGCAAGGGAGTCATCTTGAACCAAGCTTGTCTTAAAGTTGTCTTCAACACACCAAATTTCCCTCCTAACAGATGCCAAGAACTCCATCTGATTGTATTGTCGACTGATACTTCACCTCGTAGGTGTTTTCAAAAGATCGCCTTGAAATGCGATATGGAAACTGGCGAAATTAGAGATGCCTTATGTGTCGTCACTACTGGTCCTTCATGATGAAAGAACATCCCTAATATGCCTTTTGTCTTCAACTGAACCTATCTGGAATTCAACTACCATCCTAGTTGTCTTCAAGGTAGACCAGATTGAAGTATATTCTGCATCTCGAGGATGGTACACTTATTAAATTGCCTAACGTGAGGACTTAGACGTACGACTTGTGACTTGGGCCTGCTACTATCCGCCTACACAAGAAGGACTCATTTGCAAAGATGAACCCAATACCGGGTGTCGCCAGTGCAAAGAAGAGAGTGATTTAAAAATTAGAATTTGTCTTTATAAATCAGTTCTTCTTGTTAAGGAAATTTCCTCACTTATTGTCTGCTAATTGCCTTCAAACATGCGATGTCAATAACATAAAAAGCCAGAGGAAATATAAAATGTCTACAGCCAATAAGATTACAGAAAGCAGAAATATATACGTCGACATACAATAGGCTAAAACGCACGTGGATGACTGATAAAATAAAATATAATAAAATATATTAAATGACTGCAAACCTCAAGCAAAGCGTGGAAAGACCGGAGATAAAGCAAAAAGGTTGGCTGCATTCATGTCCGTCGATGGGTTTTTACTTTTATTCAATTTGTCTTCATCTAATATATATCTCATGGTGCCAGTCTGTCGGATCAAACCAAATTATTGTCTGAAATTGTCTGAATTTGGAAGAGTCGTTACTGAAATAAAATGCATTATAATTGCCTGAAAGAGAATCAGATTTTATTTCTGTCTTCACGTCTTCATCTGAATACGAGTTCGAATTCGGATAATATAATGTCCGAATTCGAATTTTGTCTCTCGAAAAATTGTCTTAAATTGTGACGTCATTATTTTGTCAGAATTTGTCAAAAAATAATTTTTATTTGAAGGTCCAGATCTCGGACTTCTCAGTACCTATTTAACTCTACAATTTAAAAAAAAAATGAAAAGTTGTATTTCCTTAATATTGTTTAAAAAACTTTTTTACATGACTCAATTTTTGATCTTCAACATATCCAATATAAATATAATTGCATCGTAATGTTATACGGTAAGTATAATACCTATAGTTTACCTTATCATCGAACACATTCCCATTGGTTTCATGTATGAATGAAGAAGGTGAAGGAAAAGTCCCCACAAATTGTTTAGTTTTATAATTTATTTTAAATTCAGAAATATATAGGCTGTAGTATAATAATGTTCATCATTATTTATATTATCTTGAATGAGGGCATTTTTTGGGGCGGAGGAGAAATATAATTTTTAGGTGAATTCGAATGGATTTAATAAAATCAATAATGTCGATCATTGCTTATATTGAGTGACGTCATTTTTATTATTTTTTTGGGTGGAGAGGAGGGAAGTTTATTTAATAGGTTATTTCAATTGAATTTAATATATAAATAAGAATATATGATTATTAATTAATGATTTATACAATATTTTATACTTTCAATTTGTATACGTGAGTAGAAAAGATAAGTAACGACCTGGGCCAATATATTCTTATAATTTATTTATAGTTGTATCATTTATTCTATTATATATATTTTGTTTATCAAATAAATATAATTATGTCTACCTATAATAAAAAATTATTTTGCCAAATGATGAAATATGGTCAATTCTATAATTATACCTACACTTATCGCTATTAAAAATTTACAGCTATTTCTATTCTGTACGAAATATAATTTTCAATATAACGATAGAAGGTTATATCATCTTAATTATGGACTTTGAATAATTTTCAAATTTTTCCAATTAAGATGGATTAATGATACGGCTCTTTTTCTATTCGATAGGTACTAAACATATTTTTTTGAAGTAACATGAATTAACGATAAGGCTTTTTTTCTATTCGATACGAAAAATAATTTTTTATATAACGAGAGAAGGTACCATCGTTAAATTTATCAAACTAACGATTTATAACCCTCCTTTCTTAATTATAATTAAGTAAGGATAGTTATAAGGTTCGATCGTTAATTATAACGAACTAACGATACATGGTTATATCGTTATATATGAATTAAGATGAATTAACGATATGGCTCTTTTTCTATGCCACACTAAATATATTTTTTTGAAGTAAGATGAATGAACGACAGGACTCTTTCCTCACGCAATTACAAGTTCTATGACTGATTTGGTCACACATTAACAGTGAAAATACTGTGTTTAGGTCTATACTAATTTTGATGTAATTTTTTAGAAAGCGCACGCAGTATTATACACGAAAAGGAAATAGTTTTAGAAAATATCTAAATATTATTTTAATTTTATGTCATTTAACGATTATTCCTCGGTTTTTACAAGGTGATCTGCTCCAGTGTTGCGAAATTATTAGCATTTTAAAAAAAATAATTTATTTATTCTTCTTGAGAATGTAGGTACGCTAACGATAGTTTCACGTTTTCAGAATTAAAAAAAAAAAGTATCTAGATGTGATTCTGATGCACCCATATGCCAATTTTCAGCCTTCTAACTCAATGAGAAGTATGCGTCGAGAAAAATGTGATTTCCGATGTCGAATACTTCCCTATACCTAAAAGAGATTACTTAAGCCCGCGAACGCACAACCATTAAGATTCGACACACGTTTATTTAACCATATAATTTATTCGCAAACGAATTAAAGAAGATGACAACAATGTCAATAATATGAGAATTATCACGTTTCAGTTATAGTGTCTGAAGCTAGCTTTAATTATTTAATTAATTATATTAATTTATTGCAATGCACTACCCATTTATATAAATAGGTATATTAATATTTGTTGGGATACAATTCCCTCACTCCCTCACAAACACATAACCTCATATTGACTAACACTGTATGTAACATGTTTATTACATTTATTCGTTTCACATGTGGCGACACTGATCACCAACACAATATTCTTTCCGCCACTGCTCGACGGAGAATGTTCTCCGCTCGTCAGTCGTTGTACTAACTTCGTCAATAAATTGTTTTTCCAAGATGGAAGTTCGTCCTTATCTTTTCCGTGTGAAGTGATCAGAACTCACCTCAATATGGTAGGCAGAGCTGCGGATTGGAAAAATAAGTGTGGTAATTAAAATGTGATAATTTTGTAATTAATTAAAAGTTAAAAATTCGTGTTTCACGCAAAGTGAAAAGGCTTAGTACAGTGTGATACCTCCACGCAAAGTGGTAAGAAAAGTATAAAATTCGTGAATGCAAAGTTCGTTTCAGTGATTAAAGTAACTATCCTGAAAAAGTTAAAAGATTTAATTTAGCAAATCAACAATAAAAGTGAAAATTAATGAAAACAACGGTAAATTCTTGGGCGTCTGTTAAAACGTCGAAATTGAGAATTTGGAGAAAGCAGATCAGGTACGAAAGGATCTTGTGGTTCGGGAAACCAGTTCATAGAATCAAAAACGGTTGGCAATTGTTCATGCTGTGTTCCAGAGAATAAAACAAAGTAAGAAAAATCAAAAATCTGAAAGTTGCGGTGTAAAATTGTCGAAGTTTGGTGTCAACTGGGTGTGAAAGTAGAAGGAAAACATCGAAAAAACTACGAAAGTGAACGAAGAAATATAAGATAAGTAAAAATTTTAGATTAATTAATTATTAATTCGTGTGATTTTAATCAAAATTGACTAAAAAAATTAAAATTTTGGTAACACAAATTTAAATTTTGGTATATTTTCATGTATATTATCAACCAAATTTCAAGTAAAGTCAAAACTTGAAAGGTGGATTCAATAGCCTCTCAAACTTTATCTTGTTGGTCGAAAATTGCAGAAAAAGGAAATCTTTGTTGGATGAGCTTCATCGAATCCAACAAAAGAAAACCGATATTTATGATCATTAACATTGGTGACAAATTTTTTCTTGTTCACATACAATAAAAGATCTTTTCAATTGATGAAAGTTAATAGATTATTTCATTTTCAGCAGTAATCTCTTTCATACTTTTGTTGAATAATTTTTACATTGAATATTAATTTATGTTTTAACGTATTTAACAGAATCAATGTCGTTCTGAAACAAGAATTAAAGCATTAACCAATTTGATTTTAAACATTTTTGGCGATAAAGTCTGAGTAAATCGATCGCTCAAGAAACAGAAACAACGGCAGAGAGATCAACTCATCGTCGGCAACATATATTTAGTGAGATTTATTTTAAAATATTAATTAATTATTGAATGTCATATTGTAGTTTATTTAACTTGCATTCCCTATCGAGCGGTTGAGACCGTGTTGTGCATTATCGTGTTACCCTCTAGATTTAAGTTCTCGTGTTTCTGAGGTAGGATTTAAATTCCCGAATACCCCAAATTTAATAATAAAATGTCACGATTTGATACAAAAAAGGTATTCGATGGAAGGAATTATGATGCCTGGAGGACCACGATGGTCTCAACACTCAATGCAGAGGGATTGTATCCAATTATGCACGATGTTGAGACCGAAGTGCTATTTTTGGGACTTGAGTTGAACAATTTTTTAAACCTGACCCTGGCAATGCTAGTTCAGCTAGTCAAATGGCATATTTCTGCAATCAGGAAAAGGGAAAGTCTCTAATCTATCAGGGACTTAACAACCAATTAATTGAAAGAGTCAAAAACCTAAAAACAATAAACCAAATATTAAAAGTCTTAGATGAAAGGTACAAAAGCTGCATGCAAGTCATGTATATTAATGCGAAGCAGGCCTTTCAAAGATTAAAATTCAACAGTGATGGGAATATGAGAAGCTATTTAGACGTATTCTTGAGATCAGCTCAAAAAATAAGGGACTGTGGTAAACCTTTGGACAAATAGGAAGAAATAGAACAACTTCTAATATCATTGAAAATGGACTATGACATGACAAGGCTGGAGTTTAATACCTTAAGTCAGGACCAGAAAACAATTGAAACACTCCACGCCATGTTGATCGAAAGGTCAGATAGGTTGTATGACGAGAAAAAGTCAAGATATAATAATAATAAATTTCGTAATTTCAACCACAATAATAAAAATCAAAGATTTCAATATGGAGGAAATTAGAATAGATACAATAACACTAATAGAAATCAAAATTACAGTCAAAACATAGATCAGGGGAAAATGACATATAATAATAATCAACAATCAGAAATGTCTCAGAACAATAATAATAATTATGAAAACAAAAAATATAATAATAATCAAAATCAAAATACTTTGTCAAGTTCGAATAGTTTAGTATGTTTTAAGTGTCATGGCAAAGGGCACATAGCCAAGGTATGTCCGTCAAATAAAGAGGGTATAAAACCCCAAGATAAATTAGTTGGTCCTGCACAAAACACAAGATACGGACGAAACAATCACAACAATAATAATAAAAATAAGAAGGAAAATGACGTTAAATGGTCCATGATGATCAGATATAGGAATCATGATCCGAGAATAAACACAAATAATAATAAATTGATAAACTTAATTACATCTACAGACATGAAAAAAGATTCAGACTCAAATTATGTCCCCCTCACTAAAAGAATTATGTTAGACAGTGGAGCTGTTGCTCACGTAATATCAGATTTATCAAAACTGTCTAACACAATAATGTTAGAAAAGCCTATCGAGCTGGAATGTGCCATTCAGGATACACTACTTATTGCCACACACATAGGTACTATGTTTATCAGAGTGGAAAATTCAGAGAGAAACCAAACAGTGATAAGACTAAAAAACGTACATTATGTACCATCCCTAAACGTAGATCCAATGTCATGGATTAAAATAACAGAAAATAGGGCGCTTGGCATAAATCAAAATTTCTCTGCAGCACACATATACGTCCGAGGCACGGACGAAGTCATCTTTTCAGCCCCAAAAATAAGAGGCATGTACATGGTAAAGTACGAAATTGTACCAGAGTCTGCCATAAATATTGTAGAAGATGCAGATGAATTAAATAAAATATGTTCTTATAATAATGAGTCGAATAAATTGGCATGTATGCCCAATATAAACTCCCAAGATGAGTGGATGGAATATGAAATAGAAGAAGAAATTATAGAGGAAAGTCAGGAAGAAAACAAAGAGAATGGAGAGAATATTAATAATAAAACACAAGAAAACACAATTAATAATAATGAAGATAATATTATAATAAACCATAATGACGAACATGATAATAATAATCCACAAGAAAATGAAATGAATGAAGGTGGTAGTGAAATGAATGAGGATGTAGATATAAATACCAATAATAATATAATAAATAATGATAATACAATAAATGACAATCGAGAAGCTAATGAGAGAATAGAAATAACAAAAATAGACAAAAAAATGATATGGCATAGGAGATTAGGACACTTATCAGGAAAAAATTTAAAGTTCTTGACAAAGGTCTCAAGAGGTATTCCAAATGGAATTACTTTTCATGATGACGAGTTCAGTCTGTGTGAGGTATGTGTGAAAGCTAATTCTAGAAGATTAGGGCACAATGGAACTCGCACACGACCTGAGAGGAAACTCGAGCTCGTTTCATCAGATACAATGGGCCCCTTCTCACCAGGCATATTTGGTGAAAAGTATGTTTTGATTTTTGTGGATCATGCCACAAAGTACACTTTTATCTTCACTATTGAAAAAAAATCAATGGTTTTCGAAGAGTTTAAAAAATTATACATGAAACTAAAGTCAAAATTCCCAGATCACCCTATAGCCACTTTAAGATGTGACAATGCTAGGGAATATCTTGACTCAAATATGAGGACATTTTGTGAGGACAACGGCGTAAACCTGAGCCAGTTGTTCCGTATTCACCAGAGTTGAATGCGATGGCCTAAAGGCAGAATCAAACAATTATGGCAAGGACAAGGGCTATGTTGTTTGACTCCGATTTGGACTTCAGATTTTGGTCATTGGCTGTTCTGACGGCTGTTTATGTTATAAACAGAAGCCCAACTAGGGCCAATAAAGACAATAAAACCCCTTTTGAGATGTTTTACAGCACAAAGCTGGACTTATCTAACATGAGAGTTTTTGGGTCTCTCGCTCACAGGCATATCCCTATAGAGGTCCGTCAACAACAAGCCACGAAAAATAAAAGAAAAAGAGCCAACAGTGAACACCCAAAATTAACCTAAAGATCCGACAAAGGAATTTTTTTAGGGTATACCAACAGTGGGTACTGTATAAGGCACCCATTAATGGACAAATCGCATGTCACTTGTGATGTCAGATTTGATGAAACGAGAAACATAAAACAAATAAATAATATAAACAATAATAATGAAAATACACAAGACAATAATAATATAATAGATACTCCCTTAATTTTAAATTTATTTAAATCAAGATATAAAAATTATATTGAGGATCACATCCCTCAAAAATGGGAGGATGTTGAAAACAACCCCTTTAAGGAAGAGTGGCAACAAGCCATTACAGACAAGCTGAATTCATTATCTGATATGGGCGTGTGGGAAGTTGTCCCAAAGGAGAGAAATGTGAGGTTGGTAGATACAAAGTGGTGTTTCACCACAAAACCTAACAACCAAGGCCTTCACATACCGAAAGCTAGATTGGTTGCAAGGGGTTTTAAGGATCTCACTCACTATTCTCTAACCGAAACATATGCCCCGGTAATCCAATACTGGTTAATCAGATGGATACTGTCAATTACCAATAAATATGGTTTAAACATAACACAATTCGATATAAAAACAGCCTTTCTTAACTCACAAATAAAACATCCTATATTCATATCAAACCCTAAGGGATGCCAACTAGGCAAAAATAATTGCCTGAGACTCATAAAGTCAATATATGGACTTAAAACATCTTCCAAAAGTTGGTACGACTTGTTGAATTCAACAATAATTCAAGCTGGATTCATCCAATCAAAGATAGATAGATGTTTATACATTAAACAGGATAATATTGGTGCAATGACACTCCTGATAGTCTATGTGGATGACATGTTGTTGGCTAGCAACCACGACGAGTGGACACAAGACTTAATAAATACTTTTAATAAAAACTTCACATTAAAAATAGAACACAACCCAACCTTTTTTGTTGGATTTGAAATAAGTTGAGATATCCCAAGAAAACAAATAATACTTACACAAAATAGATATATCGATAAGATTCTCCGGAAGTTCGGAATGACCGAATGCAATCCATCTTCCACACACATGGAGACTGGGCTTAAAATAAATAAACCAACAAATGGAATTGACGATACCAAATATAGGGCTATGATTGGGAATCTGCTATATGTGGCAAGACTGACCCGCCCGGATATTGCTTTTGCCGTCAACTACTTATCCCGTTTTCAGGCATCCTCTAACAATGAAATAAAAAATTATGTTCGTCGTATCATTAGATACCTCAAAACTACAAGAGACTTCTCTCTGGTCTTCCACTCCAACCAAACTCACATTAAAGCTTTTGTCGATGCGTCATATGCACCCGACGTAGACGACTCACCCATTGATATAAATAACTTGGAGAAAGGGTGCTCCACAACTGGTTTCATGATTTTTGTAAACGAAAACTTGTTGAATTGGGCCGTTCACCAGCAACAAACAGTTGCAACTTTGTCAACTGCAGCCGAGTTAATTGCATTGAATGATGCACTCGACGACATATATGTGATCTGGAGACTTATGGAAAGCGTTTTCTCTGTAACCGACCCAGTGCAGGTGTATGAGGACAATATATCTGCATCCCGCATTGCATCTGGCGGAGGCAAGAAACAATCCAGGTCCCTAGTGATCAAATGCGTTGGAAGCATTTCAACAAAAATTAATAAGTTTCAATGATATTAGGTCACCTGATCAAGTTGCTGATATATTAACTAAAGCACTTGATCGGAAAACCTTCCAAAATATTGTTACGAGAATCCTCCGAGCAAGTCAACTTTTTGGCCAATAGTCTTAATTGACATAACCCTCCAAATTTTTGATATTTGGTTTTGGACTGCTGATGGGCGTTGGTCTTTTAGCGCCTATCGTAAACCGAGCGGTCCATATTTTGTTTCACAATTCACATCACAACATACAATAGGTTCCCCGTCGCTGCTCTGCCTCTCTTACTGGCATCAGCATCCCCTAACAAATTCAATTGATTCCAATAATAGTATATTTATCTAAACACCACACAATTAATTATAAGGACATTGTGAGAAGATGAGGAATTATCAACGGATCGAGTTGACTAGAAACATATAAAACGAACCTAAACTACACACAACATCGAACAGAGACTAGACGCACACATTACAAACACATAAATAAAAACACAATATTCACTTAATTTACGAACTTTTATTTCCACATAAAGTATGGTGGAGATGTTAACAATATGAGTATTAAAAAGCGACTAGAGGCGTATGATTAAACATTATCACAGTTTGGTACAAAACACTAAAATCACAGATTACAAAAAACATACCGACAGTGTTGCCACCACAAATGATACGTGAGAATAATAGTCACGAGTATAATTTAATTTGCTATAATTCTCACACGCCTCCTCAAATTATAATTATACGATTACGATAAAAAAATGGTAAAAAACAAATTATTAAATTGGTAAAGTCATTAAAAATACAAATGACAAAAGTCAACAATAATACAAAAAAGTTACGATAACAAATACTAACACAGATGGTATACATATACAAAAAAGTTACAATAAATTTAACATTTTACAAAATACATCAAATTTAGGCCTCGGGCAGCCCTTCGTAAAAACATCAGCCAACTGTCGCGAAGTTGACACGTATGAATACTTAAAGTCTAAATTTACGTGATTGCACACAAAACGGTACTTCACGTCCACATGTTTTGATCTGCGAGTGTTCCATTTTCCAGAGTGCAAGATAGCCAGACAACTCTGATTGTCTTCGTAAATTACAGCTCTGTCATCAACTTGAATGCAAAAATCACTTAGTAGATACTTCAACCAAATTGACTCAGTGGTAGCATCACAGATGGCGATCAACTCACTTTCAGTGCTAGACAGAGCTACTGTTGGCTGTTTCTTACTGGACCAGGACACCAGCGACCCATAAACAAAGACACAGTAACCCGAGATAGACCGTCTTGTGTTAACACAGTTACCCCAATCAGCATCCAAATATGTTTCGATTATATTGCCGTTATTATTAAGTTCATATGAATATACCAATTTTTTGTCTTTTGTAGTCATTAAATATTTAAGAACTCTCAATAAGTATTTGAAATGTTCGTCTGTGGCATAACTGGAGAACTGGCTGAAGTACGATATTGCAAAGCAAATATCAGGCCGTGATCCTAGCATCAAGTACATCAAACATCCCACGAGCTGTTGATAGTTATTATTCAACACACTATCACACGCATTGAGGTCCCTATCCAATTGGAGTTTGGGGTCAATGGGTGTGTAGGTGGGTGCGCATTTATCAACACCGAACCGCCTAGCAACAGACTCAATGAGATTCTTCTGCTCGATCTCCAGTATGCCCTCTTCGCGACTATAATTAATATTTAAACCAAGATATTTTTTCACCTTTCCAAGATCCTTAAACTTAAATCTCTTATTAATTTTATTTGTAAAAAATGTGATTTGTTCTCTATTGTTGGAACTAATAAGGACGTCATCAACGTAAGTGAGTAGATAGACTATTGTTCCATCATGTTTATTTTTGAACACATACAGTCATCAGCCATGCTTTGTACAAAGCCAAGTGACAACAGGAACTCATTAAATAGTTTGTTCCACACTTTTGGCGACTGTTTTAGACCATATATAGACCTATTTAATTTCAATACGTTAGTCCGTTTATCAACCTGCGTTTCTATACCTTCAGGTATCTCGAGGTACACATCCTCAGAGAGAACACCATTCAGAAACGCACTACAGATATCTATTTGTTCTATATAAAATTTTAATTTATTACTAACAGCCAAGAGGGTCCTCACAGTCGAAAGTTTTGCCACCGGCGCATATACTTCATTAAAGTTGAAGCCTTTCTTCTGCTGGCAGCCTCTGGCAACTAAACTAGCCTTATATAAAACATTATTTTCATTATCATATTTCTTGTTGAAGATCCAACGACACGTGATGGTAGGGGCGTCCTATGGACGTTTGGTCACCTTCCAAGTCTGATTGGAATTCAGGGCACTTATTTCAGATGAAATAGCCTCCCTCCACATCAGACTATCAGGTGCTGCACTCGCCTCCTCAAACGTCAAAGGGATGCCATCCTCAGCCAGGTATATATTTCCTGCTGCTTGATCACGTGTAGTCGCCTCCTGCGGAAGACAATCCAAATTTAAATCACCATCAACTTCAATATTTTCCACGTTGGATTCCGTGACTTCCTTAAACAAATCATCGTTTTTTGTATATTTATTATGTCCAGAATTACCAATTGCACTTTTGAAGAACTCAACATCACGTAACAGACGTATCTCCTTAGTATTTATGTCCAACAACTTATAACCGCATGGTGAATAACATACCATTATTAATTTTTCACTTTTACTCTTAAACTTGTCAGAATCATGTTTGAACGATAACATATACGCATCGCATCCAAACTTTTTAATTTTTTTGTAGTCATATTTTTCACCAAACCATCTTTCAAAAGGAACAAAATCTTTATTCGTGGGGCATCTGTTCACGATATAGGCGGAGCACAATATGGCTTCCGACCAAAATATCTTCCCAAGACCACTCTCAAACAACAGTGTCCTTGCCCTCTCGCACAGTGTCCTGTTCATCCTCTCAGCCTTTCCATTTTGCTGAGGACAACCGCCAACAGTAGGTTCAACCACAATTCCTTTCTCAGTACAATATGACTGGAAGGTAGTATTCAAGTACTCTGTGCCGCGATCACAACGGAGTCTCTTTACAATATAACCGAACTTATTCGAGACCATCTCGTGGTATTCTTTAAATTTTGCAAAAGCTTCTGTCTTGTTTGCCAGCAGGTAAACGCAACAAAAATTGGAATAATCGTCGATAAAAGTCATAAAATATTTTGCTCCTTTATATGCAGGAGGGTTAATAGGTCCACAGAGATCAGTGTGAACCAATTCCAAAGGCTTACTTGTTTTTCGTTCATGCCTTGGAAATGGTTTTCGACTCTGTTTCCCCATAACACAGGGCTCACACAGCAATCTGCGATTGGAGTCAACATTCGGTATCAAACCCCTACTTCACAACAACCTAACATCGTTCACATTCAGATGAGCAAGTCGTCTATGCCACACGAACAGTGGGCTCGATTCATCTCCCATCAGATTACACGATTGACTTGACATTTTAACAAAGTCAATTGTGTACAAATCTGAGTCTACGCTAACACCAGTGGTAACTATTTTTCCACTGCAGCGTTGGATGATATCAACAGACTCTTCTCGAAACAAAGTGTCAAATCCCAACTTGCTCATACGTTTAACAGAAAGCAGATTCTGCGGCAGCTCCCGAGCATACCTTACGTTTTTCAGTTCGATTACAATTCCATTCAAAAGTTTCAATTTTACAGTACCTACCGACGTAACAGACAGAGAGATACCCTTCTTCGCAACACAGATACTATGCGGTCTGATCAAATCTATATAGTTACTGAACAGGCTTATATCATTAATTATGTGAATTGTGCATCCACTGTCAACTATAAACGTGGTTCGAGGCATTAAATTTACGTTTTCTTTTGCATTGCAAGAGTCATTAATTTTATTATTATCGTCATTATTTAATGTGAAGCTGTAACCCACTTCAGAGCAATCGTCATTAGCATTAAAATTCTCATTGCACATCTGTGCCGAGCTCCTATTACTGTTACTGTTATTGGAACTCTGGTCATTAACACGACTTCCACTATTATTATTATTATTGTTACAATTTTCATTATTATTACGGTTCTTGACATAACAGTTTCGGGCTATGTGCCCTATTTTGTTACAATAATGACATTTCACGTTAGAATGTCCACTGTCAGTACCATTATTATGACCACGTAAATTAAAATTATTATTATTATTATTATTATGTGAGCTCGAATTTTGATTATTATTATTAAAATTATTATAGTTATTATTTCCGCCTCGATTGAATCCACGACTATTATTATTATTATTCCGAGATCGACCACGATTAAAACGATTTCCATTATTATTATTGTTATTATTATTACCATAATTTCGTCCGGCATTGTTGTGATTACCAAAATAAATGTTCTCCTCACCAGTGACAACCACTGATGAAGGTTTCTGTGATGCAGTGTTCAGAGTGTTACCTCGAACTGTCGATTTGCTATCAGAAGATAGCTCACGCTGGAAGTTGTTCAATTTCATGAAAACTCCATCCCAGGTGACGACTTCTGCATCTTCTATCACAACCTTAATTGGATGAAATTCCGCAGGTAGTGACCTCAGCAGTACCAAAATAAACTGTTTAGTGGTCGTTAGATCTCCCAATTCTGTTAAGCGTCTACATCGAGAACGAAAATCCAACAAATACTTATGCAAATCAATACTAGACACATACCGTTTTGCATACAAATCACCTTGTAAATCCATTAGCATCTGGTCATTGCCGTTGTCTATGAGGTTTGTCAGGACATGAAACATTTCCTTCGCCATCGTGTACGTTTGAATCATCTCCAGGTACTCGTCAGTTACGTTGTTTGCTATCAGGAACATCGCCTTCGCGTTCTCCTTGGACCAAGCATCTCCCCTATTACGAACAGTCGGCAAAGAATCGATTATAATATTAGTTAATGACTCCTTTGCCAACAGCAGCTCCATCCTGAACTTCCATGTACGGCCATTCTGCCCATTGAACGGCTCAATCATGTTCTTCTTTCTCGCTTCCATCTCGTTGACAGGTACAGACGATCAGTTACACCGCAAACACAGCGATTTCAGCAACTTCCAGATACGTCGACTAACAATTCAACACGAATGAGATCACAGGAACATCGAGCAGAGAACATATTAAACAATTTAAAAACAATTAGCAGGCATGATACTACTTGGGTGTGGCAAGCAGAATCCGACAGCACAACATTGACGAACTATAACAATGGCGACCACGTTGACATCCAGGTACCTGGGCCCATAACCTGTGAGAAGATGAGGAATTATCAACGGATCGAGTTGACTAGAAACATATAAAACGGACCTAAACTACACACAACATCGAACAGAGACTAGACGCACACATTACAAACACATAAATAAAAACACAATATTCACTTAATTTACGAACTTTTATTTCCACATAAAGTATGGTGGAGATGTTAACAATATGAGTATTAAAAAGCGACTAGAGGCGTATGATTAAACATTATCACAGTTTGGTACAAAACACTAAAATCACAGATTACAAAAAACATACCGACAGTGTTGCCACCACAAATGATACGTGAGAATAATAGTCACGAGTATAATTTAATTTGCTATAATTCTCACAGACATACACAATAATGTTTTCTTCCACAGCTGACGATGAGGAGAAATTGATCTCTCCGACCTTTCATTTTTTATATATAATATTTTAAAATCACACAATATTTATAAGACGTGACACTATAACAGAAGGTTAAATATATACCTTATGTTAATAATTACACAATATATAAGAAAAAACAATTGATTTATAAATTTATACACATTTTAATTGTTCATCATGATACTAGTCAACGACTTATTTAATCTTTTTTACCATTTTTTATAGTAATTTTTTTATATGATATTTAAACTTAACAATTTTGACTGCTATTGCTTATTTATTTTTTTAATACATACACTGTGTGACACATTTTTTTTACTTATATGTTCGTTCGTCTGTTTTGAATCGCAGGGGGGTGTTGGGATATACAATTCCCTCACTCCCTCACGAACACATAACCTCATATTGACTAACACTGTATGTAACATGTTTATTACATTTATTTGTTTCACATGTGACGACACTGATCGCCAACACAATATTCTTTCCGCCACTGCTCATCAGTCGTTTACTAACTTCGTCAATATATCGTTTTTCTAAGATGTAAGTTCGTCCTTATCTTTTCTGTGTGAAGTGATCAGAACTCACCTCAATAATATTGGCTAGATACCTATTTATATTTTTTTATTATAATTTGAGCATACCGGGTGTCCGTGTTCGATGATTTCAATTGTTGAAGTACTTGATGAACGTGAAGAGTTCGCCGAAACGAAACTACAAACTAACCGAAGCCGATACAATCAAAAAATGTTACTGCGCACTTTCTTCTTGGAAGGGAAAAAGTGTACCTGAAATGTAATTGAAAGTGTATCTGAAATGTAACTAAAAGTGTACTCACTTCAGTATTTTTAAGGAAAAATAATTACACGATTTTTGCGTTCGTGCTTCCTAACTCTTTCATTATTGACTTTAGGCAAAATTTTCACCGAACTTTGCGGCAGATTACGAGAACTGTTGCTTAATTCGCATTTAGAAATTAACTTCAGTGATGAATTTTAAACTTAGTTTTCTTATTAATGTATTAAAGTGTACTTCTGGGGCACTTTTCCTTCTTCCAAGAAGAAATATACGAAAAGTGTACGTAACAATTTTCGAGTGACGTTCAACATGTCTGCATAATATTGAAAAAACTTACGCGGACCTTTTGTGTAATTATATAATTCAAAAAATTATCAATTATGTAAAATGTATCAAATAGATCCGTTGTTTCCTGGAAGCCAAAATGAAAATATATTTCTCAGTTTCATTCGAAGTTCAAGTGGATGTAACATAAAATATGCGAAAATCCATTAGTTACCCAAGTAAAAGTCATTCGAGTTTTAACAAACGTTTGGATTTTACCGGTAGGCTATTGATGAAATAAATTATTGACTACTTAATTCTAATTCTTTATAATGCACTTCTACTCAACTGAAAATGAAGATAAATATTTATCGTAATAGAACTTAATTAAAGATGTCATTGTGCATTCTTAAATGAAAAATTCACCCTTTCATTATTATATTATTCTGTGAGTTACACAGTTCTTTCCAATTCAAAAAGTGGTTTAAAACTTCACTATATGTATAACCATTTTCTGCAGATAATATAAAATAGACATGAGACAATTATTTTCAGAAACATTGATATTAAGTTAAGATGTAACTTTTTAAAATATGAAATGGAAAGGGAGTCAGTGACAGAACAGAGGATATTGTTCTCTCTTTAGATTCAAACTTACACGAGATAAAATTACCTTTTTCTACTGTCTACTTACTATCTAGAGGAAAAATTGTTAGTCTGAATTTTCTGACCACAAAAAAAAAACTAAATTTTTCTATCAATTTCCAACACTCCCAGGACTTCAATTAAGTATATGGTCAGTTTGTCAAAACAGTAACTCAACTGAAAATATTCTGTAGTTTTGGGAAAAATCAATTTGGTGTTAGCACTTGTTCCATCACATTTTTGCAGACGATTCAGTTTGTCCACAAAAACGTGTTAAACAAAATATAGACAACTATTATTCCCAATTCTTGGAATAATAGCTGTCTATATGATACCTACTTCACACGGATGAACACCACCAGATATGCTGACAATGAAGAGTCATCATATTTTGCAGATGTTCCGATGTCTCGCCACCTATTTTAGGTCAGTCATTTTGAAGATATGACAGTAAAATTACGGACACTGTATTCTGTTGTGGCCAATATTGATATCAATAGTTTAAAGATAACACTTTTCCAGAAAAAAAATCTAAAACCATTTTTAATTCTTTATTCAGGTGAGTAACTCGAAATTGGTAAATTTTAAATTATGTTTCTTTCAGACCTGTTGAGAGGAAAGGGAAAAATAAGACATCTTCCAAAAATAAATATGAGAGAAAAATGGACACAAATAAAATTTTTAATTTTTTGAAGAAGCCACAAATTTTTTTTCCTTAGTCCAAATTTCCTCTCTATAGTCCTGGTCTCTTGTAGAAAACTGCCAAAGTTAGGAAGATAATTTAATACAGTAATCAGAATTCTGGATCAACTTACAAACTCAGACAAAATTCACCATAATTGTTCAATTCTGTATTTATAAATTGTAATTCTTCCCAGAATGACACTGGAAGCCACTTTTAAAAATTTTTTGATACTTCTCAAATCTTGCTGCCACTGTTACTAATAATTTTTTGCAACATTTACTTTATTATGTTGAAGACACGTGCATTATTTTCTGTAGTTTTTTCCAGGTTGAATAAACGTTTATCTAAACTTCCTGAAATATGATTTAATATTTTAATTTGTGTATCACATAGAGCTCAAAATGGAATATTGGTAACAACTCAGTTGTAAAACCTGAGACAAAATTGTGGTCATAAATTAAAAATATTCAACATGAACAGACTCACACGGAACTAAATTGGCAGTATTTTCAGAACTTTTGGGCTTATGTGTTATATCATATGTTTCTGGGATATGATATACAAAAAAATATAAAGTATTTCAAATCACAATAATTTTGTGAATATTAATTTTTCCGAGTAAAAAATGAATTTTTTGCAAGTATAATCAGGCCAGACCATACCAAATTTAATAGCGTTAAAATAAATTATAATGAATATTTGCTCCAAATTTAATAGCTTTCAAGGTCAAAAATTATTAATTTTATTGCTAAAATAAAAATGCAATAATTTTAAAGCCAAAATAAAAACTCAAAAATTATAAAATCAAAATAAAAACGAAAATATGGATACTGGAAGTACAGCCAATCCACAACCAAAATAATAGGTCAGGTCCTTGGCTTCATACTAATGTTCATTATAAACTTCATAACTACTGAAAAAAATTGTGACCTGTACTATAGTATCCATTGTATGGTAATTAGAAATTGGCTTTTATATAATTGGTGATTTGGTTTAACATGAGTTAAATGATGGGTGAGGTGAAAATAAATACACCAAATCGATAAAGTAATAAAAATGAACAAGTTCATGATTATTAGGATTATTATTCTGGTGATGATTAGTATCAAAAATATGAATATCATGTTTTTTATTAGTATTCCATTTATTGTTATTATTGTAATAATAAATAGAGATAAACTTACGATTAAATTTTTTCTTTTAAATAAATAAAGTTTATTATTATAGTTATTGATAAAATTATTTTAATTAATTTACTCTCATTTTTATTTATATTATTGATTTTTTTTAACTTGAAAGTTTTTTTTTCTTTTGTTTTTGTTTCTTATTTTTATGAAGTTTTTATTTGTATTGGTGCATTCATTGTCACCTTACCCATATCATTTAACACATGCTAAACTGAATCACCCAGTATGTATATAAATTTGAAGTTTTCGTTTCAAAATTTTTTTTGAATGGAACGAAAAATGTACCTACCCCACTCATAGGTTTTTACATGACAACAAAATTGTTAAAGTAGGTTTTCAAACCTTCTTAAAAAGTTGTTAAACGCAGGGCAGACGCAGGATTGCACTGTGCCCTACATATTGGCGCATAGTGAGTTTACTGATGAAAGCAAAGTCAGCAAATTCATTGGCTCAGTACTGTGCATGTACAGTTATGTATATTTGGCAATAAACATTTTTACTAACAAACTGAAGTTACCTTGTGTTTTCTTTCTGTCCAGTACTTCACTTGCTTTTTTACCTGTGTTGAAGATTGGTATTCCAACCTTTCATCACACAGGAGGTCTACAAGCAGTCAAGTTCAAACAATTAAGAATTCTGTTCTAGAGGTGACGATAAAAGTTAGGTTTTAATTATTAAGTATAGAATATTGTGTATAATTGTTTTATTTATACCGATGTGAATCTAATAGTATTATGATTCAATTATCGTATTTTATATGACTATAAAGTAACTAACAGTCAAAATCTATGAATAATTAACTCCTTGTAGAGAGTCTACATGACCTCCAAGTAAAGTAATAAACAAGATAATTATAACGGTTCACATTTTATTTTATCAAGTCTCTTTCCATCTGGGCAATTGTGACGTAACAAGAATCAATTATATCTACCTTCTTCTTTTTCTTTTATTTTTGGGTTTAAATCACTGATTACTTCCTCCAAATCCCATGACAGTTAGATATAATTTAATTCATCTTCATAAATGAATTCATCAATTTTTAATCGAATATTCATTCTTTATATAAATAGATGAATGATGATAGAAAATAATTATCTTAAATTTGAATATAAAATGTTCAAAAATACTAAAATTAACAAATGATGTCATAAAACCAGTGATAATTTAACATTACAAAAAATAAAAAATAAAATTTTACACGTACCTAAGGGTAAATATATAAATTTTTTAATTCACAAAAATAAACAGGAATCTGCAAGTTGACTAGTAACCGAAGAGGGCCACAGAGATAATCAACGCTATTAATCCTGTTAAAAAAAAAAAAAAAAAAAAAAAAAATTGTAACTGGAAGGTAAAAAATAAGTTTAGTAACAATGAATTTTAAATGATACGTTTTCATTAAATTATATAAAATGGAGTGTGAGACCCAGCACGCTCTCATGATTTTCTACTATATTCCATTTCTGTTCTGGAGTGAATACGCTTTCTAGTTGTCATAAGAAGTCTAAATTCGATCTTCACTTTAATTTTCGATCATTTAATAGAAGATACCCAGCTACCCTATCTCACCAATGTTAATGAAATGTGTCATGATTCTAAGCCAAAAAATGGACATTGGTTTACTGCACATGTACAACAAGTCTTTTTCTGTCTGTTTTCAGTTTTATTGTCCTGTGAATTTAAAGCTTACTGTGAATCCAATGAAATGGAGTAAAACTGATGTCCATTTTACGGCTTTAGGTGAATATTGTTGGCTCGGATTTGGGTGTTTACCTGGGTATCCAATTCTAAATGATCAAAGACTAACATTTTCAGAACTAAGGCTGCGGCTGCATAACAAATGGATGTCAAATCATCAGTAAACTGTTCAATTATCCATCAAAATCAAAATGATTTGATTTTAAGGGAATAACTTTTGAAGCAAGTTAATTCATTTTTTCTGTTTTATGTAACCATTTAGAGCTATTTTTATTGATTTGATTATGCTGGCATAACAGATTTCTGTATGTCAAATAACTATGTAGGCGCTATTTAAAACGCTCAAAGGACAAGGGATGACACATGTCATTTTTGATCCAAAATACATTATGCATCGTTCATTCTGTCGGTCGATGGAAATGCTCTATGAATGTTCGATTCGCCTAAATATCGGAGTCTTTTATATCAGACATGGCGTATGTCAGCCCTCCAACTGAACTAAACACGGAACAATGGGACTGAGTGAAATAAAAGTGTATAATAGAAAGGGAAATAATAAATTTCTTTCTTCTTTATTTCTTCGAAAAAAATTCATCTAATCAGAAATATTTCTTAACAAGGAACACAAATTAAAGCAAAACAGGAATATTTGAGAGAGAAAAAGAAATCAAAAAATACATTAGTAGGTATACGTAATTTGTGGAAGTAAGTTTATATATTATCTGATTTCTATTTTTATTATAAAGAATACGTTAAAAGTTATAGGGTAAACAAAGTTACTCAAAATCCAGTACGTTTAATTAGTGAAAATGGTTTTCTCAACACTGTATAAATTAAAGTGGGAAAAAAATTACTTGTTTCCATTCAACCTAGATAGAAAATTTTCAATTAGGTAATGAACTTGACAAAATGTAGGTATATATATATATATATATACATACACACACACTAAAATTTTCAAAGTTATTTGGGTTTCCCCCACCCCCCCCCCTAAAAAAAAAAGGTCAAATTCGTTATTTGTAAAAAAAAATTATATCGAAACCATATTAATATTTCTGAGGTAGTCGACGAGCATGATATAGATGCAGACTACATATTATTTGTTAATATTGGTACTTGGTATTACAGACGAGAAAGATTCGATGCATAATAATTATAAAAATAATATGTGGAACATTTTATTTCGCCTAGATATTTATGCAGAAAAGTTGCGATCAACAGTCTACTCTTGAATGGGGTGATTATTGTCTGCCATCTGTAACAGTCAATTCTCAGTTCTTGCTGTACAATTTCGGAAATAAATAGGATTCACTTTTGTATCAAACATCAGCTCACTGCTACCCATCTAACTCGAATTAATAGCTACTAACTGGAATTTTACTTACTTGTCAACTGAATTTGTGAAATCCGTTCCGTCAATACTCTGAAAAAAAATGTTCTCATCGTTACAAAATCCTATTTGAGAAAATCAGGAATATCCATCGTCACACTCATATGACTTGCAGCGTACAACTGGCAACTTTTCAGTAATTTCTAAAATTAAATAAGTTAAAACATAAGATGCGGTGAAGACGAAAAATGAGACTATTCTCAATGTAGGAGAAAAACCATTCCCAACCATTTTCTGAAATACCATTTCACAAATGATCATTTTTCGGACCGGCTATTTACCTGAAAAATTATTTGCTCGAATTTATTTAATTTATTTTCCCGAATGACTATTTACCTGACAGACTTTCTCCCCAAACAACTATTAATTTCCCCTTAAGCACTACAGTATTTACTCGAATCTATTTTCCCAAGGACTGGATAATGAATTACCAAATTATCGAAAAGACTTTCACATGGAATTAACCTTGCTCTACAATATAGTTTTCTGAAATTTTTTCTAATTTCAGTAGTAGGTAAGTAAACTTACAGACGAAAAAAAATAGGCTATTTAATCTCACCCTGTCTTTATTATAAAATTAATTAGAATCTACTAATAAACGAATGAAGAGAACTTCAAAAGAATGCCAAAAATGAAAGTGAGAAAAAAAATTGTACATCCTACATCTTCCCCTACAGCGAATTTCATGGTCTGTAAGGATGGCAACAAAGCAAAAATCGCAAAAAGGAAAATTTCGGACATACTACATTCTCCCGTTTTGGCGTCTTTTTTTTTCATATTTTCGAAAAAAATATCACCATTTTGAAAAATTCTTCTTCTTGAAAGTGACTATTCGAAAAAAATTTTGTTTGGAAAACTGGTGGAAATACCAGTTGGGGATAGTGTAATGATATTTTTACTTTTTTTTATTATAATTAATACATCTACTCCAAATTCGTATTTTCCTATATCATTCACCACATTTTTGTATATTTATTCTTCCTTTTATTCACGTCATCTATAGATAATGGAACTTCTATTTATTACGTTTTAATTAGAACTCTAGCATGTTTCTAATAAATTTCTTTAGCATAAGCTATTATTTTTTTATTTGATAAAATTATTTGATGGCGAGGATTTAATTGTAATCCCTCCGTAACTCGATATAATTAAGGCAATTTTTTTTATATACCTAGCTTTGAATATCTCAGTTATCATCATGCAAAAGGCTAACATAATATTATACATGTTGCAATAATAACAAATATTTTGCTCACATAAAATTAATAATATATTAATTTACGTGGGTAGCAATTATCATGAAAAACCTGGAAAAACTGTATCATGATACAATAATTGTATTTGAAGAAAATTCTAGAAAGAAGGTCTTGAATTTAATTTCTTCTTTGTAATATCTGATTTCTCAAAATTTTAAATTACCTACATACTGCTATGCTGGAAATTATACTCATAAAACAATTATGGAAATACACAACTATTTTCAACGTACCAAGAACTTCATTGTTTAGGTGAATTCTGTTAATTTTTTATTCTACGTAGCCAGTTAGAACTATTTTTATTGATTTGATTATGCTGACAAACGGATTGGCCGATGTCAGATCTCTTTGTAACCTCACTGCACACTACAAGCACGTGGTGTTTCCAACTAGAGAATGTTTATCATACCATACCTAACTAATTAAGTGATTTTTCGGAAAAGTTACTTTTCTAACGATTACAATTTGTGAATCAATATTTTTGGGCATTGCAAAAAGGTGAGAGTAAAAATTTCAAGAAAGAATTCTTCAGGAGAAATATATTGTGAATACGAGGTAGGTAAGTATTAATTTATTATTATCCTACGCGAATAATTTTAAGAAAACCTACCGCAGCATCTAATTCCAAAGCCGTATCGTACAAACTGGTTACATTTTCAATAGTAATTCCTCTTTTAATGGTATTTTCGCTAAGTTCTTTCACGACCGTATCACCATATTCATGCACCAAATAGAGTACTTCTGAAAAATAAGAGGAAACAGAACGCTATAAATAAAATGACGTTTATTTTTTCACAAATCAGATTAATTTGATTATTTGGAAAATTCATCAAGCTGTACGTTTCTATTGAAAATAACATTACCAACAGCCACGTTTGTATCCACCTCTAATTCATCTGTATAAAGATACCTCAGATAAGCGTGAAGAGCGTCATATGATTGATTAATGGTAATAGATCTGCAGCAGACAATATCTTTCAGATTAAAATAATATCCTGAAAAGATCATGTAAAAGTATCAAAATTGGAACGGGTGGCAAACTTAATACCCACGTTTAGCTGTGGTGTATTTACCCAATGTTTTTGTGTTAGACGGTTGCGGCGCCTATCACGAGTGAAGATTGGGGGGGGGGTTCTGCTGATCTGGACAACTCCGTTAGCCACAGAAAGGAAGTTTGACACCTAAACATAGTGTGTCTTTACTGGTGGTGGTATTGTTGAAAGGTGCGGGGTCAGGAAATAAGGCATATAATATGCGAACAAACCTCTCTTTCATTATATAACTATCTACACTCTTATGTTGTCTACAGGATACAGCGTACCTAATCTCAATTTTGTATTCTATACGGCACTGTAGGCCTACCTATCAATATATTCTCTAATCTGTAGGTAGACAATTAGTAAGATTAATTATTAAAGACTGATCTTTCCGACGAATTACTAAAAATCATTACAAACCAAGTATAGGTACTGCCTATGAATAATCTGTAGTTCAAGAATGTGAAACTTGTTTGAGACAGTCATGGGTGGCGTTTAATTTTTTTCCAAGTGACGATCAAAATTGTTTTAAATGCAGTTGAACTTTTTTATGGTGGAGGAAGAATGGAAGTAAAATTTTACAAACTCATAGTTACGATTATTGGATAAAATTGATAAAAGCGAAATTCGAAAACAAAAACTACAGTTTAAAGTTATTGGAAATTGAAAAATTGTTTTTAAATTATTACCTAATTTTAATTAAATTGATTTTCACTTACTTTCCTGAAATATAGCTTGAAGTTGAATTATTTTATATTTGTTTCAAGTGATCAGGCCCAAAATTTCAGATATGCAAGAACTTAGAAATTTTTGTGATGATGTGGTGCAGTGCACCAGATGTCTGCAGATAGTAGGAACGGGCTCCGAGACTTACACTTTTAGTTCTGAGGCAGTTCGTTGAAGTTGAAAAATTCAAAAAATTTAAAATTTCAATAGAATAATTTCATAAATAAATAAGGCAATATGTGGTATAAAACCCACTCTCAACTTAAGGAGAAAACTTTTAATTAGAATTTATTCACCAATTAGGGTCAAGAAATTTGGCACTTTTTGAGAAAAAAAATTCTCTTTCTTTTCAGTTCATCCTTGATAAATCGAACACCTGTTTCAGTTAACTAGGGCTACGAACAGCCAGTTTTTTAAAAATGGTAAAAGTAGACCCATTTATTTTGCCATATCAAACACACCTAATAATGAATGACTTATATAAATACCTACCTACTTACCTACTTCTCTCATGTTCAGTTTTTATGTTTAGGAAAAGTTACTTTCTTACTGATAGGTAAAGCACTTATTCAATAAGTTATGCCCACCACACTTTTTTTCTAATTTACGTTTACCTTCTCTGATTTCTTCTGGCATTTTAATTTTGAAGGTAAATTTCTGAATTTTGATGTAGAAATCATCAACTTTGTATTTCATACCGCATGTTCTCACATTATACTCCCTTTTAAACTGACTTAATAGGCGAGTTCCAGAATACAATTTATATCAGCGGATAGTGTACTTAAATTATTTATTTCACATAATACCTATCAATCAAATTATTTCTCGAATTATTTGAAATTAAATTATTAATATTATTCACAGTTAATATAAGATGTATGTTTTTGAAAGGGCGTTCAAAATAGCATTGCACTTAAAATATACAGGAAGAGTTACGAGAAAACACAAAATCTAAAAAATGTGTTGCAAAAAAAGTAAATCTACAAACATGACAAATTGGCTGAGAGAAATCAAAGGGTAGAGAAAATTTCGGAAGTTTCTATCCGAAAGTAGAAACTTCTTTGATCACCTTTACAACCTTGTTGATGGCACATTTACCTGAAATGGAAAAATCAGAACCCAAAAGGTCTAACTCATTCAATATATCATACAAAATAATAATATAATTAGATATTTTTTTTTTTTGGCCAAAGAGGGGCCGTTTCTCTTGTGGCCCTTCTTAGATTCGCCACTGCCTACATTGACGAATTTGTTCAACATACCTTTCATTCTTATCCAACCAATGTTCTTGCAGCAATGTTCGAAAATACTCTGATCGCAATCTCAGAATAGTGCGATGGACAAAAATTTCTCTACCTTCTGCTATGATAGTTAAATCTGAGCTCTCCTAAAAAAATTCGAGGGTAAGAAAGTAACGATCAAATTTACGTTTAAATCTGGGAAAATCTATTATAAGAAAGTCTGGGTTGGTTTTAGCAATGAATTAGGGATGGCAATGAAAATTAGTTTAATTAATTATTAAATGGGCCCAAACAGAGTGCGTATAATTATGCCTCCCTCGATTTTAACTTGTCATTAACTTATGGGTTTCTCACCAGTTTATCCACGGAAATTAATAATGTTTCTTCGCAACAAAACTTTATAGTGTATTTATGGTTTTTGTTTCGACAGATTAAGTACGAAGAAGTTTTGAATAAATCTTCGATTCCTCATCCTCTCTATTAAAAATAATTGTGGTCACATTTTAGATCAGTGGTATTCAATATTTTTGTGCCCACGGACGAAAAATGAATTTCGAAGAAGGCCAGTGACTTATGAAATAATAAAGGTACAAACAATAATTCATTAGCATCACTACCTTACGCAGGATTCACCTGTGGAGGGAGTTCGATGTTTTTTTTTTTGTTCAAATACAAGTATTTTAATTTGTTTGGAACCTTGTGAAGGGTGTCTGACATCTAAAACCTCCTCACCATGAATATGACCTTGATCCATTGTACAAAATTAAAGTTTTATCACCAGCTTTTAATTTAAAATTTAAATTTAAAAACACTAAAGTTAAAAACAATTCATCGCTTACAACTATTACAGTTTAATATTTCTCCATTTGTAAATTCTTTTTAGAAGATAGATACAGCCTGCGAAATAACATTGAACTGGAAGTCATGTGCAGACTGTGTGTCCCATTTTTACATAATATAATATGGTTTATCTTAGGCATAGAATATAATCTACATATTAATTTCAACCTTATTGGCTCAAAACTACAGCAGTTATCAGTCAACAAAAAATTCATATATTCACCAAAATATAATTCATTTCAAGGTGAATTTTGCTTTCTGGGTGCTTAAGATTGACTCAGTGAAGAAATATACAACGAATAAATTTATAGAAAATTCAATAAGGACAATGTTTTGACTGTGAAATTTTTTCATGTTCCTAATTTTTCCAATTTTTTAGAAAAATCAGTATTTTTGAGGTTCGAACTCTCTTGAAGAAAAATAAGTTCGAAACATGGTGGTGATATTTTTAATATGATGTTTAGGAGACCACTCCAAATAATCTTTCTCAAAAAGTGCTTTGTTAGTAAAATATGTTTTTCGCTCATAGATAGGTATGCATCTATTATGCTTAGTCTATATACGGTAGAGCATAAAAATTTACCTTCTGGTCAAATACGTTCTTTATGGTTTCACGTACTGACTCCATCTTCAGTTGTTTCCTCACTGGTTTGTACATAATTCTTTCGAAACCATAATGAGCAAACACCTCATTAAGTGATTTAAAATTCGATATATTTCTCCCACTGGACCAATAACCTTAAAAATTAAAGGAACTGAATATTAAACAAATATAAATCACTATTGGCCCTTTATGTCCAGGGAAAATAGTTTAAGATGTGAATTACCTACCCTCTTACAAATAACAGTTTATAACCTTATTGCATGAGGTAAAAAATATATTCTTTTTTCAAAATCTTAATAAAAAATTACTTCCTAATTAATTTTATGTATCTGCTTCAGTTCAGTTAGAGAATTTTCAAAAAAAATTTGCAATTTTTCTGTTGCGCTAAATTTAAATATTGAAACGTAACTTACAAAAAATTGAGCACAGAAATTGGAAAAAAAACGTTCTTCAAAACAACGCGGAGAGAATCATATTTCTAAATTCCACTCAGATGGTCGATGCCTCTCTCCAGTATATTTTTAAAATTTAAGTAATTCCGAGTACCGATGAAAGATCATTTATATAACGAAGGTCTTACCCTTAACATGTACGCAAAATTCTCATTCTCTCATTTTCACTCATTCATTATGTAGGTAGGTAACAATACCAACTACCAATTTAGGTACTTACAGACCTACATGGATTATGAAAATCAAGAATGAAACCATAATAACCGAACATTTCAGAACAATTGATACCGCCACAATTCATCGGGAAGAAATAAAACATTATTCTATTCAGAAAATCTTTGTAAAATGCTTCGGAGTTACCTGTCTATTATCATCCATATTTTTTACTAAACCATACGCAGCTAGAATGGCACTATATGGAAATTCACGTTGTTAAGTTATATCTACCACCGTGGACTTTCATACACCTGACATATTTTTATAAATTTGTTAATAAAACCGTTTGTAATGTATTTATAGTTATGAGTAGGTACCTAGTTGATTAAACTGGTGTTTAAATTACTTTGCTTGAAAAATTATTCACCAAAACAAAAAAAAACTCTACATTTTCATTTAAAATTAGGACAAATCAAATCATTACTATTTTTACAATGACTAGTAGACAACCTAGCTACACCTACTCCCCAACGAAATATAAAATACAATAAGTATAGTATTCTTTAATTGTTAGTGATTTTTGAGCCCGGGTAAATATGCGATAGGTCTACTAACAAATTCTGAAATATAATTCTGTCCTTAGAATTAGAACAACCAATATGTCGTCATATTTTGGCAGTTTTATGTTAGTAGCATAATGGAGTTTCTGAATGTGTCTTCTATATGATGTAAGAATAACCAATGTCTCAATCCCACCGAAATCCCCTTAATTTGCACATTCAGATATACCAACGTCAAAAACAAATAGAATATTTCAGCGTTAAAACAACCGCAATGTTGTACATTGGTTGTGAATTTTAGTACTGATGTCTTACACGAATGGAATATTATAAAGATTAAAACATTGGTTGTTTTAGTTTCTGAAATGAGCAAAATAGTATTAATAATGACATTTGCAAAAGATCATGATTTTTTTTCACATTCATTGCCTCTGGTAACAACAAAAAACATTATTTTATACAAAATTCACGTTTTAAACATAGTTCAACCCCTAAAATTTCATTTTTTATTCAATCTTAATTCCATGTATAAGAAACCAATGTACTTTTTTACAAATTTAAGGACCAAATAAGAACAACCAATGTCATTAATTCTACCTTTTATTATTAAAAATTAAAAAAAGAAAACAAAAAGTAATAAAATTCATACGGTTATAACAATCAAATACCAAAATCTCAGCTCAGTTCATTTATATATAGACCAAAATTATAAAGCAATGAAGTTGGAAGCAAATATATAATTAAGTTTTTCTCAAAACTTGAATTTAGGACGTTGGTTGTTCTAATTCCAAGGCACAGAATTTCTGTGCTATGATACCCAAGAAGGCTACTCTATGATAAGAACTTGAAACAATTTGTATCACCGCAAAAGTTAGAAAGTAATCTAAAGAATGAAAAAAAATATAATAAAGTAATTATAATCAATGGGTAGATATAGAAAACACTGGTATTTATGTTTTATCATTCTTCGCGAACGTATCAACAAAGAAATATCAGTTTACTTCCTCCTCTTTTGCTTGAGCAGCACTGAAATATAACAATTTTATTTTTTCAGTTAATCTTCGAGCCTTCAAACTGTCTATAATTTTCGATATTTGCCTTATCTACAAAATATTGTCTTTGAAACACTTTGAAATAGCTGTAACGCATCAATCTATGCTCGAGAATTCGTCTCTCGTAAAAATATTTTACAACATACGTACCCAACACAATGAAAATTACATTCGTAATTAAAAGGCATTTTCCAATACCTACTCATTATGATAGGTAATTGATACTTCAGATACAAAAAATACTTAGGTAGATAACCAACAAGCATGATCCGTGATTTTTAAATGAAACATTTTGCTTAGATTCCATTCGAGTTTTTTTAAATATATGATAAGTTGTAATTTGATATTAGAACACTAAACGTAGCTAGCCTACTTATCTACCTTAGTAATTATTTGTTATTATCAGGTTAATTTTTAATCGTATATTTAATATTATTAGTTCGAAACTTGTAATTACCTGATCCTGATTCTCCCCAATAAATAACTTCATTATTAACGCTTAAAGCGGCTGATGTATAATGAAAGATCGAAGCCGCAACTTTAGTGACTCTACAAAGAGAAAAATAGGAATTCGATATTACGATAGGGAAATAAATTAAGAAAAATAGCTAGGTACTGAGAATAAAACTTATCTAATGATAGGCCAGTCTGAAGTAACTAAAAGAAATCGACAAATTGTTTTACCAAGGAGAGTAAAAAGACCATCAGGCTTTATTCGATTTTGTGTTTTTTTTTTTTTAAAAAAAAGAAGAATAATTTGTATTAACAATAACTAGCTGGCGTCGATTGAAATGAGTTTTTGAAACATTCGAAGCCAAGCTAACAGCAGCACATAGAGTAGTTACAAGACTACCTACCAATACTGTATCAGTGGGTACATTATACTTTCATAAACAGTTTTTCGTTAACCCCGAAAATATATTAAAATGAGCAAAGAAATTGCTAATTGAATTTAGCGCTGATTTGGAAATAAACGAAACTAAATCTAGTGACAAAAAACGAGAGTTTTCCAGAAGTATGCATCAATTCAGAGGAAAATATTTTTGTGTTCCCGCTACACGTCAGATGCCTCTTTATTCAAGTATATAGCTATGCCATTGGTTTTCTCCATGAAGTTTTCTGATGGTCTCCAGTGCCGGATTAAGCTGTAATTACGCCCTGTGCAATTAAAAAAAGTAGCAACCGTGACAAGGCTGCTGTGTACCCCTTAGATCAGTGAGGATGCGCAATCGACAAAAAAATTTAAAAAAAATTTTACAGTTTTGGTTTAGGGGGTAGGCAGTGAGAATGTATCCTCAATAAAGTGGCCTCACAGTACCCCTGAATTGAGACAAAATATAGAGTATTTTTCTTTTACAATTTTGGATTTTTTGCTTTGTTTCCATTGTACAGTACCTATAAAAAATTTGGTGCCTGTTCACTTGCACAAATTCCAAATTGCACTAGTGTTAGTTGTACACTGATGATCTCACTCTATCAAACGTTGTTATTTCAAATTATTTGTACTCAGTTCCAAAGAAGAAATGCGAACCACCACCTACTATACACGAAAAATTTAGACAATCGTTGGTAGGAGAAAATGGTAAGGATGCACACTGGATGCAAAATGGAATATGTTTGTTCGTTTAAATTTTATATTTTTCCCAGAAATATTCAATTAAACTTCGGTAACGTTTATTTGAGGCTGCCCGTTTGCGCCTTCAAGAATTATTGCGTTTCTTTTTTGGGACTGATTATAGTACCAACTAAAGTTATAAAGACAATTAGACAAGTTGACGCACCCTGGTCAGAAATCATCACAAAAGTCATTTGAAGAATTTTGTCCCACTACGTAAGCGCTGGTGTCATTTGCAATCCATTTCCCTTCACCCATCCATCACTTTGAATATTGCGAACGACACTTGCGCTTACATAGTGGAATAATTTGTCCCAGTTGTAACGCCAGTAAAAGAGTGATATTATAGTTTTTCTACCTCTTTTTGGCGTTGACACTTCTACCAAGTATTTTACGTGAGGAAAACCACGAACAAATACTTTGGGTCAGTAAATAAAATAAACTTTTATTAAGTAAATATAATCAATTCCTAGTTATCCACACTCTACGGTGGACCTTAACTTTGTTTTTTCAAAAACTTTAGAATGATTTGAACACAATTAAGTTATTCACACTTTAATATTTTTTTATCAATTACAATAAAAATAAATTTTAGTTATACCGAGCAAGATTACTAAGAATAAACAAAAATAATAAGAATGAACATTGTACTCTTCTGTGTATTAGTTTAAATAACCTTCTTCAAGACATAATGTATAAAGAAGTAGTAGGGTAAAATTTACTATGATTGGTTCTTACCAAAAATAAGGAAAAATTAACGTTTTTGATTAATGGGCCGATAGTTCGAGACCATTGTCTTGTATTCGAATGAATTATATTCATCGAATTCTAACGGTACAATTTACCATTATGTTTTGTTTCAAATAAGAAAAAGATTCGATGGAATGTGATAATTTAGGAAACTAATGAAAATTATTTCGTTTGTGTAGAATATAGTTGTACAACTGAAAAATGTCCGACTATATTCATTGCACCAGTTACAAAATGATGGCAATTTTATTACATTGGCTTTATGAGAGTGAGTCAACTTGTCTAAATAATCTATCGAACTTTAGTACCAACTATTTATACAGACTATAAAGCAGTGTATGCCAAACTGTAGTTTGTGAGCTACTGGTACCTCACAAAGTTTCTAGCAGTAACTCATGGAAGGATGAAGGATGTGGTACCCGTGGCACATGATTTTTAGTAAATTCATAATTTCATCCCCAGGTAATCCGTTTTTAACCTTCATCAGTTGATTAATCTTTTTCAAAAATAATTTTCTCCATTCAGTACAAAGTTTTAGCTTGCAGTTGCTCACCAACTACTTTTAATATTGAAAGTAGCGAAGTTACTGAGGAAGTTTGGCGGCCACTGCTATAAGGTAATCCAAAATGATGTCACATAATTTCATCGGGAGGCATTCCTTATTAGGTATATTCCCATTTAAAATGTATTATGGTCTATTCAAAATAATAAAGACATGACATAACAGAGACAGTCGCATTTCACAGCTACGTCTAGCCAAAAATATATCGTTTGCGATTCAAATTCCTTTCTGTTTGTAGGGTAATTTGTCCCAACTACAAACTGATTCCAGTTTTATTATATTACCTTTGTGGGGCGTGGGCAGGGACGTCCAAACCGTGGATGATCGAGGGTTAGTCACCTTCAAAATCAAAAAAATCAATCGGAAAATCCGAAAATTTTGAGAGTAGTTGGCGAATTCGAATATTTTTGACAAATACAGACTTCAAAAAAAAAAAGGAGATCTTCGGTCAAGCTATGTTTTTTTTTTTTTTTTTTTGTTTTTGTCAGCGAATTCGAACATTTTATTCCTAACGAAAAATTCTTTCGAGACGTCCCTGTCGATGGAAGTGCGTTAACTTTTCTAAATACTCCATATGACTTTAGAACCAACCGACCAACCAACCCCATAAAATACAAATCTAACCAAATAATAAACATGCGGTGACTCGAAAAAAAATTTACCTTCCAATGCGTTTATTTTCAACTGGAATCACGATAGACTTATGGCTGGAGGGAAAAGCCAACTCAGCGTGCTCGTTTCGTCCCCAAACGTACAACGCGCACGTGTCACTAACCGCCAAAACGTGCGTCGGTCCACAAATTATTTTTTTAATAACGACATTATCCAGCGCGAACACCCGTATCGGTGATGGAAAATACACAGTCGCGTCAATCTGTCCGAGTTGGTTGTAAAAGTTTGAACCCCACGCATAAACCTGCAAAGAAAAAGCAAAATCAGTAGGACCTACGCTGCCTGTACCTACGTTATTTGGCGGCCCTTTAAAACGGATATCATTTCGACATCGTGCTGCAGTCCGCAGCTGAAGCTCACGTGTCCATTTTCAAGAACGGCGACCGAGAAATACAATCCGCAAGAAATTTTCACCACTCTTTCTCCGCGTGGTATCCCTCTAACCGCAACCGGGTCTGCAGCAGACTCAAACGAACCGATACCCAGCTGTCCCAATCCATTGTTTCCCCAACCAAACACCTGAATAATAGGTACGATACGAGAGAATGCGAATAAACGTCATTAAAAGTTGAGTCCACGGTAGCAGCACCTATACTATACTTATGGATATTATCACTTAAAGCGAACACCTTGCCATCAACGCTGAGCACCAGACAATGTTCAATTCCACAGGCAACTTTCGTAATCTTTTCCGTCAACTGATCTATCAACGTCGGCTTCAAAATCAACGAATTCCTAATTCCCAGTTGCTCTCCCCAAAAATAAACCGTTCCTGTTAGCGTGTGTGCGACGACGAATGGTTTCTCAAGCGTACCACCGAAAGTGATTCCTTGAATAGGTAAAACGTAGAGCTCTTTGATATTGGTCCAGGGAGTATAGGGTTGGGCTGCTTCGAAGGTGTCCGGTTTGAAGAACCAGGTTTTTCAAAAGAGCTGCTTTTTCAAACTGCTCCGGTGTGATACAGTTTGCTCCCTGCCCCTCGTTGCTCCGATGCTCCGAAGATGAAAAATAATTTTTTTCATTTTTTTCTAGTACTGGTTATTGTTATTAGTAGCCAAATCTAGTTCAGTTCATCCGCCGACATCCCATATACTTACATACAAAGATAACGAGAAAAATCACGACAGAAATGTTTGTTGTGGAGAGCTGAAATTTTTACGACTCGTCGTAGTATGTTAACTTAAAATTCTGTGAAACTTTAAATTCAGACGCACATTTCATTTTCAAAATATTGCTGAAATTCCGCCAACTCCTTAACTAGACTGAATCCTTATCATTTCAATTACCTACTCGATCTGAACAAAATTTCAACGATATCTCGTCAACCGAAGGTAAGACTTAACAGCAATTTTTCAGAGATATCAAAATTACGTTAACTAAGTATCCGGTGAAAATTGTGGTATACGACCTTGGGTAGGTAAAGACCAACTTAATACATAACCACAATTCAACCCACAACACAATATAATTGGGAACCAAGGCTGCAAACCATCAACTACATCTGATGGTTGTAAATTATCCTAGCCTAAACCTGCACAGTAGGCCAGATTATTGTTTTACCGCTTTATACTACGCATCATATAAAAATTAACCAAAAGACCATGCGTCCGAGGTGACACTCAATAAAAAGAAATCATTTTGTTTTACCTTTGCTTGATCTGAGGCAGCCCATTGCCAGTGAAGAATTCAACACATGATTAGAAAAATTATCGTATTATAATTTGAAAAAATATTAAAATGGTAACAAAAATAAAGATGAAAAAACAAATGATATTGCTTCTATGAATAGCAAACGCTGGTTGAACGGAGTAGCAGAAAAAGTTACATAGGTACAATATGATAAAATTGGCTGCTCTGTGAAGAGAAAAATGAAGAGGTTGATAAAATAATAATAGGAGATGGTACCTAGGTACACGAGTGTGGGAATTACAGCCACCGCCGAAGAAATAAATAACCAGTGGTGTAAGGGGAAAGAATGAATTAATCAAAAAGTAAACTAAATGGACGGCGAAGAAATGTTTGATGTGAATGAACCTAGGCTAGATAGTTAGCCTAACTTAAACGCTCGCAAATTTATTATTTCGGGAATTGATTTCAATTTTTTTTTTTTTTTTTATTATTTAAATGCAACCTTGGGCGCGAGTTTGAAAATACTTTATTATTATTGGTCATTGTCAGCCGTACCTGTCAAAATTTAGCTAAAATTGTACGATTGATTCTGGAAATATCGCTGAAATTCTGCAACTAGATTTAGGTCAACATATTATTTGCATAGGTATTCCCTATAATGAAAATTATCGAGAGGAATTATATGAGAATTTTTGGTTGTAGAAAAGTGAAATTTTCACAGAATCTTCAGCTAATATACTACAATATCTTGTAAAAATTTCATCTCTCTCTCTCTCTCATAATTCATCTCGATAACTTTCATTGCAGGGAATGGACGATGATGGAAATTCAGGAATATTTTGAAAACAAAACATGAATTCAGCCAAATTTTCATTTAGCCGTTAGCCAACGTATTACTTATCTCAATGTCTCTACTCTCACCCAATTTCACTTGATAACTTTGATTGTATTGAAGAGAATAAGGGATACTACTTCCTCATAACGTAACATAGGGCTTGTAACAACAACCATAACCAGAACAATAACCACTAAAAACTGAAACAAATTGACAACATTGATTTGGGAACTGAAAACCAAAACAAAAAAATTTCACCTAACCAATAACCAATAATCAGTTTCCATAAAATGCTGAAACCATCAACTAGAATGATAACCAGAAAGAATTGGTTTTTATTGATTTTCATAGAACATCAATATTATTAATTATTTTTTTCAAAAATTACTAATTATTTACTGAAAAATTATTAGTTATAGATAATTTGACCTGGAGAAAATTTTTTTTGTCTATTTTACCCCAAATTTTGTCTTAACCAATAACCGGTAATCACAACCAATAACCAAAAAAGTTGTTTTGGTTAACCAAAACAATAACCGGTAACCAAATAATTACATTTTTAACCAATAAGCAGTAATCATTGACCAATATAGATTTTTATTGGTTCCCAGTAACCAATAACCCCAAAAATGTTTTGTTTATAAGCCCTACTCATAATATGAATATAGATGACAGATACAGCTCAACCTTCAACATGGTTAGGGTTACACTCATTCTTGGTGCTATGGTTTTCATTTTAAATATGATCGGAGCAGTTTCGAAGCAGGGAGCAGGTAGCAGGCTGAAAAACCAGGAACAGGCAAATCGGGTTTCGCAATTGAACAATTTTGCCCATCACTACCAGCGAGTTAAAGATCTCGTGGTATTTTAATCGATTAGGTAACTGTTTACAACTTATTGACCTTTAATTTGTTTTTTTTGCAAGGCGGTAATAGCAGTCGGTCTCGAAATCCACGGTTTACCCTCTATTCCTAAACAACCTGAATTATTAGGTCCAAACGCCAGCACCTCGTCGTCGTCGGTCACCAATATGACTTCGCGATCTGTAATCAACGCGTTATCAATTACTTAGTCGAGAAAAACGAGAGTTTCGACGATTACCGTAATAAATTTAACAAAATAGAAATTAAAAAAAAATAGAAACACATTCATCACTTACTGAAAACGTAGGCTAAACGAACACTAAGCAACAATTTTTCGTCGACTAAACCCAACGGAGACCAAATTTTCAGATTCATTATGCCCACAAAATATCTTAAAATTCCAACGAAGTTTTCACATTCAGTTTAATCCACTGGTCCCGGTGAGATGACAAAATTTAACAAATATGGTGATCGTTTTTGGAACGAGAACCGACATACAAATACAAATACGAGTTGGCTAAATTGAGCGATTACGTCAATTCAAACGGACAGCGAAGAACAAAACGATTATTCAATTTCTAAACAATTTTGCGAAAAATAAGTAACATTTTCGACTCCCAGCACTCTACCCGTGACAATTACTATTAGGTACAAATATGAAGTATCTGCTATCTGGATAGGTAGTCGATAAATGAAAACGATGAAACTCCGTACAATAGTGGAATCTATCAAGAAAATACCGGTCGTGTGAAACATATCACACGGTGACGGTGATAGAGGTGAGAGTGGAGAAAATTATCACATCTCGATAGTAACCCCAACGATTGTGTAGAAAACGTTGCTGCAGCTACTCAGTTTACTTGCGAACGGAGTATTTAAATTGACCTCACAAAAGGGTTAGGGGTGGGACTGATGAAAATTACCAATTTCATGAGAAAAGAAAACGATTGGTACGACTTACTCGTTTTGACATAATTTATATATATATACACTTTATAATAGGTATAGGTATACCGCGCCCTGAGAATGATACTGTTTTAACTTCAAAATTGACTTTTTTGGGAGATCAAATTTGAAAGTTAGCATTATTATAACCGCACGAAAATTAGATAAATCCGTCAGAATACTCCACAATTAATTAATAAATATCCTTAAATTCATATTATTCAACATTGCGACTAGGAAAAATTCATACGGATCTATCTTATGTGGAATGTTAAAAAAAGGGGTACCTAGAAGTTACTTCAGTGTTACAAAAAAAAAAAAAAAACATGCAGTTAGTGAAATTTACATCAGTAGATATTCCAAAATTATTACAAAAGTATTCTCTAAATTGAAGACCATATAATGTGGAAGTGTTACTGCAGTGTTCATCGACTGTTACAACAGTTTACCATTGAATGAAATCATCATCAGGAACTTACTTCAAATTATGTTATTTACAATGATGAAATCGATACAGCAATTTTGAGAATACTGTTGTACGTTACCTACAAACCTACAACGATGATAAAATAATCGCAATAAATTTGAAATTGTTGTTGCATGTAACATACCACAGTATTCTTCGAAGGGGTATAATATAAATCACGTTTTGGAATATTGTTTTTCATCAGTTATCTCAGTGAGTTTTGACGATGGAAGTTACTGCAGTATTCCATTCGATTCCTCGTGAAAAATTATAGAGATTGAGGATTCAGACTCGAAGAAAAGAAACAGAAATAAATGAGTGTACACGAAGTTGCATCTCAGAAGCTTATAATCCAGCAAGAGATTTAAGCAACAAAGAAGAATAAATGTTCACAAGCATAGCCGAACAAGTGGTGAATAGTGAATCAGTGTTACCAGATAAACAAGTGAAATAGAGAATACAGATAAACAGTGTCGAGTGTTCACAGGAGTATGAGGGAAGGAGGATTGGTGGTCCCAAAAAAAATTATATATGAATCGATCAAAACCTCAAAATCGCCACTTTGGAAGTTACAACAGTCTCATTCTCAGAATGCAATATATATATATACCTATACATGTGTCCACAGTTTTGAGAAAATTACAATGTGGATAGGACTGAAATTTTCAAAAGAAATTGTTCTTATATTGGAGCCGGCCTGACAGAAATTTGGTGTCTATCGGTTGATTAGTTTCTGAGAAAACTGGAAAACAAAAAATTTCTAAAAAAGTCATTTATCGGGTATTTTTAAAAATGACAAAGTGGATCGGGCAGAAATTTTTATAATGGATTTTCCTTAAGTTGGTGCAAGTCTGATAGAAGTTTGGTGCATATTAATTTCGTAGTTTCCGAGAAAACTGGAGACAAAAAACTGCTGTAAAAAATGTTGCATTTGTGGTTTTGAGAAAATTACCTAACAGATAGGGCTGACAGTTTTACGAAATATGGTTATCATGTGGGAGCAGGTCTGAAAGTAGTTTGTTGCCTATTAATTTCCGAGAAAACTGGAAAACAAGAAATTCCTGGAAAATTAGTTTTTAGCGAGGAAAACATCGATAGATCGATATTTTTGTTAATGATACAGATAAGTATCGATAGTTTTTTATAATTTCTTTACCTGAAACTAGCAATGAAATATTGATTACTATCGATATTATTTTACAATTTTTTCGAGTAATCAGAATTTAGATATTTTTTTTAAATTATGGATGAAAACTGCAAACCGGGCTTTCTAAAGGAGTATTGCTGCACTAGAGTTTTTTGACCATATAACTAAAGCGAGGGAGGCGAAGCTTCCTTATGTACCCTCTCAAAACAACTTTTGTGATGACGCTATTTCTCATAGTTGTCCGAATAAAAATTTACCAAAATTCTCAAATGACAATTTCAAATTTAGCCTGATGTTGTAACGAAGCCTGATTTAAAAAAAAAATTGTTCCTCCCCCAGGATGCAAACCATCGTCGCACAATCGTTTTAGATATTCGGAAATTTCAATTTTTTCAGTTCAGATTCCAAATTTTACTAGGCACGGGGTTAGGATATTCTTTTCTTGAAAATTAAATGATACATCGTCCATCATTTTTTTTTTTGATACGCTGAGTCAAAACTTTCAGTTCATTTTTGAATATAATTACTCACTGTGGGCCCCTGTGACCCCCAAAAAAAGTTCGGTGATTTTTTCTAACAAAATTAAGTGGTACATCATCGACTGCATTTTTTGAGGCATTGAGTTCAAATTATCAGTTCATTTTTGGACGAAACTATTCAATGGACTCGCTGATTCCAAAAAGGGGTTGGGATAATTTTTTCTTTAAATATTGAGCGATACATTGTCCGTTACATTTGTTGAGGGTAACTGCACTTTGCTTCAGTTATGGTTCTAGGATCCGCTTGCAACCCGCGAATCGTACTTAGTTTTATTTATTTTTTTCTGAAATCCAAACACAAAAATTTTTCTAACCTTCACTCGATTCATTGGACTGAGCCACCTCGCTGGCTAACAACCGCTAGTTAGCATCGCAGCAGAAGTGGCCCCTGAATTATGACTATAAAATAAAATATTTACACAGTAAACTTGGTAGATACCTACTGTATTTCACTATTTCTATATAAACGTTTTTCTGCTGCTCCGTTTAACCAGTGTTTGCTTCTCAATGGGGCAACACATACACTATTTATTTTTCATGAATTTTTCTGCCACCATTTTTTCATATTATTATAATTTACGGTGTCTTTTATGATCATATGCTAATTTTTTACTGGCAATGGGCCGCCACAGACAAAACCTCGGTAAAGTAGTTTTATTTCTTTATTATGAGTACCTCCTCGGATGCATGATTCTTTGGGTTATTTTTTAATGCGTAGTATAAACTGATAAAATGAAAACTTGGCTGACTATGCAGGTTTAGGTAAGGATATCGTGCAGTCACCACGTATAGCTTGTTATTTGCAACGTAGGTTGTGGGTGAAATTATGAGTGTGTATTGCGTTACTTTTTACCTAACCAGGGTCACAAATCAAAACTGACATAAGGATACAATTAATATGTTTTTTTGAAAGAACAATAAATTATTTGTCGGAAATAATTACAGGTAATTACTTATTAAACTTAAATTTATAATTTTTTCAAAAAATCTGATCTAATCTGTCGGAATATTATTAGCTAACCAGAAGGGAAGAGTGAGTATGCAGTTAAATTGTTTAAATAAAATGAGTAAATTTCTATTGTCCAGAACACCACTGATGGTGGTTAAATACAACATTACACTTGACCCAAGCGAAAATTTTTTTAGAAAACGTGCGTTTTTCCTTTATTTTAATGAACATTTTGTTAATATTTTTATTGTAGGTTTTTAGTTATTCAGAAAATAATGTACCCATGTTGAATGTACCGTTAGGGAAAAATGAGACGAAACAATGAGCGATATATCCCCAATATTCAACCCATACTGCTCCCTCCCTCTCGAAGAGAAAAATTAATTTATCAATAGACTTCTTAGAACGTATCCGCATATTCTAACAAATAGGTAACTACTACCCCTACCTGTCGAGAAAAACGCGAATCAGAGCTTTCGATGTTTCACCCCTTCGTTCATTTTCACTCGCACCCATAAAAACGTTGTATGTGGCTACACTGGCCCCTTAACGACCTTCGAAAAATGTCTCTAGTTATTGGAAAATGTAGTTTTGGGGTAAAAGTCCGACGATAAAGTTTCAGTTTCCTTTTTCGCGTTTACTTCACGTACGCGAGTATTGTTTTTCTCTTCAAAGAGATAAATTTTCTTCTTCGTTTTTTTTTTTTCCTTTCGTTCTTTTTTGGGGGGGCATTTTTTCATTATTTTTTACACTTTTTGTTCTCACTTTAAATCGCTTACTTTTGCGTTATATTCGTTTTTTTTTTCCTCTAATAACTTGTTTTTCTGCAATAGCTATTTTGCTGCCATTTTGTTGAAATAATGGTGTGTCGAAGTTTTTCTTTGCAAAAGAATGCAAAGCCCGCTATTTAAAATGCGTCAACTTGTTTTGATCGAAATGTTTCGTTGGTTGCCGGTGTTTTTTTAACCATTAAAATTAATTTACCAACCGATGATCGTGGTGGCATCTATTGGTATGTCGCACAGAAATGCGATGTTCGCAGCACCATCGATGCATAAAATGCCAAATCAACATCTGTCTCACAATAATACGTCGCATTTTTACACCAACACCTCGCCTGGTACTGTAAATATACTATTAGGAGGGTAAGTAAACGGGTATTTTCGATAGGTTGTGTATTAATAACGTATCCCACTTGATACTCAGCTGGTAGGTAGTTTAGTTTTTTATATATTGTCTTTTTGGAATTCAAAGGGTTGAGGTTTTAGTTGGTATCTACCTAAGAAGATTCTGTTCCACACGTCTCCTTGTTGGGAAATGAAATTCTTACACTAATTGCTAAATAAACATTGCATATTTTACCCAGAATGATACAAATTCCTAGTACCTACTTAGGCTTGATTGTTTAGATGACACATTGTGTATTCGTCTTACTCTGCTTACGTATCTCCATTTTGCACGACCACAATCAGCACAAACAAAGGAAAGTCAACCACTTTGAAGCTTGAACATCGAATTGATTAATTCCAGAATATGCAGTTCGTTGTTTACATCCCAATCGGAGTACCCTCATTTTAGCATTCTAGCTTCTGATTGAAACCACTGCAGCACTTGAAAGATAGATGAGAAACATCACTTCAATATCGTCTTAAATCAACCTTAATCATCAGGCTTACAGTTTTAGCTGTCCTAGCTAGCTAACTGTGGTATGGGTACTTGATATTTCTGTCTGGTCACCTGATGAATTCACAGGTTTTTCAAATACTTGATAAATTTCTCCTCTTTTTTATCTTGGTAAGAAGAAGATTAAATTTATCAACCAATTGATTTCCCCTACACTCAAGATAAGTTCGCGCTTGCTGCAACTTACTTAATCATTGGTGAAGTCACTCTGTGTTTTACTGCTCGGAATACAAGGTCCCATTTTACAATTTGTTTAATGTTTGATGGCTTGAGTTTTATATAACATACAGTATTGATTTCAATTGACCATCTTTTCAACCTGAATTCAAATTGTTGGCTGTATTCCATTTATATCGTACTGGTATGCTATAGTTTCCTGTATTTTACGCAATACCCTCTGGTTATTGAATTTGTACATGGGTGTTCTTATTTGCACTATGCAATTATAGTAAGCCTCAAGAGGAGGAACATGGTTGTTTCAGCAATGTAGTTTTGATGATGAGGTAAAAAATCTTTAACATAAAATTAGACGTATGAGATGCACACACCACTTTTCTCCTCATTAACACCGATTAACATGTTGTGGTCCAACACTTAAACTTGAGACTCAATAGGAACTGAGCCTCTCACGTAGGATTATGACTTTAATTGATTGTAGTTTTTTTTTCATCCCCTCCCCAGCGCTGGGTAAACGGCTAATTCTAAACTAAAAAAAAAAAGCTAAACCCAACAAAAAAGTATTTTATTTTTCTTTTAACTACTATTACACAAGTCAGAAATAATAGGTAGATACAACAATATACAATTGTACAGGTTTAAAAATTTGTTTGAGTGATTCCTACTCCTCCAAATACAATATGTATATTAAGAATAAAGCAACAAAATTTCAACCAGGAACTACTTTTTATGCTTCTTTAATAAAAAAAAGGTTTTTTTTTGCATGTTTGTGTAAATGACTTCTAGCCTCCCTATACCATACAGCCACACCAAGTTACTACTACACCAGATGATTATTCACATTTTCTAATTCAACCAATTATTGCAAAGAAAAATGATCGCACGGAAATACAATGTGCAAAATAAATTACTTAATTCAAAATATTTAACTTTGCAGTCTTACAGGATGAATGATTAGAGATATAACAGAGTCTATAATGTACCTAATAGTAAGTCATCTAATATTAGAAAACTAAAAATGAACAAAAATACTAAGGTACTACAAATATGATAGGCTCTTTAACTCTATAGTACTGAACCAATAAAGTTCCATAAGATCAATGTACCTTTTAAAGTTAAGACATGCCGGCGAAAAATTAGGCAACCCTAGCGTACCTGCTGTGTATTTTCAACATTTTGCTTGAATTCACCAATTTAGAATACATCTGATAAAGACATCACTTAAATTCACAAGGATAGCATAAACAAAAAGCAAAATATGTCAAAAGGTACGTTCTTGTTGCCTATTTAGCACCGGCATGTCTAACCAGAAATCATCTTTCTTTACCAGTTCAGTACTATATATAGTCAAAGGTTGGGCTACAGATAATCATTGACATTAAAGCCTGCAAAATTGTTGTGACAATTGGTTAAAAAAACATGTTACGTTTTCAAAATGTGTTGTAATGGAAATCCTACCTCATCTCCTTCTTCATCATTATCATCATCATCATACTATATATATATGTCATACTTTCTACTTCTCTCACAAATTGCTTCCCCTACTTTCTATCACGGGTAACGCTGTGCTTCGCCATTTCGTACCAGAATGTATTTTACTTTCAAATATGTTTTTAGTCTGCTAATAAATTTAATCGAGAATAAAAGTCTCACGTACTTTTTTGGTCCTCGCGTACTTTACCTCACATCAAAATGTTTAAAATCAATTGTTTTATCAACAGTACGAGCGAGAGAGGTGAAACTAAATGATTGAATTTTTTTGGAGAACCGGAATTTGTGGTCAAAGCAAATAATATTCGGAATTTGATATTTCGTAAGGTAAGATTGGCGCCAAATCGTCATGGTATTGATTTCAAGTCGTAGTTACCTACCATAATTATTAACTCTGATGTCCTTTCGATGCATGTAGAACGTCAACAATGAAATTGGCTTGATCGTATTTTCTCTTAATATTGTAAGCAATTGCTATAAAGTGTGAAGAAGTTTACAAGGTGTTGTAAATTTCCGATCAAAGTCAACCACAATACTGAGTTTTTAATCAAAACGTAATTAATCAATAAAATCTGGTTGTCGACTGTGCAGTTATTCTAGCTGACACGCTTAATGAACATTTGGATTCACATTCATTCTGCATGCGTGTGTAGCCATTATCTTTATTCTGGAAAGGGTTAAAACAATTACCTCCACTGTTTATATCCTGTAAAATTTCTTACATTAACATTACTTATATCTACGTTGTATTCTCTCATATAATATAGAACCTACAATTTTGATTTCTGCCAACAAGGATACTTCTAAAATCGTAAAAAATAAGATAAAAACAAAACAAAGGTACCATATTTTATAGGTATTATACCTATAAGATAAAAGCTACTTCCGTAACGCAATCACGTGATAATAATTACAGATATATTTGACTATGTGGATAAATTCAGTTTCAGTCGAACACTAAGTTTTTTTTTTCTTCATTTAGCACCTAATTGATAATTTGGACACATTTATGGTTTATGTAGGTCTGTGAACAATTCCTGCGTAGTAGTATTGGGTACTCATCCACTAGTAATATATAGGATGAGGCGGATGGACATGCACCATAAAGAAAACCCCTATATTGGTGCGTGTTCATATGCCACGAAGGGTAAACTTCCACACAAAATTATAATGGGTGAGGCGGTCCCTTTTTAGTGAACTTTTTTTTTTTGAAGTCCATTTTTTTTTTTTAATTATTTATTCACCATAACGCTTTTTCATTTCCTTTTAAATTTGGTGAAGTTTACTGAGGAAACTTAAAAAAATTATTTTTCTCTTTCTGGAGCACTTTTATTTGTATTTTTATAACAACAATATTAGGTACTTTAAAACTAACAGTTTTTTATTTAAAGATAACTCAAAAACTATCACATTGATTCTAAAAAACAATTTAATGGGACCACTATAGGATCATCTTCTATCATTTGAAAAAAAGTTCATCAAAATCGATGTCCAGGTAGCGAAGTTATGCTGGAATAAACATTAACAAAAGAAATAAAAGGAATTTATTTTCGAAAAGACTTGACCAATTTTTTTTTCATTATTTATTATTGGGCTAATTTTTAAGAAGGTTTTCTACGAAAATCGGCTTATTAATCTTGTACTCATGGAAGAACCCAGAGGTGAAAGCAAGTACGTTTTTCGTTTCATGACTCAAGGAACACTTTGGCATCATTTTTGAGAATTCATTTGTATTTATAATATATGTATGTATGCATGTATGTATGTCCAATTATTGTTAACACGATACAGGGCGTACTTTTTGTTCGATGATCACAAAATTTAGACAAAACATTTTTATTAAGTCGAGAATGAGATTAGTTGAATTTGAAGAAAACTGGTTTTACAGTAGATCAGGGATGAGCGATTATGTTGCAGTTTTGGCAGTTTTATGGTTCTAAAAAATGTAATTTCGAAGCAATAATCACGAAATTTGGTATAGATATTAATTTAAACCTATTCTAATACTTTTTTAAGTTCGGTTGTGATTGATTTTATGGTTCATGCCCTGAGGCTGTTGGAAAGGCTAATTTTCGATGCTGACTCACTAAAATTTGCAATTCTTATCCAATAACAGCACAATTGACGTAAAGGCAAGCCCTACTAATTTTGGTTTCAATTAGTCAGTTTTTTCCCAAGTTATAAGTCATTCAGTGTGATTTTCACTATTTTACTCTCCAGATAATAGCCCAAAAAAATCCATTTTTCAAGATTGAAACGGAAAAATTTTTTTTTTAGCCTCAGGAAATCAGAATTACTTTGAAAATTCAATTTCGTCCTTCCACCCACCCATCCAGTTGTTTTACAAATTAAAATTCTATACCCCTGAATTACCAGAATTCTGTCTTTGAGTTTAACCAACTGGCCCACAGTTCGTGTTGATTATGTTGAAGAATTTCAACGTGGTTAGAACTGGCATTTTTCAAATTTGTTTCATTGCGAAGTTCAGTTTGTGATTTCCTATGTTCTGATACAGTTGTCCTTTCTACTCTTTGAACAGAATTCATAATTCTTTCTATCGAAAACCTACTTTTTCTAGCGAGGCTTGCTGCGCTAGAGTTTTTTTTATTTTTGTTCAGTGCTTTTAAAAGTGATAAAGGATAGACAAACCTTTTTTTTTCTTTTTAATTTTTTTTCAAATTTTATTATTTGTAAAAAAAGAAAAATAATGTTTTTAAATTTCTCCAGGAAAATCTACTGGAATTAAAATAAAACGAAAAGCATTTTGGTGAATAAATAATTTTTTTCAAAAAATAGAACCGACTTAAAAAAAATATATATATATATACTAAAAAGGGAAAGATAATTCTTAAATGGTGCATCCGAACCTCCTCGCCCATTAAAATTTTGTTTGGAAGTTTCCCTTTCGCGACATATGAACACGCACCAATATAGGGGTTCTCCTTATAGTGCGAGTCCATCCGCCTCACACTGTACATAAATATATTTTATATGGACATCCCATAATTTTATAATCCTACATATTTGGATATCAAATTTTATACGGGAACAACATAAATTTTACACTTCAAAAAAAAAACTACAAAAATTTAATCTTTTTTTTTAATTTTTTTATACTGAAGCACAAATTTTCTATTTTTTCTACGTTCATTTAGTAACAACAAAAGGCATTGTATATTTCATAATTTTATCAGCCGCGTACGAGTTTTACACTTTTTTATACAACAAAGTTTATTGTTATATCCACCAGGATGGTGAAATACAAAGGGAAAAAGTACTGACAAGTTTCCCATCATGAATGAAAAGAACGTGAAGCATAAATAAAAATTACGACCAAAGAATCTTTCTTTTTTTTTTTTTTTTTTGTTTGGTCATAAAATGTGATGATTACTCGTGCGCAAAGCTTTTACAGGACAAAAAGTAAAATTTAATACGTATTCCATATTGACTTTTTTTTATTTATCTTTTGGCCAGGTTTCCTTTTACTTTTCTGCTTTTTTCATGGAACCTGTAACGGTGCACTGATTTTAGTCATTAAAAACGTATTTTACTAAAAACTCTTTTTACGGAAAGTTAAAAAGAATTTTTTAATATTTTCACGTGTAAGCGAAAATTCCTTTGATAACCGCATCGTATGCTGAATTTATTTTCATCAGTGCCTGAATACGAGAGATTTTCTTCTTCACTTCTTGGTCTTTTTTTTTTACAAATTCGTTCCCGATACGTTTTCCCCATCGTTCAAATTAAATTAGATTAGCTATTTTCATGTGAGTGACAGCATTGTTTTTACCATCATCTGTCGCAAAACAAAATGAATTTGAAAAACTGTAGCGCAGCAAGCCTCCCAGGAAAATGTAGATATTTTTGATCAAAAAAACAAATTACAAAAATTCAATAAAAAAATGAAAATCATTTGGAAGACTTTTGGCTAAAAATTACGTTTAAAATAAGGTGTCAAGGAAATTCATGCTGAAGTGAAAAAATTTATTGTATTGCGAAGTTATAAAAAACGTACGCAAGTTATTAAATGATTGCTCAACAAATTAAATAAAAGCAAGTCTGCTTTCGACCAGCCTCTTTTGGATTTCATATTCGTTTCTTAGTAATGATTTAATATTTTTTCAAATCATCTCTGCGAATGAACCATTAAGCCGATTGAAATAAAATTATTTAGAATGATAGAATATAGTATATTTAATATCTGCACCAAATTTCGTGACTATTGGTTGAAAATTACGCGTCTTAGAACCACTTAAGTTCCAAAAATACAATATAATAGGATGTAATAGACAAACCATAGGGCCGATCTAGACCAAAACAGTGGGGTTCGTCCTTTGTGAATCCAAATAAGTGTACCAAATTTCAAGACTATCGGATGAAAATTTCGACCTGTACCGGGTTCAACAGAAATGTGTATATATTTATATGAATTTCAGCTAATACATAGTCCCAAAATTGTTTTGATGTTATGAAATGAAAAACTAACCTACCCTCACCCCTTAGTCGCAATGCTAGATCAATTTTAATATCTAGATTTTTCTCGAAACCTACATAAAAAGAATCTATGTATTAATAGGCAAGCAATTTTTTTGTATTCCTTTTTCCTATGGAACTACTGGACGAATTTTATTGATACGGTCTCATTTGAAAGTGTTTCACTTGTAGGTATGGAAAATCTAATTTAAACAATAAAAAAATTGCTTGAAGAGTCGAAATAAGGGCGTAAAAAGTAAAGGCGCCCATAGATTAAAGATCCAGGTTCGTGAAACTGATTTTCGGCTAAATATCGTTTTTTCTCATTGATGAATTTGTAAAGCGCTTTTTTAGGTACGGGGAAAGATAAGAACAGAATCCACACAATTTATATAAAAAAAAATTAGTTGGAGGAGTAGAAATAAGAATGAAAAAAAGTAAAAGTGCTCACAAATTAAAGATATATGACGCCCTAAAATTATACAGGTCTGCTCTATTTTACTATGTTGAACACGGTTATTGATGTAAAGTTTTTCTAAATAGGAGAAAGAGAGGGGAAGAATCTAATTTTTTTCAAACAGAAATGGATGAAGTGAAATAGAGACGAAAAAAAGCAAAGGCACCCACAGATATAGGCTTCAAAATGTGCAAGAAACTGAATTTTGAGTTAATAAGATTGTTTTTCAGTGACATAGCTTCAAAATTTCTTTAAGCAGATGAGAGAAGTAGAGGGAAATCCAATTTTTAAAAACAAAAATAAATGGAGGAGTAGAAATAGGCAAAGACATTAAAGGATTCCTACAGGCTGAGGATTTATGGCCAAGAAACTGATTCTGAAATAAACAATGTTGTGTTTTGGTGATGTCATTGGCAAGTTTGTTTTAGAGAGAGGAAGGGAGGAGGGAAAAATCTAATATTATTAAAAATAAAACCTGACAGGGGAATGGAAATAAGATAATAAAAATAAAGACGCCCACAGACTGAATATTTATGAGCGAGAAACTTATGTTTCAATGAACAATGTAGTTTTTCATTTTCGGTGATTTGGCTGCAAAGTTTTTTTTATACCGGTGAAAGAAAGGAGGGAAAATTTTCATAGAAAGTTAGAAGGTCAGCTTCTCAATAATAAATCATAAAAATTCTCCATCACTATACACAATTTTTCCCCAATATATAATGCGGTTAAAAAGGATATTATTTTTTTAAATTCCTTATAATCTGGATTATTATACGCATTTATTTTCCTTGCACACAATTTCAATTTCACAAAGTATTTAAAGCAACTTCTAATAATGCTGGTCACTATTCAATATAATTATCAGTTTCTATAAAGTGTTTGTTCCACATTTTATCACCTGCAGCAATTATGAGGCATAAGTAGTGTACGTGATTGATTCTCATGCTTGGAGGAACTGGTTTGAATTCCAGGCTAGCGTCATTTTTAATGCTTTTTTTTTTCAATTTTTTTATAATTTAAAAAAAAATTAAAGACCCATGTCTGTGCTTTTTTCAAATAGCGAGCGCTAGATTTCACTTTACACAACATTTAACATGTCTTATTAAAGTGTATTTAAAACAAAAAAATTCATTTTAATGTAGTTATTTTCTTATTAAGAAACTGAAAATAAAAATGAATGACATAAAGATGGCCAGAGAAATTAGCACCTTGACATTTCCCATCAATATAATTATGCAGTTGGAAGCTTTGTTCATTATATTTCACGTCTATGCATGTATGGTACCCTCACTCATAGAAATTTACCATCAGAGAAATAATGAAAATCATTCATTTTCAGCTTCACAATAAAAAAATAATGCAGATTATTATGATTTTTAAATGGTACCGTACTTTTTTATCACCCCATAACTCAGTCTCTATGATAGTTATAAAAACAATAGGTGGAAATTCTTATTTGACAAATTAATTTTATGTATATTATTTTTGTTGGAAGTACCTACCTATATTTCATGTCAATTAAATATTGAGGAAAATTTAAAAAACTAAAAATAGGCACATATTGTTGCTCATTATGGTGGAAGCTCTGTGTACGGATGGGTGAAGCATTTTTTATCTTTTATTGAATGGCCCACCCAAATATATTTCAGTCATAAAACCTTTTGTAACGATAAATTATATTTAAACCAAGTACACTTACATACAATAAATATAAGCTAAATTAATTATTAAAAAAATTGCTCGATTTCGAGCAACAGATTACCAAGTGAAAATCAATGAACCAATGAAAGAATGGAACCACATTTTATTTGAGAGATTTATGAACGATTCTCCAAACCTTGAAATATGAATGCAACCAAGTATGACAAAAACACTTCCTCTTTTTATACCTACTATCAAGACCTCTCTTCAAAAGTGAAGTGCCCAGAAAGGTAAATTTCTTGGTAGCGCCTTCACTTAATGCATAGGCAACTTATGATACTTCACACCTTGCAATTGTTTCACTTTGATTTTTTTGTTGTAGATACACCAATAATAAGACATTTTATATAGATCACCAGTCGCCCCTCAAATTGGCGTTACCGTGGCTTTCAAGATGAATCACCAAGCACCCCTCCCAAAGAAAAAGTAGGCTAGTGTATGTTCATAAAGTGAATGGGAATTAATACCCATAAAATATATCAGTTTTCCTGATTTTTGAAGAGTTACTTGATTTTGGGTTGCGGGAACCTCAGTTGTACGCAATAGTCCAATTATTTCGCCCTACCCCTTGTAGAACCAAATTTTTTAGTTGGAAAATTCCAAATTTTTATACTTTACAACTCTTCTGGCTTCTACAATTTTGAAAATAGACCATAATTAGGTATGTGTGTATATTATAACGTTTTTTCGTAGCCGAATTTGGTTGTCAGTTGTATCCATGCTTTCAAGTTTGGAGAACAACTCCTGCATCACTCTATATTTTTTTTTTTTGTGTGTGTGTAGTTATTTTACATACTTACTTCATTTGTACATTAGTCCACTTACTGAGAATATGGCGACAACTAAGATTTTAATTAAAAATAGGTACCTAAACGATGTTGAAAAACTGAGGCTATATTTAAAATTAATGAAATTTTCAAACTGTGGGAATAATTTTACAGTGGTAATATGCATGAAGAGAAAATAATCGTAAATTTTACACAAATTGAATTAGTTTTTATAACATTGAGCCATTATTTAGAATTAAACATGAAATATTCGAGTAAAAAATATCAAAATTCAGCGGGTTTTTTTTTTTGCAACTTTGTACAAGAAAATTTTAATTTAATTTTTTCTTTTTCGTTTCATTATAAAATGCAACTAATGCGGGTCACCTTTACAATATTGTTGAAACTCAAAGTATCGCATGATCACAACCCTCGTGCAGTTAGTGTCAATGTCAAAAAAAAAAAAAAAAAAAAACATAAAAAGTCATATGCCATATAATTATATATATTAATATCTCATATTGTTTTTTGTTAGGGCATGAAAATGTATGTTTCAGATATTCTGGTAGGTAAATGGAACTTCTAATTTCTACTCTCTATTTCGCACGAACTCATGGACCATACTTAATTAAAAGTATTTTTTCAAATTTTACCGAGATGTTATTTTAAATAAGTTTTTTTTTATCACAAGTGTCTTACTCCTACTATTACTTAGTATTCTGTAAAAAATCAAACATCTTTCTGGAAAAATATTATTTTTCAATTTTTTGTAGACAGTCAATAGATAGGTAAGTAGCTACTTAATTAACGAAGACCTTCAAAATTAATGCAGATTCAAAAATGTGATGAATAATATTAGATAGATATTAGAACTTTTATAAAATGATTCCAATTTCCAAAGCAATCCTTATTCATAATGACTGCTTACTTTTTTCCTCATAATTTAGAAACAAATCATTTGTACTTGACCATATCGCATATCTTATGACTTTATAACTATATTAGACTTGAATATCTTCACAAACGAACAAACAAAAATACTTTCTGTACATCGATCTTAGAACGATTAACTATTTTCTACATTTGTAAAGTCAAATTTATTTTGTTTTTATCGAAGATTTTCGAATTTTTATGATTTTCGTTCAAAAATAAAAAACAACAACCACACATTACGATTTGGAGTAAGTAAATTAATTTTATAATATTTCAAATTAGGTACCCACAATACAACTAAATTTCAAATTAATAGTATATATAGAATATTATTGGGAACATATACCAAGTTAAAAATAAAATAACTTGAATACTTATTACTGACAAAGAGTTTCGAAATAATACCACCATTATAGGCCTTTTAAGATGAATGTATTGAAATATTTTACGTTTTTACAAAATATTTCTGCATTTTTTATATGAATCAATGAAAATTCTGGATGCTGTTTGTACTGCTTATCCAGCTCCTTAAAGAGTCCATAAATTTGAACTATCTTCTATGTATCCTAAAATATTATACTCAAGTATCATGCTGCAACCAATAATATTTAATTGGAGAATATCTCGAAATACCTTAACTAAGTACCTAAGTCATCCATTATTTCATTTATCTTTTCGTTGAAGGTATAATAAACGAGGACGACGTCACTGGTGGGCGAGATAGAGCTGCCACCTCATTGCAAAGTTAGTTCACTCCAGTTTTAGACCTGCCATAAAAATTAAAAAACAAATAACTCGACGATTATGAAATATCTGAGAACACAGTAATTTATGGATTAAATAATTTTTATAGATATCTGATATCTGATTTTTATTTTCTAAAGAAAGCCATTTTCAAATAAATAAAATTTTGATTTTTCTAAAAATTTCGACTAGATAACTACATCAACCGTCAGCAAGAAAAATAAATGTATACCAGACTTTTTCCAACCAGAAAAATTGTTCTACCACCGTTCCTGATAATGAACCACCAGGTTTTTCTCAGTGTTTCCAAATCTTTTAATTATAATTTGTAAATGAGTGGAAACTGATATAATTTTAGGGTTGGAAGAATGAATTTTCGGTGTTGCAGTTGCACCTCATGTGTCCGTAAGTCGGCGCATATGACCACCATTTTGATGTATCTCAGACAAGTCTTCTGTCCATTTCTTTTCTTTTTTTCGTTTTAATGTCATCGAGTCATGTAAGCGGCATAATTTTTTGTTAATTTAAGTACCCACGTTTTTGTTTTTTTCAGGGCAATGCTTGGCACTATGATATTATTTTTTGTATGGATGTGTTATTTCTGTCGATGCAAAGTGCCCAAGTCAGAAGAGACTAGTTCTACCACATCTACACCGCCATATTGGATAGACATTGACAGTGATACCAACGATAGAGGATACACGTGTGAAGATGAAGTACGTAGGCTATAACTAGAATTTCGTACTTAAACTACTTGATTTTTTTTTTCCTGTTCTTTTAATTATATTCTTCTTTTTTTTCTTTTTTCCATTTTATTTGAATTTTGCGATGTTTTCTAAACAGATTTACAATGCATTCCGTCGATATTCGAGTGAACTCAGTTTACGCAGGCCCAGTCCACCACCCACTTACGAATCTGTGTTCAATTTACCACCCACGTACGAAGATGCGTTGAAATCACTGAACGAGAAGAAAGATATGAAATCATCATCGTGAAAGTGAGACAGGTATAGTATTAGACTATTAGGTGAAATAGGTATATTTAAAAACTAACTGTGTTTGAGTATATTTTACTCTTTCTTTATTCTCTTTTTTCAAAGAAAAAAGTCATCATTTTTTTGTTGGTTATTATTTTTTTTTTTTACTTTTTACTTTCACTTAAATCATGACTGTACATTTCTTAGCTTTCGTGGCTTAGTTTCAATTTTGAAAAACACTTTTTCTCTGCATTTGTTTCGATAACGTTTTAAAATATTTCGTAAATTATATTTTTTAAGTGATATTAGTTTTTTAGAATCATGAGCGACCTTTTTATGAAACTCATTTGATAATTTTTATTTTTTTGGAAATGTTTCGCATGATTTGAACGAATGGAAATTTTTACTTTACACAATTTCTTTCACTCGATTCTTGTTGTTGAAGTTATTTTTTTAATCCACAACGCTGGCTAGCTGCCTTTTTATTGTGTTCACCGGGCAAAAGTTTGTTGCCTAAATCAAGATAAGTGGGAAAAATGCAAAAATTTTATAAGACTGCTATAGGAGACGAAAATATTAATTCGCAAAAGATTAATACTATTTAATTTATATCTGCAATGGCTCGAATAGCAAACTTTATTAATCAATTCAGCTCCATTTTTCAGTAGCTTAAATAATATTTAGGATTTTCGAAAAGTACCTACGAGTGAGCTGGATTTACAGTATTATAATTGGAAAAGTATGTTGGTATAAGTACAGGTATTTACTTAGGTACCTATTAAATTTTCACCGTTATCATTATTTTATGATCGTTCACTTATAACGTTTAGGCTGTTTTTAAATTTCTTCGTCATATCAAATCGAAACCTAATACACGACACAGGTGAATTAAAAGTTCTTCAGACAACTTTTCGCCTTTTCAAGTTTTTTCCCTGTGGGAACGACTTTGTAAGGCAATTCGCAAACGAGTTGTTGACGTATTCAGTAACTAATTTTCATGGATGAAAATTTTCCTCAATTTCTAATAAAAGTGAAACGTTGATGGCTTCAATCGATTTTCGTGGAAATTAAATACAGGGATGTAGCGAAAGGCTTTTTTTTACGAGGAAAGAAAAACGAAAATGTCAACGGAAATTTTTTTAAAGTTCAACAGCTAAAAAAAAAACTGGCGCACGATTTTCCAACTAGTAGTACATTATAACTGCCAATTTTTCCAACTGCTGCAAAATTTTGAAATTGCATGTAAAAAAAAGGTCAATAAATTCAACAATTTTCTAACTATAAGTAGGTACATATTTAACTACCTGACTTATTTTATAAAAATATTTTGGGGGGAGTCTTTCCATCCCCCCTTAGCCACGTCACGGATAAAATATGGTTGTGAGGAAAAACCCTTCAATGGTACAATTACCTCAGAGTAAAGGATCAGGGACCATACCTACAAGAAAATAAAAATAGAAAGAAAAAACTTTTTACACGGAAAGAAGTAACTAACTTTTTTTTTTTTCATAAATAAAATTCTCAGAGCCAAAACATGAAAATCTGTTTTAATTATTTTTGAATATTTATAGTTGAATTGTTAATAGGCTATCGATGAAAGGCATTTTTAAATAGTAAGTACCTAGATAACTAGGTAGGTATTTAACTTGATTAGGTACTGACTCTAATTCAAATTCATCCGTTATAAATATGCCACTGTACTTATCTATCACAGATTTTCATTAGGTATCTTATGCCGAATCACTCAGATATAAATACGTAATTATCTTTTTTTCCTTGATTTTTTTAAAGTGAAATTCATAAAAAAATCTGGAATAAATTGTTCTCGAGTCTTTAAAATTCTCCGCAAAAGTGGTGAGGAGATTGTAAGTTTTTAGATACAAAAATGATCTAAGCTGTTAATTTTGATGAAACAATAACTTCCCTACTTACGAGAAACAACAAGTTTTTTGGTTGAAAAATTGAGAAAATAGTGCCAAGATGTTTTTAAATCTGGAGTCCACCGGGTCTTGTGTCAATAAATGATGAATTTTACGGTTGCGGACGCAAAAAAAAATTGTTCAAAATTATCCAGAGAAAAAATCAGGATAAATTTCTTGAGCTACTGCCTCTTCACATCAAATGACCAAGAAAAATAAAAATTGTAGAAACTCACGATTTATAATGGAATTTTTTTTTACAAGTTTAATCAGTGCAGATATATATTAACTTGTTAAAAATATAAAGAATAACTTTCAGATTTTAATATTGATTGAAGTAATTTTTGGTTCAATTCAAAATGATTCAAAGCCATTTTTGAATTAATGGTTTCGCTTAAATTACACTTGTTCGACGAATAAATTATATTGTTCACAGTTTAGGCAGATTAATTATTGTCAATCTGGTCGATCAATTTTATGAAAATTATCTCAATCGCTACAATAATCATCAGTTTAATCGATAATTCAAAATGCAGAACCCAATAATAAAGTATGATACTTTGAACTCCTCTTCATTTTTTTTTTCTGGAGTTTTAAAATTTTCTGTCCCCAAATTTACGCACATTCATAGTTGACTCGTAAAGTTCAAGCAAACTTTTACAAATAAAGGATTTGACATTTTACGCTGGACTCTCTTTACGATAGAAAACAAAATATTATTAATTAAATTTTTCGACAGAGAATTCTTTCATTTTTTCAATATTGTCAGAACTTCTATCCTAACACCTAAAAGTTCGATATCGGGTCCAATATTTTCCATAACGGTTCCATTCGTAAATATTTACAAAATTATATTCATGCGAGTCTTAACTAGGGATTTTTTTTTTTTTTTTTTGAAGGTTAACGTTAAATAGTAGGTTTATAAAAAAAAAAAGAAAAAAAAAGAGAAAAACCTATAGAAAACGTAATATTAAAAGGTTTTTCCTTGCAAATATTGAACTTAAAGAAAGAAACAAAATTATGTAGGCCTAAATGTTTACATGACCTCACACATTTGGTCAACGCTTAACGATTTTTTGTTTTTGCCTTATCAATATACAACTATAGAGAGTATAAGTATTTCATTATTTTCGTGGGCATTTACTCTTTTTACGAGCACGAAAAAAAACAAATAAAAATCACAATTTTATGGAGCACTCATCTCGATTGACTGCCATCTTAATACCAATATTGAAACCGTCCATTGTGACCTACTTCGAACATATCACCGTCATATTTATTGTTCATTTTATACATATCTAGTGGGTGTTTTTGTTATTGTTGTCTTATATTTGTTTTTTTGTTTTGGGGGGGGTAGGCTAATATAGCATGCCATTTAGTGACCCACAATTCTGTGGTTAAATCTTATACGGTCACGAAAGGAAACACTTCAGTCAGCCACACGTGCTATGAATTTATAGATAGGTATGCGTGTGTCTTGACATACGACAATTTTTCTTAAATATAGCGACTTTTTCAAATCGTATGTCTATTTACTAATTTGTAAGCTAATTATTATAATGAAATAATTTTCTAGTATTAAAAAGAAAACAAAAATTAATTTACTTCTCACAATGAAAAAAAGTATATTTGACATCTTATGGCTTAGTTTTTAATTTCTAAATGGTATTTGAGCAAAAACAGGCATCAGACTTTGAATTTCACTCGCATATCAAGTTATAAAATCATTTCATAGTGAATATGAGCTCATCCACAGGTGAGTTAGTATTGAGCTAATGGAGGTGTGAGAAAATTAAAGTTAATTTCGGTTGGAATGAAGGAGTTACGAGGATTGTCTGTAGGTTTTGACTATATGTATAGTATGGACCAGTAAAGCTCCATAAGATCAATGTAATTTTTAATGTCAAAACATGCAGGCGTAAAAGTAGGCAACCCTAGTGTACCAAGTGCGTACTTCAGACGTTTTGCTTGAATTCACTAATTTAGAATACATTTGATAAAATCATTTCTTAAATTCACAAAAATAGCGTCCGTAAACTTAGTGCAATTCAGCGCCGGCATGTCTAACCCCAGACACCTTATAACTTATGAAAGACATATTAATTGAGAACCCTTTGGAATATACTTAACTAAAGTCTACCAGTGGGTTTTCTAAGTTTTGTCAAATTCAGTGGTAATTCTAAATTTTTTTGTGGAGGAATGAGAGGTAGGCCAAAGTGAACCATGACAGAACATTGAAAAAAAGAGGCTTTTAAAGGTGACCCTTGCATCTATATAATTTTTTTATCAGTTTAAGAATCATAGTACTTGGTTGACCAAAGCTCGCATGTGGAAATTAGAAAAAATTTTGTTAATTTAATTCAAGCTAATGAATTTCATTAACATATTTTTATAACATATCTCGATTCTCGAGAATAAAATTAAAGATTGCAACTATAAACTCATTACTTCATTGGTCATAAATCATAATGATCATACGCAGCCTAGGCCTACTAAAATTTTAATAAACCTTACCTATCCGTTACTTTTAGTCAGGCAAATTTTTCATCATTTGTTTTTATCTCTTTCTGCACTGATGGATAAATTGAGACACTCATATTTCTGTTCAACTAATTTTCTCAAACTTAGGACCCTTCTAAATTGTTTTTTCATAATTAAAAACCACTTTGCTGTAAATTTCAATAACATTGTTGGTCTAGTTCTTCAGAACGCAATTACATACATAGGTACATACCCACATACATAAATACATAGTTTCCTTCATACAATTATTGCTCGTATTATAGTATAGGATTATGACTGTCTAGAGAAGGTAACTCAACCTACACAGGGTTCATAGAACCAATCTTGGTTTGCATGTGATATTTGCATATGGGGGAACAAAAGTATTTCTTTGTATCAGTAGCCAGATAATTTAATGCTTAATCATACACAAACCATATTTTGCTATTAGTCAGAAGCTAGACGACACCCTGTATGATCCGCAACACACACCATACAGCCAATCTGTAAGTACATACATACTCACCTCCCATGTAGAGGCGCATTGTCTGCATGAGTGCAAACAGACGATGTATTTCCTTTTAAGTGCAATGCACTATTTATTTGGGTCGCAGACTAGGTCCGTTTTTACATGTCTAAAAAATATTTTTAAAAAACATAGTTTGGTAATTTGAAGAGAGAAAAAAGTCATCAATTCTTTTAATTTTTACAACAGCTTGAACCAAAGAGGGTGTCACAACCCCCACTCATCCCACACATGGCCCCTGCTTAGATTGAATACTTGCATGATATGATAAAGTTCCATACTGACCAGGAGATATGTGTTTAATTTTTCAAGAAATAATGTTCAATTTTGTTGTTCTTTTAGTCCAACAACATAACTCGCTGGTTTTTCATACATGATTCTCTCAAGTGGGAATATAATTTTTTTTTTACAAGAAACTAAATTGAAAAACATACTTATGCCCATAAATTGAGACAAAGAACGGTAAACTACAATGATCAGAGCTCAAAAAAACTGAGAAAGACGATTTTAATGTTAGTATTCGAATTGTTTTAGAGAACTCTCACAAAATATCGGTTCAAAATATGCGGAAAATGTTGATAATAATTAGCTCTCTCAAACATTTCGTATAGAAACTTCTTTCTTTTATCCTTTATCGACCTTAGTTTTCCTAATTTTCCTATCATTTCATAAGAATTAAATTCGGACCACTGTATAAATGCCCTTTATGTCGAACTTTTGGTACACCTATGTATAGGATAAAAACTATTTTCTTCATATTGGTAAGTACCTACATAAAACTGTAACGTTCTCACAGAAATACTGACCACTTCCTTAATCGTCCCATAAATAAAGTATTCATTCCAAAGTTAAATTTTGTTAATAAATCGCAATGGAAACAAAGTAACATCAGCTATTTTAAGAAAAAAAGAAAAAAATAATCTGATCATTAACAATTATTAATTTAATACTTATAGCACCACTTTGCAAAAAATACATTATTCTCATGTAAATATAGATTAAATTCTTACACAACATAATGTAACTAGGTACGTATACATAAATATTCTTGTATGCAATCGCTAATTTAATAATAATAAAAATAAAATAAAAAACTTTGAAAAAACCCCACATTTTTGAATCAAGTATCTTCACAAAATTTCCATTCGTTCACCGAAAAATACTATTGCTAACTCAATATCGAAACTTCATAAATAATTTTAAGTACAATCATTTCAGTCTGTGATGAACACATATCTTAACTTAAACGAGCTTACAACAGAGCTACTTTGTTTAGGTTTAATTTATTTTTATTTTTGTGTGTGCGTGTCCGTTTCGCTCTTTTTTTTAAGTAATATTTAAGTATTAGTATTTTATACTCTGACTTCTGGCAAAGAAGCCATATTTTTATGTATATCAAATATTTTTTATGCGTTCTTTTTTTTCTTTCTCACAACTTATTGTTGCTTTTGACGCAATTTCAAACGTGTAGAAACAAACAGGCTATAAAAAAAAATCCTTATGGTAGATAGCTACATAAATTCTTAACTTCTTAATATTTTTGAATAAATTTGTACATTATAAAATATGTTTTCTGTTTTCGTATAATGAACATATTTTTTTAGAGTACCAACCTACCAGCTTAGATTATGTATAAATTTTTAATTTTATTCTCGGAATTCAGCTGAATATAACACATCTTTATTTCAATGAACATCACCAATAAAATATTAAAAAGGGTACCTACCTACAATTAAATTCAACAGATGTATTCCAATCGATCTAACTTTAGTTTTGTGCTGAAATTATAAATGGATTTAAAATAATATAAGGTACCTAATGTGAATTTTACTGCCGAAGTAAAACTTAAAACATGAGACAACTTCTTAACTGTAAATTTAAAACTATATCCATTTGACCCACAAATTAATTTCATTACTAGTTGGAATTTGACACAAAATTTTATTCTGATAGAGTCAACATAGTAGAAAATAATGCTTTCATTTTCTGAAAATCAGAGATATGAACTAAAGATAATTGATTTTTAAACTTAATCAAACTCAAAGAACTACTTTTGCCTTCATGCTAAGCATATATCTAATGGATCTCAATGAAACAGATTTCTTAAATGAAATTCAAGCTGATGAGTAGCAAAAAATAATTCTTAAAAGTATTAGACGTTCCACAATAGGCCTGCGAATTATTTTCTTAGCAAACTGAAGGAAAAACCAAATCGTTCACTCTTAGTCTACATAATGCTCACTGTCAGAAAATTTGAAAAGCATTTAATGTTGACATAAAATTTATTTATTTTTACTGTGAGACAATACACGGAGTCCTAGAAAATGGAAATCGACTACCAAACTTCGATGGTTGGTAGTATTTGAAATACCTATGTGAAGAAGATTCTCTATATCTTGTGAACGTATACGTCCACAAAGTTGTATTGAATTTCATTGACAGTGAGTTTAAAACGCAAAGAATCAACTGCTAAACTTTAGAGGTAGTTGATAACTCAACGAGACGAATAAAAAATTTTATGTAAATATGAGACCTCTATTCCATATTAAAGGAACTATAAAAGTTTTAATTTGCTATATTTTTTTGCAAAAATAAAAAAATAAAAAATTATAAGCTGTATCAAGTATGTTTTGATATTGAATTGTAATAGGTACGTAATAAGGTTTTTTATATGAATATTTTAACAAGTACTACCAACTACCAATCAATTACCAGGACACCCTGTATACTATATTTCATGGAATAAAACTGATGAAAAACATTGATCACATAAAAACAGAACTTAGAAATATTTCAAATGAGGAGACTATGGCAGAGGTGCATAAAATAAAACTGGTAGTTCATTTCCTATGTAGATAAGTTAATTTAATTTAGATTAGTTACAACAATTGAAAGTATGTCACAAAAAGTCAGGCTCATAGCTAAGGGGGACCTTTGGTCGGTAGTTTGCCGCTTTTACTTTGTTTTTCTTTCTTATCATTTATTAGTAACTAACTTTGACCTCCTCGAGAGATGAAGTGCTCTTACTATCAGAACTTCTTGGCTACTGGTTTACCGCTCTATGTGAGTGGCGAAAAAATTTGATGTACAGTCGACTCTCGATAACTCGAAATCGAAGGGAAGTAAAAAAAATTTGAGTCATAGAGGTTTTCGACTTAACGAGGTTCGAGTTATCGAGAGGAGGCTTGGCCAAATTTCGAGTTAAAGAGAATTCAAAATACATACATAGGCGAAATCATTTTTGCCGAGACAATAGGGCAATAAGATGTGTTTAGGTATTTGACAACCAATAAATTGTTGTTCCAACCCTAGGCCACGAAATATAAAATTTAAAAATAATACTCAGACCTTCATAATCTTGAAGATAAAATAAAAAAATAGTAAAAAGAGTCGTCCATCTCTGTAGTAGCAAACTGAATGCTTCAAAATGGGACTGTGCGTTCCAAAAATTAGCCTAGATAAAATACGAGAAACAAAATAAACCTACAGTCCAAGTCAGATAATGTTTTCTTGATTTTTTTGTCGAGTTACAGAGGTATTGTGCTGCTAAATCAGTTCGAGTTATCGAGGTTTTATTTTGACTTATAAAGGGAATTTTGTATACAGCTCTTATGGCAAGGTGCAGGGAAATAGCTGCGACTTCGAGTTATAGAGGTTTTCAACTTAACGAGGTTTGAGTTATTGAGAGTCGACTGTATCTAATACCTACCTACAGATCGGTTTCATCCATCATGGTTGATTTTAGACTAATTCGAAAATTGAACAAGGAAATTTACAAAAACCTAAATTGAAATCAACAATGTACTTTTCAACTATTGCATAATTTCATCATTTAGACGCAATATCATAAGCGAAAACCTACCTGGGGATGGAGTCAAAGATGAAAATTCCCCTCAACATTATATACCAAGGTGCCGTGTCAAGCTAATACACATTTTATAGCTGTAAGCTCAGCTCTTTTTCTTTCTTAGTTCACTCAATTATCACTCAAAATTTTTTATGAAGATAATAAATTATAGGCTTACTGCCTGTAGTTTGCTTTTTTTCTAAAAAAAAAAAAAAAATAGAAAAGCATTGTTCGATTTTCTAGGCTAAATCTCAAAAAAAAAGTTAGTGTTGAATTTCCTGACCCGACTCGGTGAGTAAGTTCTAAAGAACTTTTTTCTAAAGATGTGATTGTATTTTTATCACATGCCCTAATGTCTTAAGTTCTCAACACTTATCATTTCTGTGGAGTTTCTCCACTTCACAGAACTGACAAGAAACTAAAAACTAGCTTTCAATAGAACAGATCATACATCAGAAGTAATTAAACTTCAAGTGTTCTTAGCACTTTTTTACCACATCGAACACAGCCAGATACATATTACTATCTTCATACAGAAGCTGTCGTGCAATTGGAGTTACATCATTAGGACATCAACAACAATGAAATTCTACTACCTACATGGAAGAAAGAACAATAACAATCACACAGTTAATAACTTCTCGCTGAATTTTATTGTAAAATTTGCAAATACGAAATTATTGACGTCACAAATGGGAAACACGCAACCAGCAAGGCCGCAACCATAATCTGTCCTATATAGTATGTATTCGCACTCTTTATGCAATGTTATTCACACGAGAAATTATTAACCTTTGAAAAACAGGTACCTAGCTACGTACGTACATATTAGAAACGATAATTTCCACACTTAAAATAAATAAATAAATATATATATATACACACACACACACACAAACACACACACGTACATACATACCTACCAACAACGAAATCGTTGAAAATAAATTTGCTCATAATTTTCACAAAAGCTGTTGTAGGTACCACCAAATAAGTGTGAATAAAAATTACTGACCGTTTTCGTAGAAATAAGTGCGTTAAATTTATTTTCGTATCTCTTCTGCCGAATCGATAATCCTTGCGTCATAAAATTGTATACAGTGCAGTAAATTATTCATAAAGTTGACCCTAAAGCTGAGTATTGATTTCACAAATGAGGAAATTGTGCTAAACGAAGCCTTTAAACATAAAAACGTAATTTTTTCAGATATACGTAAAAATTATTCATACGGAGGAAGTATAAAAGTATAAATTTATATTCTCTGTAGCGCACGTCGTGTCCAGGGAGGTTAATTTTTTGCTGGTTTTCAACAACAAAAAATCCTGCTATTACACCCACTCTGATGTGAAAGTTTGAGCTTGGACATGGAGAGTTTTTTAGTTTGATTGGAAAACAGAAATAGCCTATTTAATCACACCACTTCGAACAATCATTCAACGTAAAATTTCAAATATACTACTATCGCATTACATATTTTCATGAACCAACATTTCCAATTCACTCCCTATATAAAATGTTTTTTTGATAACTGAATTCTTTTTACATTTAAATGAATTATAATTCGGTGTCAGTGAGCAAATATGTTTATGCAATACTCTGCTATAAGTAGGAATAGTTATCATCCTCTAGACAACTATTGGACAGAATATTCCATCTCAACTAATAGTATACATTTCACTAGTAACGGTGAACAGCACAAAAATTAAGTCGCAGTTTCATCCTCAAGTCGTGGACTGGAAATTCCCAACATCCAGTAAGGAGAATTCTTTTAAGAAACATATGTCACTTCTTTAAGTATCGTTCACGACCATTTTCGTTCAAAAACAATTTTAAATTTCTACAAGAAACTGAGAAAACCTGCAACAGCTAATGCAGACCCGTAAAACGTACTAACTAATAATTATCGCTTCTAACCAATAAAAAACAAATTTATAATTAATACGTAATTATAAACGTTATTATACGAGATTAAAAAACAGCGATTGTACCAATAATTATATTAATGATATTTGTAAACAATTTTTTTTACGCTTTTACGAAGAAATGTTTCGACTCTCAAAATGAAAAATCTTATTTTTCAATTGCCCTCATCGAGCGAATGAACCATAATTATCATATTTTTATAAAACATATTCGAACACAATAATGTTAAATGAATGTTTTAGACGTTTACAGTGAATTTATATGCTACTTTCAAAAATATCGTATGAACATTAGAATATCTTCAATTGAATAAAACCGGCAACATTGTGAGCAAACAGAATTAACGCAGCACATAGGTATCTCTAGGGGGAAAAAAATGGTCACATTGAAAATACGAAAATACAGAGATGAATATGTCTCAATGAAATTTAGTAAGACGATGAATGATTTAAATTATTATACTTACAAAGAACGGAAATTAAAGATAAATTCATAGATCCATCGTCCGGTTGAAAAGTCGACACGAAAAAAATTGCTAAGAATTTTCATAAAACTATAAACACGTATATTAGAGGTACCTATCTAATTTTTTTTTTTTCAAAAATGCACTCTGTCACATCCTTAAAATATTATGCCTAATGGATTATTTCAGCTTGTAGAATAATAATTTCACTGAATTCGGAAAAAGATTTGAAGATTACACAAGAAATTGAAAAATGAAAAATAAAAACTCTAAAAGTTTATCAAAAAAATAGAACCGACTTCAAAAAACAGTAATAAAAAATGCATTAAAAAGAGAAAAATAATTCTTTTAAAATTTCTCAAATAAAATCTAGATCTAGGGACTGGAGTTATTGAAGTCGGCGCTAATTAAAAAGTTTTTTCATAAAATTGGAATGAATTAACGTTGGTATAAAGCCTACAAGGTAAAAGAAAAGAGCGCCCACTTCAATAATTCTAGTATTTTGACCTACATTTTGCTAAAGAAGTTTTAAAAGAATTATTTTTCTCTTTTTAGTGAATTCTTATTGTTTTTTTCCAATTCGATTTTATTTTTTTGAAAAAAATTTTTTCAATGAATTTTGGTTTCTAGCGTTAGCTGTAATATTACTTTAAAACTAGCCGTTTTTTTATTTAAAGATAACTCCAAAACTGCGTCATCGATTCTAAAAAAAAAATTTATGGGATAATCCTTTATTATTTAAAAAACAGTTTATCAAAATTGGTGCATAGGTTGAGAAGTTATGTTGGAATAAACATAAAAGAAAAAAAACATATATATGTATTGAATTGATAATCTCCTTTTTTTGAAGTCGGTTAAAAATCATAATAAATCCATGGATAAGTAAATTCACATTCTGACTGAAAATAAAAACTTTAAGACTATGTTTATGAATATATATAAAAACAACAAAAAAATGAAATATGAACTTACAATATAATTATTGGAAACTCATTTCCCATAATTTTGTTTTCCGATAACCGATTTTATCATTTTAAAATTCAAATTGAATGTTTGCAACATTCATGTTTCAAAACCTGATTAGCAAAAAACATAATTTTGTTAAATGTTACTTTAAGTTTCTCATTACTGAATGCAAATTTTATTCTAAATCATCCAACTACGAAAATTATGACAAACGTGATGTTCGAATTTAAGGTGGAAATTTCTTTACATGCAATATATCACCGAAAATATGTCAAAAATTTTTTCACTCCAATTCTTTGAATTAATCTTAATTTATTACCCCATAAATTTTCTTTCATCAAATTCAGTTTGCATCAACCGTTGACTGAATATAATTATATAAGACTGACAAACCTAGTGGAGATCTTCTCCACCAAAAATCTATTTCTTTTTTAAAACACAATGGTGTGTTAATAATACAGATCTTCTCTTTTTCAGAAATATTTCTCCAAATTTTTCTTCAACTAGTCCTTTTTTTTTCATTGGGTATCATGAAAAACCTGTACACTGACAAGTTGGCTGCTGCAGACAACAGAAATCAAAACCCTTTAAAAAATGATTGTTCACTTCAAAAAAAAAAATGAATGGTCAAGTACCATTTTGTTCTTTTTCAAACTCGGATCTCACAACAGCAGCAAAACCTGTATGTGGGATCCATTTCTCGGATCCAAGTTTGATAGAAAAAATTTAACATACGTTTGTCAGTCTGGTTACGATAGTATATATAATCAATGACATCAACCTAGAAACCAAAATTTGACAATTTCTGATATAATCAACAACATTTTTATTATATTAAATGTGTACAAAATTTATAGAAAAGAGAATAATAATAATTATAATAATAATAATATGTACAACTGAAGACAGGACTCGACAGAAAAGTACCAACAATACCGAGAAATGAAAATACTAGAATGTGAGGAGAATTGAATAAACGATAGGGTACTTTTTCTTAATATTATGACTCGATAAATGTACAAACTTATGGGGTGGTCACAAAAGGAACTACTTATGCACCATGGATGTTTTCAATCCAACACGAGCTTAACATCTTTGTTTTCCAGCGAAATCGATATTCCGTGCTTCAACATAAATTCTCGTTTTATGTAAGCGAATAACAAATCGGTGACTAAAAATATCTGCGCATAAGAAACACACATTAAATTTTTTCAAGTTTTATTTGTTTACATACGTCAACCTTCAACCGTGAATTATTTTAATTTGAAAAATTAAAAATAATTCTAAAAAATCATAATTACTTGAGTTGTAGCGAATGCTAACGTGACTCCAAAATAAAAATTGGCATTAGCAGAACCAGAATATATCCATAAATGCCATACAGTGGGAGCAAACATCGAGCAACCAACGAAGAAGCACGTGACAATGAAACCTTGTTGCATAACTAAAATACAATATACACGATATAGAAAACGTCTTGGAGAACATAGTTATACAAATACGTATTATCGATAAGCCTTTTCCTCAAATTTTTTAAGAAATAAGTTCGAAATTGAGAAGAATCAATGAGACCATTAAAAGATTTTTCCCTTTTAAAATATAAAGTACACTAAACACTTCTTAATTACTTAAAAATAATAAATATTTCTGAAAGTGAAAAAAGTTAAAATAATGGTATAATAATTCTAATTTAAAAAAAAAATGAATTATTAGAAGTGTGCGATAGATTCTCATCAACCGCTCAGAAATTGGAAACAAAAAGCTTAGGTAAGTTCACAAGCTAAGAATAGTAAAATATTAATTTGAAAAATTGAATAGCAAATATTCCCAAAAGAAAATGAAATCAACATTATGATGAAAAAAGTCAACTCCACCATATGCAATAATTTCGAATATTTTCAATTAAATATCAAAAAATTTTTTGCGGTTATTCAGGAGTAACTTCAATTTGGACTAATATACTGCATTTCCTCTTTAACCTATACAAATACTTACACTGAAATAGATGTTTCCACATTGGTAACAATGCTAAATAAAATCCGACATCGCCTATACTTGGATATGACTTGAAGATCGCAGTCAATGCTGTCAATGTAGCCACCAACAAAACGGGTTCATTGCGCAGACGAATACTCAATGGTGTTAAATATAGCAATGTAGCGTTAATTTGGAACGAGCACAAGAACAACGGTCTGAAGTGCTCAAACATTTCAGTAAAAAAATACCAAAACAATCCTATATTTGGTTTTAGGTCTGGGACGTTCAATCTGAAACCAAAACATGCAGTTTTTGAAACGTCGCGTCGTCTCAACTACTATGACCATAAAACCTAACAAACTTACATAAAATTAAACGTTGCTTCTAGGAAACTCCAATCACCGGTAATAACATACGAAATGTATAGTGTAAACAAAGAGCAACCAAGAAAATATATAACTGGCAGTAGAGCTAATGTAACACTCCGTTTTCCATTTAAATGGTAGGCATATAAACAAACTGGTACGATTAATACGACAGGATAAAATGACTGCAATGTGCACAAAGCCAGAGCTAGGCAACAAAGAAATTTGTAACCTACGAACGAATTAGCACATAAAAATGAATAAAAAAACATAAAGACAGTACCTAAACCGGGGATAGAATTCACCTTTCAGCATAGAATAAAACACAATGGATAGAAGAAGATTTGAAAGAACTGTGGTCGTTTTTCCAACGCAGTTAAGCACGCAGTAAGGATTGAATAGGTATGCCGATAATACATAAAGTGGAGCCAATACAACATCCTTCTCTTTCAACAATGCATCGTTGACATCATCAGCGTAGGTTGCTTTTTCTTTCTGCTGCCGCAGAAACTGTAATTATTTTTAAAGAAAAGAAATAATTTTCTCGCAGAAATGAAGCCTAAAAATAATTTTAAAGATACTTACAAGTTCAGAAGAATATATTTTAGCCCCTTTGTACAATGTATAAGATGTTATCACATCGCAGACAATGAACAAAACATTTATGACGGTTGGAGAGACCCGGCCGATTATTTTACTGAATAGCCACAACACTAGCGGTGTTTCATGGAACATATCACCGATATACGGATTAATTCCTTCATTGTACAGAACTACACCCTCAATAACTGAAAACAAATAAACAATATATGAAAAGGGAGAGCTTCCCCATGGAAAATCAACTGTTTACACATTTGAATCGATTCAATAATTGAGAGTAAAAATGGTAGAAAAACTTGATTACCTCGTTTCCACGAATTAAGAGGTGTAGACACTTCAACACGGTTTGCTAAAGTACCATTATAATCAGATTCTGATAGCCAATAACGAATAGCTACAGCAATAATACATTCCAAAATTATTATTTTTTCCATAAAACATCAGTACAACAACGAAATGTAAAGAAACAAATCAATGAAGAATTGATGAGCAAACACGAAACAAGTAATTTGTTAGTAATATTTCAAAAATCGGTAAAAGCCGCACATCTGCAAAGAAATTTAGAGAATAACAACGAATATCTTCACAAAATAATATTAATTTAAACCTAATCTTGCAAAAATCATATTCAAAATTTTCGTGAGGAATATTCCCAAAATTTTGATTGTTTATATTTTGTTTTTTGACTTGTTGAATTGAGAACGTACTTTAGAGCTATATACTTAGTAAAGTGATGGTTAAAAAAAATTTTCAATCAAAATAAGATCATGCACGAATGTAGAATACAATTTTTTTTTGTTTTGGCAATTTTTGGGTTTCACCTCCTCGAAAGGTTTCAGTTCGACTATCGGGCCCATATTCACAAATTGATGGGATACGATTCCCTCACTACCTCACGAACACATAACATTACATTGACTAACACTGTATGTAACATGTTATTACACTTATTCGTTTTGCATGTGGCGACACTGATCGCCAACATAATATTCTTTCCGCCACTGCTCGACGGAGAATGTTCTCCGCTCGTCAGTCGTACTAACGTCGATAATAAATCTTTTTCTAAGATGGAAGTCCGTACTTATCTTTTCTGTGTAAAGTGATCAGACCTTACCTCAATATGTTAGCAGAGCTGCGGATCAGAAAAATAAGTGTGGTAATTAAAATGTGATATGTGATAATCGTGTAATTTGTTAAAAATTAAAAGTTTGTGTTTCACGCAAAGTGAAAGGCTTAGTGCCGTGTGATACCTCCACGCAAAGTGGTAGGAAAAGTGAAAATTTGTGAATGAAAAGTTCAACTCAGTGATTAAAGTAACTATCCTGAAAAAGTTAAAAGTTTTAATTCAAGTAAATCAATAAAATAAAAGTGACATTTCATGAAAACAACGGTAAAGTCTTGGGCGCCTGTGAAAACGTCAAAGTCGAAAGTCTGGAGAAAACAAATCAGATACGAGAGGATTTTATGGTCTGGTAGACCAATGCACGCAATCAAAAACAGTTGGCAATTGTTCATGCTGTGTTCCAGGGAGTGAAACAGTGGAAGAAAATCAAAAATTCAGAAGTTGCAGAGTAAAAATCGTCTGAGTTTGGGGTTATTTAGGCAAGGTAGCAGAAGAAAAACATCGCAAAAATACGAAAAAAGAACCAAAAAATTAAAGATAAGTAAAAAGTTTAAATTAATTAATAAGTAATTCGTGTGATTTTGCTCAAAATTAATTAGAAAAAATCAAAATTTCAGTAAAATAAAGTTAAATTTCAATATATTTTCATGCAAATTCTCAACCAAATCCCAAGTAAAGTTGAAACTTGAAAGGTGATATTGATAGCCTTCAAACTTTATCTTGTTGGTTGAGAATTGTAGAAAAAGGAAATCTTTGTTGGATGAGATTCATCGAGTCCAACAATAGAAAACCTACATTTATGAACATTGACATTAGTGACAGATTTTTTCCTGTTCACATACAATAAAAGATTGATTCAATTGATGAAAACTGATAAATTATTTTCTTTTCAGCAGTAATCTCTTCCATATTTTGTTACATAATTTTTGCACTGTATATTAATTCGAATTTTAACATGTTTAATAGAATCATCTGTATTCTGAAACAAGACTTGGGACTTTGATTAGTTTAATTTCGAACATTTTCAGCGATAAAATCACAGTAATTCGATCGCTCAAGAAGTAGAAACAACGGCGGAGAGATCACCTCATCGTCGGCAACACATATTTCGTAAGATTTAATTTAGAATATTAATTAATCATTGAATATTATAGTATAATATATTTAACTTGCATTCCCTATCGAGCGGCTAAGACCGTGTTGTGCATTATTGTGCGGTTGAGACCGTGTTACCCTTTAGATTTAAGTTCTCGTGTTTCTGAGGTAGGATCTAAATTCCCGAACACCCGAAGTTTAATAATAAAATGTCCTGATTTGACACAAAGAAGGTATTCGATGGGAGGAATTATGATGCCTGGAGGAATACGATGGTCTCAACACTATGCAGAGGGATTATATCCGATTATGCACGATGTTGAGACCGAAGTGTTATTTTTGGGACTGGAACTGAATAATTTTTTAAACCCTGAGTCGGGCAATGCTAGTTCAGCTAGTAGGATGGAATATTTCCGTAACCAAGAAAAAGGAAAGGCTCTAATTTATCAGGGATTAAACAACAAACTAATCGAAAGAGTAAAAGACTTAAAAACAATAAATCAGATTTTAAAAGTTTTAGATGAAAGGTATAAAAGCTGCACGCAGGTTACATATATTAATGCGAAGCAGGCCTTTCAGAGATTAAAATTTAATAGTGATGGAAATATGAGAAGTTACTTAGTCGTGTTTTCTAGATCAGCCCAAAAAATAAGGGACTGTGGAAAAAATTTAGACAAACAAGAGGAGATAGAACAACTCCTAATATCACTGAACATGGACTATGACATGACAAGGCTGGAGTTCAATACCTTAAGTCAGGATCAAAAAACAATCGAAACACTCCATGCCATGTTGATTGAAAGATCAGATAGGTTATATGACGAGAAAAAGTCAAAATATTATAATAATAAATTTCGTAATTTCAACCAAAATAATAAAAATCAGAGATTTCAATATGGGGGAAATTATAATAGATATAATAACACAAATAGAAATCAAAACTATAATTAAAATGTAGATCAGGGGAAAATGACATATAATAATAACCAAAAGTCAGAAATGCCTCAAAATAATAATAATAATAATTACGAAAATAGAAAATATAATAATAATCAAAATCAAAATAATTTTCCAAATTCAAATAACTTAGTATGTTTCAAGTACGGCAAATGGCACATAGCTAAAGTATGTCCGTCAAATAAAGAGGGTACAAAACCCCAAGATAAATTAGATGGTCCTGCACAAAATACGAGATACGGACGAAACAATCCAAATAATAATAATAATAAAAAAGAAAATGATGTTCAGTGGTCAATGATGATCAGGTATAAGGGTCACAAGCCGAACAAAAACACAAATAATAATAAATTAATAAATTTAATAACATCTAAACACATGAAGCATGAATCAGATTCAGAGTATGTCCCTCTTAGATGGTGGTGCTGTTGCCCACTTTATATCAGATTTGTCAAAATTGTCTAACCCCATAATGCTGGAAAAGCCTATCGAGTTAAGAATGTGCCATCCAAGATACTCTACTAATTGCCACACACATAGGAACCATGTTCATCGGGGTGGAAAATTCAGAGAGAAATCAAACTGTAATAAGATTAAAAAATGTACATTATGTACCATCCCTGAACGTAGACCTAATGTCAGGGATTAAAATAACAGAAAATAGGGCGCTAGGTAAAGACCAAAATTTCTCTGCGGCAAACATATACGTCAGGGGAACGGACGAGGTAATTTTTTAGGCCCCAAAAATAAGAGGTGTATACATGGTGAAGTACGAAATTGTACCGGAGTACACGATTAATATTATAGAAAATGAAGATGACTTAAATAAAATATGTCCTTATAATAATGAATCGAATAAATTGGCATGTATGCCCAATATAAATTCCCAAGATGAATGGATGGAATATGAAGTAGAAGAGGAAATTCTTGAAGAAAGTCAGGAGGAAAATGAAGAGAATGGAGAGAATATTAATAATAATACACAAGAAAACAAAAATAATAATAATAATGTAGATAATAATATTATAATAAACTTTAACGATGAATATGATAGTAATAACCCACAAAATAATGAAATAAATGAAGGTGGTAGCGAAATAAATGAGGATGTAGGTATAAATAATAATAATAATATAACAAATAATAATGATATAATAAACGATGATCAAAAAATCAACGAGAATATAGAAAAATTAAAAATAGATAAAAAAATGATATGGCATAGAAGATTGGGACACTTATCAGGAAAAAATTTAAAATTCTTGACAAAGGTCTCAAGAGGTATTCCGAACGGAATTACATTTCGGGATGACGAATTCAGTCTGTGTGAGATATGTGTGAAAGCGAACTCTAAAAGATTAGGACACAGTGGAACTCGCACTAAACCAGAAAGAAAACTCGAACTCGTTTCATCGGATACAATGGGCCCCTTCTCACCAGGCATATATGGTGAAAGTACGTTTTGATATTCGTGGACCATGCCACAAAATATACCTTTATCTCCACTATTGAAAAAAATCAATGGTTTTCGAGGAGTTTAAAAAACTATACATGAAATTAAGATCGAAATTCCCGGATCACCCAATAGCCACTTTAAGATGTGACAATGCCAGGGAGTATCTTGACTCAAATATGAAAACATTTTGTGAGGACAGTGGCGTAAACCTCGAACCTGTTGTTCCATATTCACCAGAGTTGAATGCGATGGCCAAAAGGCAGAATCAAACGATCATGGCAAGGTCAAGGGCTATGTTTTTTGACTCCAATCTGGATTTCAGTTTCTGGTCATTGGCTGTTCTGAAGGCTGTTTATGTTATAAACAGAAGCCCAACTAGGGCCAACAAAGACCATAAGACCCCTTTCGAAATATTTTACCGCATAAAGCCGGACTTATCTAACATGAGAGTTTTTGGGTCTCTCGCTCATAGACATATTCCCATAGAGATCTGTCAGCAACAGGCCACAAAAAATAAAAGAAAAAAAGCAAATAGTGAACACCCGAAATTAACCCAAAGATCCGATAAAGGAATTTTCGTAGGGTATACCAATAGTGGGTACTGTATAAGGGACCCATTAATAGACAAATTGCACGTTACATGCGACGTAAGATTTGATGAAACGAGAAATATAAAACAAATAGATAATACAAATAATAATAATGAAAAAATACAGGACAATAATAATATAATAGAAACCCCTGTAATTTTAAACTTATTTAAATCAAGATACAAAAATTACATTGAGGACCACATCCCTCAAAAATGGGAGGATGTCGAAAACAACCCATTTAAGGAAGAATGGCAACAAGCCATTACAGACAAGCTGAAGTCATTATCTGATATGGGTGTGTGGGAAGTCATCCCAAGGGAGAGAAATGTGAGGTTAGTGGATACGAAGTGGTGTTTCACCACAAAACCCAACAACCAAGGCATTCACATACCGAAGGCCAGGTTGGTTGCAAGGGGTTTTAAAGATCTTACTCACTATTCTCTAACTGAAACATATGCCCCAGTAATCCAATATTGGCTGATAAGATGGATATTATCTATCACAAACAAATATGGTCTAAATATAACACAATTCGATATAAAAACAGCCTTCCTTAATTCACAAATAAAATACCCTATATTTATATCAAACCCTAAAGGATGCAAACTAGGCGAAAATAATTGCCTGAGATTAATAAAGTCAATATATGGACTGAAAACGTCTTCCAAGAGTTGGTACGACTTGTTGAATTCAACAATAATTCAAGCTGGATTCATCCAATCAAAAATAGATAGATGCTTATATATAAAACAAGATAATATTGGTGCAATGGCACTCTTAATAGTCTATGTGGATGACATGTTGTTGGCTAGCAACCACGACGAGTGGACACAAGACTTGATAAATATTTTCAATAAAAATTTCACATTAAAAATAGAATATAATTCAACTTTCTTTGTAGGATTCAAAATAAGTCAAGATATCCCGAGAAAACAAATTATACTAACAAAAAATAGATATATTGATAAGATTCTCCGGAAATTTGGAATGACGGAATGTAATCCATCTTCACACCCATGGAGACGGGACTAAAAATAAATAAGCCAAAAAATGGATTGGATGATACCGAATATAGGGCTATGATTGGGAATCTGCTATATGTGGCAAGACTGACCCGCCTGAATATTGCCTTCACCGTCAATTATTTATCACGTTTTCAGGCATCCTCTAATAACGAAATAAAAAATTATGTTCGTCGTATTATTAGGTACCTTAAAACTACAAGGGACTTCTCTCTGGTCTTCCACTCTGACCAAACACAAATTAAAGCTTTTGTCGATGCGTCGTATGCACCCGACATAGACGATTCACCCATCGATATAAATAACCTGGAGAAAGGGTGCTTCACAACTGGCTTCATGATATTCGTTAACAGAGACTTGTCAAATTGGGCCGTTCATTGGCAAAATACGGTTGCAACTTCATCGACTGCAGCCAAATTAATTGCATTGAATGATGCACTAGACGATATATATGTGATCTGGAGACTTACTGAGAGTGTTTTCTCTGTAACCGACCCAGTGCAAGTCTACGAGGACAATATATCTGCGTCCCATATTGCATCTGGGGGAGGCCAGAAATGCTCCAGGTCCCTGGCGATCAAATGTTACGCAGTATTGGAAGCTTTCCAACAGAAACTAATAAATTTTAATGATATTAGGTCATCTGATCAAGTATCTGATATATTAACTAAAGCACTTGATCGGAAAACATACCAAAATATCGTTATGAGAATCCTCCGAACAAGTCAACTTTTTGGCCAATAGTCTTTATTGACATAACCCTCAAAATTTTTGATATTTGGTTTTGGACTGCGGATGGGCGTCGGTCTTTTAGCGCCTATCGTAAACCGAGCGGTCTATATGTTGTTTCACAATTCACATCACAGTATTCAATAGGTTCCCCGTCACTGCTCTGCCTCTCTTATTGGCATCAGCATTCCCCAACATGTACAATTAATTCCCACAATAGCATAGTTATATAAACCCCACACAACTAATTATAAGGACATATACATAATGATATTATCTCTCCACAGCTGACGATGAGGAGATACTGATCTCTCCGACCTGCCATTTTATATATATATATATTTTTTAATTAAAATCACACAATACTTATAAGACGTGACACAATAACAGAAGGTTAAATGTATACCTCATGTTAATAATTACACGATATATTTAAGATAAAACATTTGATATATAAATCCACACACATCTTAATCGTACATCATAATACTAGTCAACGACATACTTAATATTTTAACCTGACCCTTCAGGTTTTAGCGATGGGTCCCCAGCCAAAAAACGACAGGAAAGAGCGACCCAAAAGTAGCGCGTATGTAAGACCACACATTATAATAAAGACACTGATTGTATATCGCTACACATCTTATCGGTATTATTCGTTCATGTTATTACTGGCATAGTCATCATAAGAGGACGGGGCTAAAACCTGAAGAGTCAGGTATTTTACATTTTAGCCGTCAGGCTCAAAGTAATAACATCCCGGGGGTGGAGGGGGCAGAGCCCCCTCCCGTGGCGCAAAGTGCCGAGTTTTTTTTTTACCATTTTTATATATATAGCAATTTTATATGACATTTATATGTAACAATTTTGACTGCTATTGTTTATTTTTATTTTTTATTTTATATATGTTTTTAAATACATACAATGTGTGACACATTTTTTACTTATATGTTCGTTCGTCCGTTTTGAATCGCAGGGGGGTGTTGGGATACGATTCCCTCACTACCTCACAAACACATAACATTACATTGACTAACACTGTATGTAACATGTTATTACACTTATTCGTTTTGCATGTGGCGACACTGATCGCCAACATAATATTCTTTCCGCCACTGCTCGACGGAGAATGTTCTCCGCTCGTCAGTCGTACTAACGTCGATAATAAATCTTTTTCTAAGATGGAAGTCCGTACTTATCTTTTCTGTATAAAGTGATCAGACCTCACCTCAATACAAATGCCACTTCAACCTCCCTTCACTTAAACTTCATTTAAAAATGACTTTTGGCACAATTTGTATTTAAGAGGGCTATTTTTACATTGGAACTCTCTTGAGAGATACAATGTTCTCACATTTTTATGTACAAAATTGTGCAAAAAACTTTCTTAATGTGAAATTTAAGTGAAGGGAGGTTAAAGTGACATTTGTGAATAAGGGCCTCAGAAACCTTCCAACTTTGAATTTGGAGCTTCGGAGCTTCAACCATATACTAGATAGACTGGCCCTGTACAATTTTGTTGGAAATTATTGGAAGATCGGATTAAAAAATGCAAGAAACAAAAATGAACTGTCACAACTGTACATTGATAAGGTACAAAAGTTAGCAGAAGACTATAAGTTTATGTAAGAATAATATGTACACGAGGAACTATAAGAGTTTATTGTGAGAGTACAACGGACAAACTGTAACGTATGTAATATAAAATATGGCGTAATAGATTCTTGAGGTTCTCGATGTCTTGTATCAATATGTACGTTGAATTTATATCGATAGTTATATCGATAACTATCGATAGGTTCTACACCTGTATTATATATCTGAGAGTTCTTACTCTTGCTTATATGTTCTTTCTTATTTACTTTACGTAATACTCGTACGTAGATACCATTCTCACACTCCCTCTTATTACGTCAATTAAATAAGAATGAGTCAGTTTACTTTCATAATAATGTCATATAATAAACAAAATTAAAACAGTAACAAAAATACTGAAAATGACTGTCTTGAAAATATGGATCAGTTCTTTCAAAACAACAAAACGAAACAACAATAAACTTAATGACTTTTGAAAACGCTTAATAACTAAATTCATAAATTTAATTGACTGATCTTTCGATTGACTTATTGTACTAAACAAACAACACTTAATTCAATAAATTTCATGACTGACAAATATCACATAAATTCATAGTATAAAAATCACAACACAAACTTAAATTCTAAATATCAAAAATACAAAATAATGTCAGACTTATAAATGTCTTATTGATATTCTGTTTCAGGTTCTTCGTTTATTCACCTTTACGAGATAATGCTGTAACATATAAAATACATTTTTGTCATTAGTTAACTGTCTTATTCTATTTCTTCATAATTTAAGATTTCTTTTCTAAACTTTTGAAATAAAGGTTTTTCATAAAGCTTTCGTAAATAAGTCTCCTATTTGTTCTTTTGTTGGTACCCATACTATATCTATATCTTTGTCTTGAAAAGCTTTTCTAACATAATGATACTTTAACTTTACTAAGTGTCTTAGAGCTCTCGATGCGTCTGATTTAGTGGCTTTTATTGCTGCCTGATTATCTTCAAATATAATTGGCTTAATTTCTTTCTTTAGAATTAGTCTACAAAGATGTTTTATGTAAACTAATTCTTTAGTTGACGTACTTAGCGCTATATATTCTGCCTCCATAGATGACGTTGCTACAATTTTCTGTTTATTTGATTTCCATGCTATTGCATCTCCAAAAAGAAATATTATATATCCCGTTGTAGATATTCCATCAGGGTCATTTATTCCTAATGAAGCATCACAGAAACTAACTAATTCATTATTTTCTCCTTTATATACTAATTTATGGACTTTTGTACGTGACAGATATTTGAAAACTTTTTCTACTTTAGCCCATTCTACTAATCCAAAATCGTGAGATTTTCGTGTCAAAACATTTACAGCAAACATAATATCAGGTCTAGTACTTAAAGCTAAATATAATAAAGCACCTACTGCTTCTCTATAAGGTATCTTTTCTTTTAAGTTTAACTGTGTTTCTAACTTAATTTCTGAATCAGATTTCTTTATGGCTTGATTAGTTAACATTGGTGTATCACTTCCTTTTACATGTTCTAACTTAAATTTATTTAACAGGGATTCTATAAATTTCGTTTGAGATAACATCATCGTTTTTGTCTCGAAGTTTCGTTCAATATCTATTCCTAAATATTTTCTTGGTTCACGTAGAACTTTCATTTTGAAAGTTTTACTTAGTTCAATTTGTTATTAATTTCATACCCATACAATGTCTGAAACCATGGGACAAATGATGGAAAGGAGTTATGTTACAACAAAGTAGAAGTGGCAAAATTGCCAGAATGAATAAGCACAGCTTCCAGAGTGAGGTGTGGTGTTGCCACATATGGCTACACTTCACCCCCAAGCATGCAACTTTTGTAGGAAGGTAAAAAAATATAAAACAAAATTAAATATACCCCTAACAAAAAAATTTCAAAATTAAGAACATGACAGGAACAGGAAATAAAAGATTTATCTGAAAGACGTTTAAAATAATGACTTAAATTTAATTTCTAATATTATTTTTGCTACTTTATATTTCTTGCTGATTATCTGAAGAATCTGTAGAAAAAATAAAACACTTAATTAGCTTGTGAAAGTGGCATGAGGTAAAAGTTTGGTTAATAGATCTGCTAGTTAATCATTATAGTAGCCACCGGTATTATTTTGAGTTTATTTTTCAAAATTAAGTTTTTATCTTATAGATGTTTTGTTTTGAGGTATTTTAATTTGCCATGATGAAGTTGATTGGTCCGGAGTTTTCTTGTAGATTAGTTGGCCTTGTTTGATTGGGAAACATTTATTTTTTTAATTCTTGGAAGAATAAAATGATTCGGTGATTCAGAAACCACAAGATATTCAACTTCCATTGTGCTTATCATTTCTTTTCCACATGCTCAAGAAATTTGATCACCACAGTAGAAAATCAAATATCCTGATGAAGATTTTCTCGAACAATCAGCTGCGAAGTCACCATCGAAGTACCTAGGTGCTGAGTTTGTTGCTTGTTCTTTTGTATTTTACCCCAATATTTGCAGAACTTTGAAAATATCTAAAGAGATGTTCAAGTAATTTTTCATGTCTTAGTAAGTATATGGTTTGATTGATTTCTCATAAGGAAATTTACAGCAAATGCTATGTTGAGTCTGGTGTTATTTGCTACATAAAGTAAAGATCCTATTGTTTGTCTGAAAAGAAATAATGGAGAAGGGTGGTGTTATTCCAGGAAATTTTAGAAAAAAAGGCACAAGTACATTTTTAGGGACATACAATTTGTCATAGCTATAGTTATGTAGAACTAATTCTACATGGTTATTTTGATGGAAGGTTAACTCTTTCTTTTTCTTATTTCTCTCTATTTGGAAATTTACAAAATTTTTTGGTTTTGCCCAAACTCTTGGTATCTAAATTTTGTTTTAAACCTAACACTGTTTTCAATTTCACTATCGATGGTACATGCAGGTATCGTCTACATATACAGTTGTAATTGTAAGGTTTCTATTTTAGTTTTTGAAGAAAAGGGCTAGGTCATGTACACATTGCTGGAATTTTAGTTTTTGAAAAACTTTTGTTGATTGGTTGTACCATATTTGCAATGCTGAGCCCAATCCGTATGCGTATCTATTTAATTTTAATACAAATTTTAATTGTTCTATCTGTAAACCTTAGGGAGGTAGTGTATACGTGTCATAATATATGATTCTATGTAGGAATGTGGTAATTATATCAATTTGTCTCAAAGTTCACTTATTTTTATTTGTAAGAGATGAGAGCCATCTAACCATATTTGCTGAGACTACTGGAGTGTGTGTTTTGTCAGTGGAATACATGTTCTTATCCAGTGCTCCTACTACAGCTTTTACTTTTGAATGTGCCATCATATTTTTTTGTGAAAATCCATTTCCAAGGGATAGGTTTTTGTGTGTGGAAAATACCTTTGGGAATAACCTTCCAGACATTGGGTTGTTTCATGGACAAAAACGCTTTTTCTACGACTGCTTACCATTTCTCGTTATCTTCGCAGGAGATTGCTTCTTTATATGTTTTTGACAATTTATTATCAACTAGGTACCTATATATTTTCTATCATTTTTATTGAGGTGGTCCAATAGGTGTATGCAATTTATCATTCATATATTTTCTTTTTGGTTTATGAGGTTTATTTCATTCTTAATGTCCTTATTCACCTCCTCGAAATTAAATTCACAGGTTTCACTATTGGTTATTGTTTCAGGAAACATTTTGTTTTCATGTGACTTTATGTGTCATCAGATCCAATAGTTTGTATCCTGTTTTATTACACCCACATGCATACATAGGATTTGCATTTGGTTCAAATTTGTCACCAACATTTTTATAATTTTTTAGTGCATATGCTAGAGAACCAAATTTGACAATATGTATGAGCTCAGGTTTATTGATATTCCATAGTTTCAAAGGTGTATGGAAATCAATTGCAGAGTGTGGTGTAAAATTAATAAGGTATGTGGCTGTATTTATGGAAATTTCCCACGGATTTGTTTGGAAACTGCTGTCTGTTAATACGGATCTTGTTTTTTCTTCTAGTGTGCGGTTAAACCTCTCTATTAGATTATTGTGCTGACTGATATGAGGCTCCAAGATATCTCATATGCCAAATTCTTCTAGCAACTTATCTAATTTTGAGTTTATGAATTTTGTATCATCATAATACCTTAGTATTTTTAATTGTGCAGGGTTATTAAATTTTGCTCAAATTGTAGTAAAGTATGTTGTTAGTGTCGTTGGAGTTCAGATTTCTTATTTAATACATATGTTTGTGCATACTGTAAGTAATCATCCACTAATATTAGTATGAATATTTTCTTTGTGTAGGCAGAACTGACTCAGCTTTCAAGGAGGAAATAGATGTTGGAGAAACATTCTCCAAATTGTTAATTTGTCCTCTCATAGGCAAAATTTAAGATCATCGATTAATGTCACAGGATTGTAAGGCTAGAGTAAAAAAACTGTCAATGTTACCTATAACTACACAGTTCAATAGTTCATTATTAGTTGCAGGCACTATTGTCTAATTGCTAGAAACTGAATCAGAGTTATCTGATCCATTAGTACCTTCCTTGATTTTCTTTCATTTTGCAGAAAGACAAACAAATACTATTCTAATTGCAGTTAAAATCAGTATAAGAACAATAACTACGTGCCTAGAGAGGAAGCATTAAGTAATACAGTAAATAAAATTACAAACACGTTTACAATACAACATTGTTATAGAAAATCATTGACAAAAAGCTGCTACCTCGTTGTGTAATGGGATTAATTACCTGAAAACAGGTCTCAATCTCCTCATACAGTAAAACTAGAACATGTGACCTTGAAAGATAAGTTTATTTAAAACACAGAACATAACTGATAAGTTTGATTTAACATTAGCTCCGTTTGATAGAACTGCACCAACTTACACCAACCTACACCAGAAGGGCGATTCCACAAATGTAAGAATGTTATGTGACTTTAGGCCAAGTTTTACTTGTTGTGGAATATCCCTACCAGTGTAGATTGGTGTAAGTTAGTGTAATCCTATCAAACAGATCTATTATTACTTTCTTTAGGATAAAATCACAGGGACCATGAGACAAGTGACAGTAGGAGTTATCATACAACATAGAGGTGGTGCAATTAACAGAACAAATAAGCTCGACTCCCAGAATGAGGTGTGCAATGTGCAGTGTTGTCACTTATGGCTACACTTCGCTTAAGGCCCATATTCACAAATGTCACTTTAACTTTCCTTCACTTAAGCTTCACTTGAAAATGACTTTTGGCACAATTTTGTGGTTAAGAGGGTGGTAACATTTTATTTTTACAATGGAACTCTCATAAGAAATACAATGTTCCCACATTTTTAAGTACAAAATTATGCAGAACAATTTTTTAAAGTGAAATTTAAGTGGGGAAGGTTAAAGTGACATTGGTGAATATGGGCCTAGATCAATTTTTCAGTGAGATCAAGCTGCAATACCGTCAAGAGAATATTACCGTGACGAAATAAAAACAATGAATGGAGTCCAAGGTTTAAAAATATTAGAAATATAAACATTTAGTTATTGCGAGCCTTACAAGTCTTGATTTTCCCTGTATTTCCTTAAATTCTTTCATTCTTAAATTAATTTGCATAGTAAGACATTTTTGACTCTCGTTGAAAGAAATTTAAAAATACATTATCATCCTCTTAAATACCTACGAACTTTTTAATTAATTCCGATTTTCTTTACATAACCTATATTAAAGTATATATAATTTCAATGCACATGTTTTGGTACTTTAAATTGATATATCTACCTAAATTGTTATTTTTCTTAAATGGCGCATGTGCAAACTCATTTATATATTATGATAATCCATCATTAGAAACAACTGATAACCTACGCACGAGTTTGAGATTTTTACGTGAATAAATTTTAAAAACAAAAAAAAACAAAAACAAAAATAAAAAACAAATAAACCGTACTTAATCCAAACACTAAAAATTTAAGAAATGATCGTTGTTAATAAGGTAGCATGTTAGTAATTTGCATAATGTATAATCTAACATTATCGAGCAGTTATAGCCAAAATATTCAATCCCCGCATCCTGTGGTATGCCAGGAGGGGCCTCCACCACGTTCCCCCTTCAGTCCCTACAAAATTTCACAGTTCACAATCCCACGAAATCACGGACATCGGTAAACTCACCTGTACAGAACAGTGGTCACAGAATTACCATTGCCCAGTCGGATAGCTCTGCCAGGTATCCTTGGACTTGAATTTATGCCATATGCAGGCGATTTTAATATACCTTTTTCACCGCACTTGTATTTAATTCCATGGTTGCACTTACCAATTCAGCATTTAACCATGGACCATTTTATAACATCGCCGAATTTTCCCATTGCCCATTACAAAAAAAAATCAACACATTTTAATGTAAAAACACGTGTCGTAAATTAATATTGAAAAACAGAAACACATCACGAGAAACTAAATGGAAGAACATGTTTCCATCTCGAGTACAAAAATTGAAGAACAACTATGAAGAAAAATTTAAGTCAGGTTAACTGAAAAAAGTTTTTAGAACTGAACAGAAGAAACGAGAGATCGAATACAAAATTATTTGTCTGTCAGTTGAGAAAAAAAAAGAGGTGGTAAAAGATTTATAGTATGTACATAATTTTATTATCTAAATCCACGCACGAACTTTTTGTTAAGTAAGGGGAAATGAAAAAGGAGAAGTTCGATGAATAGAATTTGGAGCTGGGAAAAAACGTGTATTATAAGAATTTGTAAAGTACCAAGGAGAGACAAAAGAAATGTTTCGAAAAGGGAATGTCCGTGGATGGTACGTATTCAGGAAATTACAAGATCAAAAAAGTTACAGTTAAATTTGAAAATGTTCACGTATTTTTGTGAACGAAATAAAATAGAATATGCCGAATGTGTCAATCCCTGCAAATATCTTCCTTCAAGTCAAATGAAAAATAGGTTTAATTTAATAACATAGACCACTCCCACTTAACGTGTTAGATAAAATGTAATCGTCATCATTATTTTAATATCTATCATTTTGAATAGACCACATTCTTTACTTTGGTACCATAATGAATTCCTATTAATATTCTAAAGCATATAGGTATCTCCATTGGGTCGATCTCTTTTATATTAATTTGTTATTTTTCCACGCTGAAAAAATCTTGTTCTCGTAAACTATAAAATAAAATTTCCATATGAACTAGTACTCGTATACTTACCTATTAACATAATCAGTGTACATAAATAAAAAACTCGAATGCAACAGAAGCTCTGTTAAAAAAAGTAGGTTTTTGAAAAGTAGCAAATTAGTAGCTGAAAAGTTATTAATACAAGATCATAATTATTGTAATGGTTATTTCAAAGTTTTTAACTGTTAACGTAAAATTAACAGTTAAAAACAATTACCATAATGCTTCAATTTATGACGATAATTGTTTCAAATTTTAAATTTTATTTTTCTTCAATAACACCAATTTAATTGTTCAATTTTGAAGTATGATTAGACTATGACATTCTCCGGATGGTCAGGACCATTTTGTGCTTACTTTCATGAAAACTGTAAGGTAAGACACTGATTCTGAGTGAACAAATTTTGATTAATTTCTTAGATAAGATATACCAAATATGTAACCTCCTCTGTCCGCAAAATGTAAGAATTGACATAATGAACAATTATCAAAATTTGTATTATTCATTCAAAAAAATTTTTTTCTGTTGAGTAATCAAACAACATATTTTTACAAAAGTATCATGCAAAAAAATTCTAGTAATTTTCAAAAATAATCTAAATCCAACTGTTGATGCACAGATTTTATATTCCTCAGAACTTCACTAAACGTAATTATCAATTAATAAGTGTAGGTATTATTATAATGGTAAATTTTCATCTAATTGTCAAACTTCATTCAATAATCCAATTTCTAAAGTTAGTTGGAGTTTCAAATAACCATAACACAGATAGTAACTGCTTCTTTGGATTTGGATATGTTGATTAGCACCCTGATATACGTTTGCTTGCAATTTCGATGCAATTTTTTTCAACAACCAATCAAATGCATTTACCAATGAACAAAAATGAGACTGGAATTCTGTATGTATAAATTTTGGTACCATATATTCTAAAATGATTGGATTCAATATATTTGGGCAGCAGTCCTTCTTTTGTTCCTTAGTCTCTGGTGCATCTTTTCATCAGATGATGCTTCATCATCTTTAAAAAGACAAATAAATAATTTTAATTTATAAATACCATTAAACCTAAAAAATTAGCCACTAACAATGCTAATTATTTTACCTGCAGCTACTGATGACAACAACATAAACTCTTCATAATACGCCCTACTGCCATTTTTGTACGAATAACTATTTAAATTAACAAAAAAGAAAAAAGAACTAAAAATCACAAATTAAAAAATTTACTTTAAGGAATTTAAAAATTAAAATTAAAATTTTAAAATATACCTATGCGTAACATAAAATGATAAACACATAAACATGTGATAAAAATTTGTTTCTTTTCAAAATAAAAAACAAACATAACTTTGGACAACCAAGTTGTCAATCTTCTCACCATCTCCAGACTATGGTAATGGTTATCCACGCCCACCAACAACTAAACGTTCATTCTGAATGATCAGAGTGAGACAACCAATTTTATGGGTGGAGCTAAGTGGAGCCAAGCATTGACAACTATTTAATTTCAAACAGCTGATGGTCCATTTTTTAAATGGTTGTCAAGAGGTTGCTCATTCTAAACATACTCTAACATGTTTCTGTTGTCAAACAAAAGCATCAAATAAAATGTCCCAAATGATATGATGTCAATACAACTACAATAATTATTGTTATGAGATAAAAATTTTCATATCTCAAACTTCTTTTTGTATAACTTTTCTGAAAATAAGCAGCATTTATCTGGAAAACATTCATCAGTATGAGAATTTTTACCACTATCCCCTACACAAATCAAAAATGTTAAGGTAAGGCAAAGAATGACATTGCAATTGATTAAAATATCTTGCAACGACTTCATTCGCTTTTCTACTGTCCACAAGGCTTGGACTAAATTTCTCTTGTGCCTTTTGTTGTATTTTCATTGCTAACAAATCAATCATTGCGTAACCCAACGTATTTTCATGATGAACTAATTCTAAGGTATTTAAAATTTTTTTTTTACAAATGTCACATTTGAAGATTTTACTACTAAACAACATACCATCATCATCACCCTCTGACATATGCACTGCCTTTTTATTATTACTGTCAGTTACAACTTTTGCATCAGCATTGGAGTGACCACTTGCCACCTCCTGCTAAGTACTGAAAGATGCAACACCAACCTCTAGTATATGCTTGACCCTCTTCTTACTGGGTCCACTAACATCTTCATCAGCAATTTGTTTTCTGGTAGCAGTAGTGTAGCATGGTAACGAAACAATTTTGTCACCTGTTATCATTTCTGATACAGGTATGGAAATTGCATACCATTTTTTGCTTTGTCATAATCAGAATTCAAATGCTGAGTATTAATATTGTGTTGTTTACTTTTTAAATGGTTTGTAAGGCAGGTAGAACAACTAAAACTTTTTTAACAATATTTACAATAATACTTTGCTAAGTTATATATATTTTTTCAACAATTTGAAAACAACAACACTTTGAAACTATTAAAAAAAAATGGTAATAATAATAATACTCAGCCCCAGTCTTTTTACACCTACAAAATTGTACAAATCTTTCACACAAACTTCCTTTTCCCACATATTTTCTTTTTCCTGCATATGTACAGAAAAGTCCAAGATCTTGGACTAAAAATAAAAATTATTTTGAACTTGATAATGACACCGCAATTTGAAGACAGCTTTTCAGAAATGAAATTCAAATTCGGACATCATATAATATCCGAATTTGAACTTATATTCAGATGAAGACATGACTACAGAAATAAAATTCGATTCTTTTTCAGACAATTCTAATACATTTTATTTCAGTATCGACTCATTCAGATTTAGACAATTTTTAACAAATAATTTGGTTTGATCCAACAGACTGGCACCATGAAATATATGAAGATGAACACAAATTCAATAGAAAGTAAAAACCCATTGATGGACATGAATGCAGCCAACCTCATACGCTTTATCTCTTGTTCTGGCAATACCCAGTACTAGGTTTGTCTTTGCAATGTAGTTCTTCTTGTGTAGGCGGATAGTAGCAGGTCCAAGTCTCAAGTTGTACGTTAAAGTCCTCGCGTAGGCAATAAATAAGTGTACCATCTAAGGATGTAGATTCACTTCAACCTGATCTACCTTGAAGACAAACTAGAATGGTAGTTCGAATTCTGGTTAGGTTCAGTTTAAGACAAAAGACAAATTAGGAGTGTTCTTTCATCACGAAGGATTAGTAGTGATGATATATAAGTCATTTCTGGTTTTGTCAGTTTATATATCGCAATTCAAGGCAATCTTTTAGAAACACCTGCGAGGTGAAGTTTTAAGTCAACAACAAAATCAGATGGAGTTCCTGGCATCTGTTAGGAGGGAAATTTGGTGTGTTGAAGACAAATTTAGGACAAGCTTAGTTCATGATAACTGCTTTGCTCTGTCATTTAAAGGCCGCGTAGAGCCTTCTTTTGCGCATAGTGAATTTGACTTCATCTATGTTTGTTATTTTTCTCACCTCACTCTCACTCAAACCAAAAGCTCCAAAGCCTAAAGTTTCATGATAGGAGTCTTCTACACAACACAACAACCATCACTTATGAAGACAAATAATTAGGTGAAAACAAAATAACTTTCTGATGGTTTCTCCTATTTGTTGTCTGCAATAACTTTTTTTTTATCTTTTTATTTTTTCTGCTGTACACTTTGCTTTGTTCCGCTTTGTTGACGTTATGATTCTTTTATAGTTATAGTCTTTAACAAAATAATTCTGCTGTTCGTTCTTGTAAATTTCAAACCTCTTATGGATTGAAAACTTTGTTAAGCTCTTCTGTCCACACCACCCATCTTATTACTGATTTGTCATATTAATTTGCTGAGATATAAAGACAACTGTAAGCTGTGTTCCATCATGTCCGAAGAAGTTTAATTCAAGTCAAGAAGAATTCAGCCGTAGATATCGACGAAGACAAAAAAATAAAATGTCTGGAAGTTCAGTGTTTCAGCTGCATGATACCCTAGTTTTAGGACATTGTGATATCATTAGCATTTAAACATCACCATACATTAAAGGCTGACTTTATGAGCTAATTGATTTCAGATTGCCTCTTAAAACAAGGCAATCGATTTGGGACGCCTCAGTACCAGTCAAATAAAAACAATTACCTCTAAATTAAATCAACCTATTCTGTAAATCAAAAAGTAACCCTATCATCTTTTTCAGAGAATAAAAGTTAAGAAATGAAAAAAAGAAACTAAGATTTAAGTAAAAAAAATTAAGGAGTAAGACAAAGAAATTATGGAATGAGAAAATTAGGAGTTTTGAAATTAACATTTCAACGTTTAATTTTGTGCCAGTTTTAATATCTAGCCTAACGTTGACTGTCAAGATTATAAATTAGATTCAAGACAGCGATGATTATTATTGATTGTTTTTTGAAATTTTTTTGTTCCTGAGTCATAGATGTAAATTGGCAAACAGCGTTTTCTAGCCAAGTAGGTAGGTATATTGCTGCACTGCAGTTTTTGTTTTTATTTTGAAGGTCTTAGAATTAATGATTATAAACAGATTTTTACTGTGTTTAGTACTTACAACTAAATATGTTACCTACTTATGTACTTACATAGGGTAAATTTTTTACTCCTTCTCGCGTTCATTCCTCGGTAATTTATCATTACATTTTGAAAGATATTGTTATGAAATGCTTATATACTGAATTAATGAAAATTTAGTTCTCTCTGCTCTTTATTAACCATTTTCTAGTCTTTGACATTTAAATCGTAGCTCATAGGTACTTACAGAAAACGTGTGAAATTTTCCATTCTCAAAGGTGAGATCCAAAATTATCATATATCTGGTGGTGACATAAAACGTCATTAGGCTACACAAACTAGACATACAACAATGGTAAGTATTTTGAAAATTATTGGAAATTAACAAAGGTATAATTTTTTACTGACACATTTTGATCAAAACTTTAATTTCTAGGTGCGCAAAACTTGACTTAAACTTTTGAAATAAATTCACTATTTCTTTAGTTATTTATTTTGAATACCTAATTAGATATTTTTGACGTAAGTGGTATACGGTCTATGTAAAATAAAACTTAAAATAATTTTATAAATCCTCTTAAATACTTTTTCAATTCTTCCGATTTTCGTCTACTGTATATTTCAGTCCGTATAATTTCACTCCGCGCAGTACGCATAGCTTGGTACTTTAAGTAGGTACTTACCTTTTTTTTTTACTTTTTTTTTTAAAATAACCGCATGTAAGAGCTCATTATAGTGATAAGCCATCATTAGAAACAACCAGTTAAAAGTTTAAAATTAACTGAGTCAAATATAGTTGGATTTGCATTTATGTATTGTAAACTTCCCACAGATAACCATTCCTGGTCATAACCTTTATATTTTAAAGAGTCATAAGCATAATGTTTGGTTATGAATGTATCTATGCTTCCACAATTAAAAAAACTTTGAATTTCTATAGGCTCTTTTGTACTTTTGGACAAAGTATATGATTCAGAAACTAAAAAAGTAGGAGATTTTTTAGATTTACAAAGAGATGCAACTTTCTATTTACAGATAACAATTGTCGTTGATTCTTTGTCAACACAGTTGTAAGAACAGTCGGCTTAGTGTTTCTTATATCCAACTTGTTCTGCAAATTAGAAGGGCTTTCATTCAAAGTTGGAATTGATTTTTCTTTATTAAAATCAATATTAAACTTACTCAGAAGTTCTCTTCTATCCTATAAGTTTGCAATTCAAGTTTCATTCTGGTCCAGTTAAAATCATATTGTCAGCATGAATTTATTTACCTTAAGTTCATTCGTTTAATGTCAATGGAAAATAGTCTTCAAAAAAAGATAATTTTCATGAAACTTGTATCATAAACTAAATTAAATATTGTGTTGAATACTTAATACGACAGAGCTATTTCAAAAATTAATTCTCTGAAGGGTGGAAATAATTTTTGAAAGAGAATTTATTTCGTATTTTCCCTCAAAAAAAAAAAAAAAAAAATTTCCTTTCGATGAAATTATATTTTGTAATGAATGAAATTTAATCTCAATTTGATGTTTGAATAAGGTTTCTTTTTAGGAAAATCTTATGAGCCAAAGAAGATTGTGTAACATAATTATCACGATAACTCCTACTCCATTAAACATATACTTACCATTGGGAAAAGCATAGGAAATATGCATTTTTACCAGAATTTTTGGCCACACTTCTCTTATATAATAGCTCTGTTTGATAGGACTACACCAACTTACACCAACCTATACCAGGGGGGCGATTCCACAAATGTAAGAATGTTATGGGACTCTGTGCCAAGTTTTTACTTGAATATTATTTTGTGGAATATCCCTACCGGTGTAGGCCGGTGTAAGTTAGTGTAATCCCATCAAACAGAGATAATGTGATAGCTATTTTTTTGCAACAGATGAAATTTTAGATGAGGTTTTAAGGAAAAAAATAAGCGAGAAAACAAGAAGTTTGGCCTTTTAGAAGCCAAGAAAATTGAAGAAGACGAAATCGTGCATCAAATTGGCTTAATTTAATGTTATCAATAAACTTTATCCCAATTACAACTAATTAGAACTCCTCATTTTCATGAATTGTTTTTGAGTCTTGTCATTAGTTATCTTTTGGGACAAGTTCACTGATAACATTAAATTGAACAAATTTGATATATGATTTCACATTTTTCTTCAGTTTTATCAGCTTTTAATAGTTGAAACTTCTTATTCTCGAGCTTATTTTATTATTTGGAGCCTCCTTTAAAATTTTATTTATTTCCAAAAAGTAGTTATCTTTTCCAATAAAAGAACTAGGACTAAAAATTCCTGTAAAAGAGCATACTTCCTATGCATTTCAAAGGTTTAATGGAGTGGACGTAGAGACCTCACTGAAAATGAAAAAATTATGCCTCTAGTATATAATTCATATGTTCCTTGGTCACACTTTACCTAAGCTTATCACCTTTCATATCAGTGATTTTTAATTTTTTTGTCAGTACCTAAGTCTGATTTTCGACAAACTTCATTGATTCATCTAAGTTTATCTTCTCTTTGCTATTGATTGAGATTTTTTTAAATCACTTCTACGGATGAACCATTAAGATCCATTAGACCGACCGAAACCAAATTTCACCGAACGTTAAAATATAATTATATTCAATATCTGTACCAAATGCCGTGACAAACGATTAAAAATTACACATTTTAGAACCATCAAAACTCCAAAAATGCGACATACTAGGAATTAAGTATCGGACGTACTATGCCGTTGATCTGGATCAAAAACAATACGGTTCATCCTTGTCCAGATCAGAATACCTAAGTGTATCATATTTCATGACTATCAGATTAAAAACTGTGACTTTTATTGTGTTAAATGTAAATGTGTTTATATATAATTTCAGCTAATAGTATCAAAAATTTCCTGGGGTCATAAGACGAAGAACAAACGTACCTTCTTCGAAAACCTACATAAAAACACCTGTTAAGCTGTAATCAAAAAACTGAAAACATTAGAAATTATCGTGAGTAATTAGTAATTTGCAGAAGGTATAATCTAACATTATCGAGCAATTATAACCAAGATATTCTCCAATCACCGTTTAATATCATCCTTCAAATCAAATAATAAACAGTCATGTTTAATTTGATAACATATAAACCACTGCTCGCTCACATTTTATTTCACTGGGTACCTATTTCAGCATTTATTTCATCATTATTATTTTATATGACACGTTGTTTTGTATCTTAGTACTGAGTATGAAGTAAGACATATTTCCCTGACCCATCTTTTTTTATTATTTTGCCACATTGCGAAAAGTATGTTTGCTTAAATTGTAATAAAAAATTTCCATATGAGCAAATACATTAACAAATTATTTCACGCAGCGATAAAATTGATAGCAACGTCATTAAGATTTGGAAACACTAATATCAACCTGACAGGGTGTAGGATGACACAAGTTAATACGTTTTTTTTTTTTGCAATAAATGAACAAAGGCGACGCCAGTTTCGAAACATTTCGTTTTTGAACTTCTGTCGAGTAGGTACCAACTCCTAACAAAATGATGTTCCGTTGTTTGCTTATTGTTACATTTTTTTTGGCTGTGACGTATGCAGAATCAGTAAGTTTTCAAATTTACTATTATCGAATAAGTTTTACGTAATGTTTTATTTGTTTTTACTGATAGGTAATACCATTATTTTAAATATTTACCAAATTAGTATATTCTAGGGGGAAAAAAAAAAAAAAAAACTGATTACCTACATAGCACAATTTTTTTTTTGGTGACAAACGTATTTGAAAATAATAATTATTCTTTTAAACTCCATCCTTGTAAAATATAAATGTTATATATTTCTGCAGGTTGAAACAAAAACACAAAAACTAAAATATCATAATTATTTATCTTATTATCTTCAATCACCCCGAGGAGAAACTAAATATTTTGGTTTAAGTCGATAATTTTCTTTTTTTTTTCTCCGAGATCCATTTTAAAACTAATTTGATAAATTTCATTAAAATGATATGCATTATCTAGTACCTGAAACAAATAATTATTAATTTTTTACTCAGACCACATTAGCCTGTTTGCATTATTAATGAGAAAATGTTTCATGTTTTTAACCTACTTCAAAATAAGTTTAGGTTAAAAATGAGTTTTTAATAGATAAGCTTTTGTCTATTTGTTTTTTTTTTTGCTTTAACTTCATGCAAAATAAACATTATCTGGTTACGGAAGGTTGGCAGCAGTATTGGTATATTTTATAAATTGCAGTGGTGAGTAGAATAGAAGCTCATAAAAAGGAGGAGGAGGTTATCAATTTGATTCGTATATATGTTTGTTCCAGCATAACTTCTCAACCTGGACATTGATTTTGATGAACATTTTTTTTTAAATGATGGAGGATGATCCCATGGTTATCCAATTATTTTTTTTTTTTTTGCAATTAATAAAATAATTTATGAGTTACTTACTCGAAATAAAAAATTGTTAGTTTTAATGTAATATAGGCGCTAACGCTGGAAACAAAAAATCATTGAAAAATTTTTTTCATCAAAAAATCTAACCACCTTCAAAAAACAAAAAACCAATAAAAATGCTTTAAAACGAGAAAAATAATCCTTTTAAAATTTCTCCAGCAAGATGTTTTGATGGAATTGACATATACCTACATGGTAAGAAGAGAAAACAGTGCCAACACCATAATGCTTTTTCTTTTCATTTTAATTCCAGTAGATTTTTCTGAAGAAATTTTTTGTTACTAATTGCATACAAAAAAAATTTTTATCAAAAAATAGAACTGACTTCACAAAAAAAAAACTATAAAACTGGACTAAAAAGTGAAAGATAATTGTTTTGAAATTTCTCCAGCAAGATATAGGATTAGGGACTAGAATTATTGAAATTGGCGCAAATTAAAAAGTTTTGTCATAAAATTAGAAGGAATTGACATTGGTCTAAAGCCTATATGGTGAAAAAAGAGCGCCGACTTCAATAATGTTATACTTAAAAAAAAATTTTTTTCAGTGACTTTTCGTTTCTTGCGTTACCGGCAATATTACTTTAAAATTTTAAAACTAACAGTTTTTTATTTTAAGATAACCCTAAAACTACCTCATCTATTCTCAAAACAATTTAATGGGACCACCATGGAATCATTCTCTATCATTTAAAAAACAGTTCATTAAAATCGGTGCTCAGATTAAGAAATTATACTGGAGAAAACATTAAAAAAAAACATATATACGGATCGATCGAATTGATAACTTCCTCATTTTATTTCGAAGTCGGTTAAAAAGGAGAAGGTTATAAATTTGAGTAAGGATGCTTCTCTTTTTTTCTTTTTTTTTTTTAATATTTGTTCGAGCATAACTTCTCAACCTGGGCACCGATTTTGATAAACTTTTTTAAATGATAGAGAGTTGATCTCATGGTGGTCCCATTCAATTTAAAAAAAAAAATCGTTTAGATAGTCTTTGCGTTATCTTTGAATACACAACTGTTAGTTTTAAATTAAAATTTTCGTTAGTGCTAGAAACGAAAAATCATTAAAAAGATTTTTATTTCAAGAAATCTAATTCAAAATTCAAGAAAAAAAAAAAGGAATAAAAAAAAATTGTCTGACAAATTTTTTCGCAGGTATTGAAAAATGAAAATGTACCGATGGCTAATCAAACACTGGAGAAATTTCATAATTCAACTTATTGTTCAAATAATATTTCAGATAAAAAAAAAAAATTTAGTAAAATTAAAATTAAATATATACACAGGTATTGTCTGCTACTACTATCCAGACATGTTAATGTAAAGAATGAGATTGAAACCTACTCTCTAAATAACAATAAACCTACCTTAGACACCGCATTTATTAACAGCATGAAGCAAACAGATTTATTTTTACTATGGAGAGTGGGACGTGGAATTAACCACTTTTGGTTTATTTCATATTACGTTTATTATATTGAGGTACACCTCTGTAAGATTGTTAACTAGGTATGAATAGTAGGTACAGGTATACACCTACATAACCAAATTATTTTTTCCACCGAAAATTTAATATTATAACTTTTTTCATTGATATGCGTTAATAGCAGCTATTAATCGAAATAAGTTTCTCATATTTAAAAATTAATACCTATATGTTCGTAGAATTTTCTATTAATAGAACTGAAAAAGGAGTTGAGTTTTTCGATTCTCGTCTAGATAATCGCTCTGATTAATCTCAAAGCATTAATTATTACTTAAATTTTTTTTTTTTTTTTCAAATAAAAATTGAAAAACGAGATGGAAACGAATAAACGTAATGAGAATAATTTATTCTAAAATCGTTTTCAAGAAAATGAAATATTACAAAATATGGGTGAACATAAACCTTGACGAACGATTTTTTTACCTATCTTATTTGAAAGAAAAATAAATGGAAACATACGTTATGGGACTTGTGGGAAATTTCTGACTAATGTACATGTTGGAAATGTCTAATCTGTTGACACGTGAATGTTTTCTATTTCTTGATAACAACCAACAAGTGTCACAATAAAGTTTTGTAGCAGTATATAGCATCAGTCCTATATATTTGTCAAACGTCCTTCCTGTTTTCTTCAACAACAAAATGTGAGGAGGAAAATACTCACATTCCCTTATTGCGACGATTATCATCTTAAGTGAGAATTGCCGCCAAAAGGTTGGCTAATTTTGCGCACTGCACGTTAAACAAAATACAAACAAATTACTTGTTGCACTTTGCATGTAATTTGTAATTACCAGACCGCGTTACTAATTGGCTTATCATCAAGTATGTCACGTTGGTAAGCAAGTGCATTCGTCACACTTTGTCAGTTATCTAGATAAGAAATAAAATACCGTGTAATTAGATAAAAATGCGAACGTATTTATTTATGTATATGTGTCTGTGAGCATGTATGGAGCAGGGTATGAAAAGCCTAAGTACATCTCAGTTACTAGCTAGTTTTTACTTCTGTAGATTGTCAGTGAACGTGCGAATACTCTGCAGACTACCTTCTATCGTGTGAATCCTTTGCACACAACCTCAGGTATTCCACATTTATCAAATGACTTGAAAACCTTAAGACTATTCCTGTTTTACACTCACAAATATTTTTTCAATAGGTTATTCAATTGCATTTACCTATATAGATATTATTATACACATACATATTTTATAGGCAAGCAGTTTTTTTATACTCCTTTTTTCCGTGGAACTAAAGGACTAATTTTATTAATATAGGTCTCATTTGAAAATGTTCCAAATGTAGATATGCAGAATCTAATCAAAAATGTAAAAAAATTATCAGAAAAAGTTTAAATAAGGGTGGCAAAAGTAAAGGTGCCCGCAGACTAAAGACTCATGTGCGTTAAATTGATTCTTTGCTAAACAACCTTATTTTTGTTTTTCAGTGACGTAGCTGCCAAGTGTTTCGTTAGGTAGGGGAAAAAAATTAGGATTCAATCTACCTAATTAATAAAAAAAAAAAATGGTTGCAGGAGTTGAAAGAAGAATGAAGAAAAACTCTTGCGCAACAAACTTTCCAATAAAAATTAGATTTTTTTGTTTAAAAATCACTTATATCATCAACATTCTTGTAATAAAGTAATATATAAAATATTTATATATTTGAAAAAAAATTACCAATATCCCACAAATACGATGCATGCGATAAAATATACTAATAAGTATATATCATGTTTTCAAAATATTTTATGAATATGTCAAAAATCATTATTTTTTTGTGAAATGAAAAATCATTCCAAGTTCTAAAAAGCACTGGTTTTCTCACTGAAGACTAGAAAATGAATTTTTCGTGACCATTATCAGAAGGGTAGAGGAGGGAAAATCACACTGAATAGCTAATAAGTTGGAAACAATTAGACCAATCAAAACCAAAATTTATAGGTCTGGTACTTGTATGAGAAGTACTCTTTATAACAAATTTTGTGATTATTGATAAAGAATTGCAACTTTTATTGAGACAACATAAAAAATCTGCTACTCCTTTTAGAGCCATTAATCTGCTAAAACTGTAACAAAATCTCTCCTATCCAAGGTAGCATAAGGTCTATCCACACCAAAATTGGCAGATACTGTTCTTGACATAAAGCACATAAATATAATAAATTTAAGGTCTATCGACTGAAAATTTTGATCTGTACGCTATTCAATAAAAAATGCATATAAACTGACCTACTGGACGGACTATAGGCTCGATCCAGACCAAAAATAATAAGGTTCTTCCTTAGGAGGATCCGAATATGTGTTTCAAATTTTGAAACCATCCAATCAGAATTACGCCTTAAAATGGACTCAATGCAAAAGGGGGTACATGAAAAAATAAATTTTCAAAAATAGTGTCAAAATGGTTTTACTTAATATAATTTGAAACTGGTACGTTCATAACAACTAGTATGAACCCTAACTTAATTGTTTGGCTGGTGACACAGGAATAAATTTGTCTTCAGAAGAAGAAAATACAGTGTCTATAATTTTATTGTCATGTCTTCAAAATGGCTGACCTAAAATAGGTGGTGTGACATCGGAACATCCACCAAATATGATGATTCTTCATTGTCAGCATATTTGGTGGTGTTTGTCCGTGTGAAGTAGGTGTCATATAGACAGCTAAGATTCCAAAAATTGGGAATAATATTTGACTATATTTTGTTCGACACCTTTTTATTGTCTGCAAAAAGGTGACGGAACATGTCATAAATTTAGGCATAGCCATCAATAAAAGCTACTCATTCAGATAAATGCCGTCATTTTTTTTTGTTTAAAAAAAATAAAAATAAAAAAAAATATAATTCTATTTCTTTACATGATGGATGGTTAGGTGAAGTGCGATTTTTTATTGACATATGTGTGTCTGACATAGTAAAAAAGAGCAGATTTAAATACTTTTAGAGTAATATTCCAAAAATGTTTGCTATATATCCACCCATAAAAAGCAAATGTGACTCAAACATTAGGGTAATAGTCCCCCTAGAATTTTGTAGGTCTGTTATTTTTTACAATGTTGAACACAAATAGGGGAAAAGGGGTGAACCTAATTTAAAAAAAAAAAATGAGAGGAGTGAAAATAAAGGTAAAAGAAAGTAAAGATACTCACAGACAGAAACTTCAAATGCAAGAAACTAATTTTAAAATATTGTTTTTCAATGGCATAGCTTAAATATTTTTTAAGGCAGAGGAGAGAAGGTAGGAATCTAATTTTTAAAAACAAAAAGAGTGGTGAAGCAGAAATAAGGGCAAAACAGAGGAGGACAACCACAGATTGAGGATTTATGGGTAAGAAACCTTTTCTTGAATAAACAATGTTGTTTTTTAATGACATAGTCGTCAAGTTTATTTTCTGCAGGGGGAGAAAGGAGGGAAAAATATTATTTTTTAAAAAGCCGAAACTAGTGAAGAGTGGAAACAAGGGTGAAAAAAATAAAGATTTCCATAAACCAAATATTCATGTGTGAAAAACTTATTCTTCAACGAATAATGTTGTTTTTCATTTTCAGTGACTTAACTGTAAAGTTTTTTTTCAGGCAGAAGAGAGAAAGAAAGAAAAATTGTCAAGAAAAGGTTTGCAGCGGGCTCCTCAATAATAAATTTTGAAAATGCTCCACTATCATGCCTCATTTCTCCCGCTTAGGGGCTACAATGTGTGACTATTTCTAGATTTCTTAATTTTTCTCAATACTTAAATCTATAATAAAAGTAAGTCGGTACCAAGTTAAATATTAATTAGTGAAATTTGAAACAAAAATGTTCTTTACAATGTTTTATTACTATCATAAGGACTAGATGTGAGTTGGTACAGAAGGATATTTTTTTCAAAACCCCAATAATCTACATCATTATAGCTTTCATTCTACCTCTTCAAAATTTTAATTTTACAAAGTATAAAAGGCAACCAATATCAACACTGATTGCTGGCCATTGTTTAATGTTGTTATCAGTTGTAATATAGTATGTTTGTTCCATATTTTATCATCTGAAGTTAGGGCACATAGGTAGCGTAACTGATCCTCATGCTTAGAGGCATGGGTTCAAATCCTAGGCTGGCTTCACTCTTAGAGTGTTTTTTATTTTTTTGACTTTACAATTTTTTTTTTTAAATGATAATTCAAACACACGCCCATGCATTGATCTTTAGAGAGTGCTAGGTTTCACTTCACAAAACATTTTTTATGACTTATAAAAATATTTTTGTATTTTAAAATAATTCAGTGTTTACGTGTAATTATTTTCTTATTATGAAACTAAAAAATTAATTTTATTACATTTTGCTGAGTTGAAGATTTTTTCTTCCAAAACAACAATAATATTTTTTGCTATTTATTTCTTATTATCATTATTTTTCTCTTTTTAGATATTACCTTCTTTCTTTTCTAAATATTTTTTTTTATTACATAAAATGAATGTGTGGACATTGAAAGGAATCCATTCCACTTTTTTAAGAAAAGAATATAAGTTACGCATTTTATGAGCCAGATAGATTGACGTTGAAAAAAGGAGAACCATTCAAAACATTTTTCAATGTTATTTTCATTTGAAAGGGATTCATTCCTAATTTTTAGAGTGATTTTCAATCATTTTTTCACCATTATCTTCTGAACGGTATTTATTCCAAAACTTTGAGATGATGTGGAACAGCTTCGGGTGATTTTGGGAGTGATGTAACTCACATACCATCCAAATTTTGAGTCCAAAATTCCACCTGAAACCAAATAAAAGAGTTTTTTGGATTATTTCAAAACAACTGTAGGATTTTCATCCTAAGTGAGGATTAGGGGCTCCGAGCGCTCGACAATGGTTGCCGCCAAAAGCTTGGCTAATTTAGTGCGCTGCATATAAAACAAAACACTTACACATTACTTAATATTGCACTTCGCACATAATTCATAACTACTGGACTGTAACTAATCGGCTTATCATCGATTGCATTACACTGGTAAGAAAGTGAACTCGTACTTTATCTTATTTTGATAAGGAATAAATTACAATGCACTAATTAACAGCCAATTAACACAGGTATGTACTTATTTATGTGCATACATGTGTTTGTGTGCATGTAATGAGGTGAGTATAAAAAGTCTTAGTACAGACAGATTTTATTGAGATTGGCTCCCCTGTACTTTTATACATGCTGGTGAACACGCAAATAGTCTGTAGACTGCCTTCTATCGTACGGATCCTTTGCACAAGACCATATAAATTGTAAATATATAACCTTCAACACCAAAATTTTCGATTAACAAATTTACGGTGCATAGAATAATCAAGTCCCAGAATTTCCGGGTGAATTAAATTGCAAAATAAATACAATACTCATAGCTACCTACATAGGTTACATAAAGTCAAAAATAAAATTCACAGCTGTTTATATGGTATCGATTAGTAAATTATGTATAGTAATTATTGATAGTTAAAAAAAAAAACAGCTTCTCAAATACCTACATCAAGTCATTCACTTTTTAATAACGTCTTTTATTTCAATTCTACCTCCATCTACTCTCAGTAAATTGAATTTTTTTCTCTCTCAAAAAATTAAATTGAAAATAACTTGTTGCAGACTTTACTTAACTTTGATACATACAGTGAAGATTTACTTTGAGAAAAAATACTTATAATTGTAACACAATGCATAATTTTATCCCTCTTCTTTCTGATGTTTTAACGTTCTTTGCTTCCAGTTGAGCTGGCATTAATTAGCCATTCTGAATACGAATGAGGATTAGGAAAATATCCCTTAAGAAGAATAATAACTCTGTTAACTTCAATATTTTCTTTAATAATAAACATATTTTTGATCGGTACAATTGATATTATAGGTGTAGGTACCTATTCAGAGAAAAATTGTTGAAATAATGAATGGCATGTGTTGATACAATAACTTTTTTCCAATTTTGGTTGTAACTAACTGGTTTTTTAAAATCTAGTTTTTTTTTTGAGCAGTTGCTGGGCTACATACGTTTTTATTTTATTTTATCTTTTTTTTCTTTTTCTTTTATTTTTTTTTCTGCGCCTACTACGGTAGGTAAATGTACTGAAAATTTCGAACTTAAATCATTGATTTTTCCCAAAATTGACTTTGTACCTACAGGGTTTTTACGAAATCGTGTCGATCGTCCTCGCAATTAAGCTGTAAAATAATATGAAAAAAGGTAGTATAATCAAAAAGCGTGAGTTATCTTATTTAATGCCGAAACTGAACATATAATAAAACTATCAGATTAACCAGGCTTCTCACCGATAAGAGCTGTACCATTTTCCACTACAGTTTAAGACTTCATATATACATGTATCTGATGTAGAAATAAACTCATTTTTATTTATTATTCAGGAGTCCTCCCTCATCACATTTCAAAATTCAATAGTAAAATGAATAAGAAACAAATTATTAAAAATTGAGCATTGAATTAAATCACAATGAAAGAAAACTAGAAGAAAAAATAATTCAATAGAATGAACAAAAATAAAATATTAAAAATTATGTACCAAACTAAATCACGATGGAAACGAACTTGAAAAACCAAAAATTTTAACAGAACAAACAAAAATTAATTATTATAAATTGAGCACCAAATTAGTTCACCATAAAAACAATTTAAAATAGCGAAACAAACAAAAGTGGCGCTTTGTTTACGAAGGTATTTTCAAATACAGAAATATGAAACTTGGAGAATAAGAAAATTCAACAGAATATGAACCATATCGAAGCCACCTATAAGTATTTACAACTGAAAAAACACCAAAATTGAAGAACAAAAAAATGAAAGGGTATAAACAAAATTGCAACCACCTGTTTGTAACAATCTAACGCACACTGTCACAAAATCTTTTCGAGGAATTTTTGTTTTTAAGATATCTCAAATTCTATGGGATGGATTTTGAAATGTATTGATTTTAAACCAGCAGAAGATTGGGACGAAAAATTTAGTAAAAGATTCATTCAAATCGGTTCAGTAGTTCTGGAGCTAACTTGAGACCAAAAAAATGGTTTCATTCTTATATATCCAGATTAACAATTATAGAGATAATTAAAACACAGAATCCTCAAATACTGAACATAATTAATGATATACCCGCGGTAGTTGACCATATGATCAAAAAAGACCATGCCGTATAAAATTATCTACCAACAAAGTTTCTACCCAATGAGATATTCGGGAAGTCATTAGATGAAGAGGAAAAGCATTGAAACGTAACGTTATTATGTGAGCATTTTTAGGAGCCTAAATGCCCAATTATTCACACTGATTCTAATTTTTATTTACTCCTCTTGCATTTGGGAATCATTACAATCATCAATGTGAAGTCTACAACTGGTACTAAATAAAATATGGCGAATCACATTTTGTCCTCTTCGAAAAATTAATAACGGACAGATTCCCATCTTTCCGTTTTAACCTTTGCTTTTGACGAGATTTAGAATTATCCGTTTTGTCCTTCCTCTATCAGAAAATAAAGAAGTTATAAATAAAAACAATTCTTAAAGTTTCCAACTTTTTCTGCATCCAATATTTTGGGGTTTTTCTGATACTGTTATTAGTAACACTGGAGCAGTCTCATGGGGGAGAATTTACTAAGGTATGATAATATCAAATGTGAAAGAAATTTGATCCTTTTAATATTAAAATATTCTCAGATGTTTTGTTTAAAATTAGTATACCGGTTTCAAATATATTATAAGCTATGCTATATATACAGATCATACTTTGGCAGTTGTCAACTTTTGGGATGGTATAACATACGTACCTCTACTTGCATATACTCCAACTTTTAGTACCTGGTAAACTCCTGTACTGCACTATGTCCAGGCATGAATAAGGCTATTTTAAAATTGGGCTGAATAATTTTGGCCTCTCAACAAGATTTCTGTGGAAACAAAGATATCATTAAATAAATCACCTGTTGAAGTAGGCCTACTGTTCCTTCGTAAACTAAATAAAACTCAACAGGGGTTTAAATGTAATGGATATCCTTAAATAATGAAGAATAAAATTTATAATTCCAAGTATGAACAAATTTGCTTCAATCTATCACATAGGGTAAGGATCTGTAAGAGTGCGCACCTATCAGATGAATGGCACTGATGCAGCTTCTATGAGTCCCTTTAGCATGATTTTTGAATATGATGCACCCAGAACCTTTGCCTATGACATACTCATGTTTATCATTGTTGATACAAAATTTATTGCAGATTTCAGGTGTAAAAAATGGGGCTGTAAGAGTGCGCACTTGGGTTTCTAAGAATGCACACCCCTAAAAATATCAAAAAAATCCAAAAAAAAAAAAAATATATATATTTATAATAATAATATTTGTTCATCATCTATAAACACATACTTCGTATACAAATTCAATCCATAAAAAATTTCGTGGAGTTCAGTTAGGAATAAAGTTAGCCTCTACTCTTGTATCATCGAAAATGTTCGATTAAACTGAGCCAATATTTCAGTTATCTTGTCCTAAAATAAATACATTTTACAATTAGAGAGCTATATAAATGCTCTCATCTAATATTTTTGGTCATAAAATTCATATGCTCACAAATTTTAGCCATTTTCGCATAATACATGAGACTACATCACCCAGCAATTCTTTTGTGAATGTTAGTTCACAGCTATTTGTTCTTTTCAACCTAAACGTTGTTTGATAATCCCACCAACCAAGATTTCTGCTAAATAAAACAACAACAATGACTAATTTTTACACCAATTTCATATTACAATCAGTGTGCACTCTTATAGACCATTGTCTTTCTTTTTTTTTTGATATAAATACTGGCCAATCAGGTGCAAATAATATAAAATTTTAAGGTATCATTAAAAAGCATATAAAATTCACTTTCTAATGATATATAATACTTACTCCATTGTGAGAAACTACAACAGTCAATCCATCCAATAAATATTAAAATAAATAGAATTTGCGCGTCAGAAAACTTATTCACTTCTTATTAAAAAACAATAATCGCGAAATGGTGATTTTTTTTCTTGATTATCATCACATCGCAGGAGCAAAATTGCCACATAGTCACTTGACCCAAACACCACACACATATTGAAATATAACATCTGCACACTCTTAGGAGCTGCGCCTATTCAAGTAGCGTGTGCATATATTTTTATCAGGTTTTCTTTCGCCAGCCGTTGCCCAAAAACTATCGCAACTAGTTTTCTTTTTAAATATGGCAACACTGCGTATCAAATCACCATGCATCTAATCTGTTTTGATCGGGTATAGATGTAGAACATTGATTATTTTCACCTAATTAATGAAAATTTGAAGACTGCATGCTTAAATTTTGTAAAAGAAATTGTAAAGTTTCAATGAGTTTTTGCCTCACAGTTTTTAATGCTCTGAAAGAATAATAATTATTCTGAAAGAAGGAAGAATAACGAGCAGTTTTGATATTTATATGCCAAAGAAATGGTTTATGAACATAACAGCTCTTGAAAGGGTGACTATAAACTCCGAGTGATCTGAAAGGATGTCTTATATGAATTTTGAAAAAACAAATTATCTAGCAGAAAATTATCTTAAAATTTCCACCCAAAATTTTATTACCATAATGCCATAGCATGATTGTAGTTTAGATCTCTCACCAATACACCATTTCATTCATGGCTTCCTCCTCAATTGCAGAACGATTTACATTAAGTCTATTCTGACTCGGAAGCAAAAGTTACAAATAAAGGCAGATAGGTTTGAAAAAACGATAACGTCAAAATAGCTAAACAGATGAGACAAGAGTAGGTATAATTATATCAATGAAGGGGCTATATTTTTTCAAGGGAAATAAATATTGTTTTCTTTATTCGTGGATAAATGTGGAACGAAATCAGTGTGGTACTTAATGAGACTATCATTTTCAAACGTGTGAGGCGAAAGTCAAACACATTATTTATACCAATCACTTACCGTCATGAAATCATCATCATGAAATTTTCATGACGATATCTTATACATGTACAAGCCGAATTATATCCACCGTTCGGGCAGGTATGATGTATATATATATATATAATTATTTAATTGCATAGTAGGTAACTAGTCCAAAATCGAAATTTTTTCGAAAAGCTTTCAAATATAATTACACCTTTTATTTTTATGAATTTCCATTTCTCAGAGCAAACACTGAAATAAAAGCTTTAAAGTAGAATTGAAAACTACCTAATATTCAAACAGAACAGGTCGAAAAATTTAAATTTTAGTGAAAATATTCAAACTTAATTTCAGCTCATATTTTTTAGAGTTTTTACTTTTCAGAACCGACACTGAACTAAAACCTTCGACTGGAATATTGAGAACTAACTTTGAAAAGAAAATATTTAGAACTGAAATTTTCTAACTTAACTACAGCTGTCAGAATGGAGCTATAGTTAATTTTTGTTTCCAATTTCGTAACTATTGGTGAAAAATTAAAAATTTTGTAGCCAAAACAAAAACGAAAATAGCCATACCGGAAGTACCGTACGGCCGATCCGTCAAAAAATCAATAGGCCAGGTCCTTATCTTACCACTAGTCTTCGTTCCAAATTTCGTAACTAATGGATAAAAATTGCGACCTGTATCGTGGTAACAATAAATTGGCTATATATATATATATATGAATTTGAGTTATTAGTACCAAAATTTTCCTTTAGTTATGAAACGAAAAACGTACCTACCCCCACCCCAGATTGTTCCACGACACCGAGATTAATAAGTAGATTTTCAATAGAAAACCTACTTAAGAAGCGTTGATACACGTCGAACATAAGCGCTTATAAGTGATTCATTGCCTAGTGTTGCTACTTTTATATAAGCTGAGTGAAATTATAGCCTTATTTCAACTTTTTCAACTCGTATTCATTATGGTAGGGGAGAGGGAGGAGGGTAATGGACATTTTTCTTGCGACGCAATTGCTCGCGATTAAAATGACTTATAAAGGTGCGGTAAAGTGTATTCAAAAGAGCACCATAAGGGGACCTTTGAGAATTTATTACAGATTTTTTTGTAATTTAAAAAAAAAGTTATTCGACTTTGAAAAAATCGCAGTTTGGGTGGAGACCCTGGACGTGGGTGGAGGTTTGGACGACATGGGGAGGATTTGGACCTGCTGAAAAATGTAATTTTTTAAATAAATTCACACTAAATTTTATGAAATACGTTTACTTTTTCAAACAAGTTGCCTGTGCAACCTGTTTTTGGCCTTTAGGAGCTACAATTTTGGGTGAATCCATAACAGTGCACAGAGATGTTTCATCAAAGTTATAAATTTTATTAGGTAGAAATGCGTGCTGTCTCATTAAAGCTCCGTAAGTATCAAAAAACTGATTTACTGTTTCTTTTTTATACGCATTTGTTCTGGCCAAGCTCGTATTTTCAGGTTTTCGTAAACTTAGAGAAGAATTTCTATTCATAAATCCTTTATACCATTCTATAGAAGCAGCTTTATCATCGTGCCACTTTTCAGGAACTTTCTTCTTCAAAATCATTGCAAATTCGTAAGCAAGTTTTCTAGTTTTCACTGTAGTTAAACCAAAACTCAAATTACAGGCTTCTACAGCATAATCGGCAAGGCACAGTTCTTCTTCAGTATTAAAAATTTGGGAAGCGGAGTATTTATTTTTTGTTATACCATTTGTAGACCGCTGGGAGTTAGTTCTTCGAATTGTCCACCTTCCTTCCACATTTTCAGAAGCTTTTTGTCTTTTTTTATGTTGGTTATTCGATAGTGAAGAGTGGACTTTTTAACATTGTATTTGACCGCTAACGATCGAATTCCATCATCAGATGGATGCAGAAGATACTCTCGTATAGCAGTTCTCAACCCACGCTCGTTGACTGTGTTTGAGGGGTTTTTTCTTTATAAAATCGCGGCATTCTATGCAAAAACAACAAAAAACAGCAGAATTAGAAAAGTGTCCAAATCCTCCCCCTATCTCATTTTTCATTCAACTGGCATTTAAAATAAATTACTCGATAAATTTTCAAATTTTTTGCGTCATTTTAAGAGTAAAGGATGTGAGTTCATATATTACCTGTAGTTTTTCCAAGTTTACTAATCCACTTTGAAATTTTTGCCGTATTTGTAAATGAAAAAACAAAAAAAAAACAATGAAGATATTTTTCAGTCACGAATAAATTTTTTTTAGACTACCCACTATGAAAGTGATAATAGCGTTCGACTCTCTGCTGCAACGTTGCCACATATAAACAAAAAATCAGCCCGATCGAGCCACGACAAGTACCCAAACCGAATTTCGTCCGAATCCTCCACATGTCCAATACCTCCTCCCTCTCCCCTACATAAATAGGTAGCTCTGTTCTTCGTAGCAAACAAAGTTTAGACCTAAGTTCCAGGTTTTCAATAAATTTTGTTAAACGTAAACATTCAGTTCTGCACTAAGGTTTAAGTAAAGATTTTACAAGGACAGACTTCCACACTTTTCCAAATAGAATAGCTCTTAATGAAGCAGTGCTGAACACAATTTTTCCATGAAAACGGTAGCTGTAAAATGAGTCTTATTTTATGCAAGTGTGCCGTTGGTATAATATTTAAATAGCAATAAGTAGGTCCGATGTATCGGAATTTTCATAAAAAATCCCTGAAGCTTAGTTCGTAAAGTTTCATCGGCGATCATTTAATAAATTATTCCAAAAAAGCTCAAAAAAATTATAATGGCATTTTAGTATATTTTTCAAAGGAAAATACAAATATTGCATTCAGCGCAATGGTGGGACCTGTGGAAAAGCGCCGATCCTGAGTCGTAGATCACGAATATTATATAGATCACTCAAATTCTTCTGCACACAATATATGTATATATATATATATATATATTTCCACTTTTTGCTCATTTTGGCACTTTTTGGGAGTCTGTGGAGCCTCCTCTGTTTGATCTATGGCAATGAAACTTGAAATGGTGTTAGAAACTTTTATGGACTACACATTCGTGTTAAAATTTTTAAAGTTCATCCGCTAATTTCGGAGGAAGGGGTTCTCGAAGTGTTGCAAACCCGCCACGTTGTCATCACCATAACTTCCGTAAATTAAACGATTTTTGTTTGAAATTTTTATCGCAGTTGGAAACTATAAGGGACTAATTTGGGGGACTAATTTGGTATTGTATTCGAGCGAAATCGGTCGACTGGTTTTCGGATGGCGGGCATTACAAAATTTGATGCGTTTGGAAAATACCCGTACTTACCGCGGTTAATGCGCGGCCGTGATATTTGAACCTTATTTTCGAATAGGCCATAAATGTACGAACGAGTCCACCGAAAACTATTTTTCATCTTCGAAATATCACAAAAAGTAAAAACAACATAGGTACAAAAAAAGAAAGAAAGAAAAAAAAATTTTGAAAATAAATTAAGTAATCATCGTTTTTAGAGATTAGCTCTGGCGCTGTATAAAATTGGGAAGGCTCTACGCGTGGCATCGCAAGATCCTTTGAAGTCGTCCAGCGACAAGTCGACGATGGTTACACCGCCTAAGCCTTTGAGTTTGGCGTAGTAAGCCTTCTTGGCGGCCGTGTCCGGATCTTCGTAGCTAACCCACACACCCTTCATTTTGTCATCTTGGCGGACAGCGTACGTGCCCAAACGATTCGTGTTATCCGGTATCTTTTTCAGCAAAATGGACGACGTGTCGAGAACGTTGGTCGTCAGAGTTGGACAAATTTCGTAATACGCCATCGTTCCTTCCTCAGCCAGATACGGTCCCGGTTTGCCCGGACCAGCGGCCTTCAGCGGCGGAGATCCAGCTCCCACTTTGCCGCTGTCGCTGTTCAGTTTCCACGTTCTTCCAAAGGTGGGAATGGCGATGAGCAATTTTGTAGCTGCGCAAAATCAAAGGGCCCGCCCGTTTTAGCGAAAAAGCGATGCGCTAAATTAAATTACTTAGTAGGTAGCCGTATACTATTCAGATATAGGCGACAAAATTTTCCATTTCTTACCGGGTACCTTCTGCTCCAACCACCATTTTACGGTGGCTTCGATATTTTGTTCGGGGTCGCGCGAACCGACGTATTGGGTGGGTGCTGCGTAGTCGGCTTGTTCGCCGGTCCGCCAAGGCGTTCTGTAGTCGTAGGTCATCAAGTGGATATGTTCGACGAAGTCCTTAATGTTAGGTCCGTCCAAGTAGGCTGCGTATATAATTTGTAAAAATTTGTAAAAAGAAACGCGATAATTATACGGACAACGTTGATGCAAAATTTTTAGGCCTAAAATCAGCTTCGTTATGTAGGCTACGCGGGTACGGGTGCATAGGTATTATCAGGCTTTACCTTTGTTGTTTACGTGCGGCAGTATGGACATGGTCAGAATATGGTTGTTGCCTCTTAAAGCGGAACCTAATTCTCTGACCAAAGCGGTAAATTGTTCTTTGTGCTCCTTTTCGTGTTCATCTTTCGACGATCCAGTGACAGTGTGTTTGATTGAGCTCCATATTGAACCTGTACATTTTGGCGAGTTTAGTAACGAACACTATTTCACGGTTCGTGCGTGCTATAAAAGGTTAGTTCACGTGTTGAGTTCGAAAATTATGAACACCTGATAAGCTAATTCACCACATTTCGGTCATAAATTAAGAAAATAAACGTGACAACATTCGTACCATAATAGCGTGTAAGCATAAAATCTGTTTGGAATTACACAGTATAAAAGGCTATACAGCCTGCATATTTCTTTGAAGCATTTGGGTGTTATGACGTATAGTCTGTTAACGGATACTAGCTGTTATCCGCTACTACCTTGTTACAGAAAAAATACTTCATCTACAATCTGAGTAATTGACCTAATGGTAGAACTACAGTTCTAATCAATCGAATCTGTTTCGAATAAAGTTTTTTTTTTTTGGTCTTTTAGTATCGTAGAATTTTTATGAGAAGGTTGGCCGAACTATATTTCATTAATTTGATCGTTTTCTGATGGAAATTGTACACAACTAGCGATGGTAACGATTATTTGCTTTTTTTTTTTAATGTTCAACCATTTGGGCATTTACTGAGCAAATGCTCGAAAATTTATGAGCATTTTCAGTATTTTTAGTTTCTGGCCTAAGTAAATGAATAATAAATTTACAAAAAATCAATTTTCAAAATAGACATTCATTGTAAGAGTACATCATTATGTGAAATCTAGCACACTCACAGAGTCACATGGCAGTTTCGCATACCACATATTTTGTTCTCAAGTGAGTACACTATCCAACGAGCATCCATAAAGTCTAAATTTTATCTTCACGGAACATCTGGATCTAGTATGCATGTAATTATTGCAACTTGCAGGTTTGTAACTGATTACATCTTGTTTTCGGAGGAAATATTAAAATTCTCTATCATGTTGAGCAAATGCCTGAGCATACTTAGCATTTGCTCATCAATAATAAATGCTCGAGCAATTACCATCACTATACATAAAGCGTTTTTGCTCAACATTTGAGTAGAATATTTACCGTCAGAGTGTTTTAACCTGAAAGATGATTTGTTCTTGATTAACAGTTGGCTTATTATTACTTAAAGAAAAAACAATGAGGCGATTTTGCTTAACAAGATAATTTCGCTATGTCAAATGAGGTGATTTTCACCTTTTTTTTTTTTTAAGTGAGACGTTTTTACTCAATAAAGTGCAAGAAAATAACCAGATAAGGTTATTAGAAAAACCTTTATTCGATAAAATTTTGTATTTTTTATTAGAAACGAAGCATTTTTGGTTCATATTTAGGTGTAGAATTGCCTCCTCTTTCATTTGATACTAAATAGTCAATTTGTGTAAAAATGTCTGATGAGTATTTTCATTAACGTGGCAGCGCAGCTTCACTTACATACAGTGTCTTAATTATCTGTGTTTGTCTTCTTTCGTTATTTTAATAACCTTTTTGTGGCCCTAAATGTTTCAACAATTTCTTTCAATCAAAAATAGGACCAAATTAAACAATATACTCGGTGATATTTCACTCAATAATATACAGAAAAAATACCTTTACCATCTTCTTGTGTTCTGGAAGGGTCCAAGAATCGATTTAATCGAAATTTGGCGAGATGAAAAAACATAATTATTGTAGGATGAGTCACTCGATAATATAAAAAAAAAGTTATCTAACTCACATTTTTCCAATTTTTGTAGACCCAAGTGAATAAATTAATAAAGCATAATAAAAAAATAAAAAAAAAGGAATAATATCCGCCTTACAAACCAGTAGCCAATGAAAAAGGGAAAAAAAAGTCATTTTCAATTCTCTTTTACTCATTTTCGTTGGTTTCAAGAAATGTTTTGTCCGTTTTTTGTTTTCACAATGATAAAAATTCGTAACATTTTCTCCAAGAGTACTACGTACTTCCACGATGGCTGTAAATCTTCCTTGGAATAACAAATTATTTTTTCTGGAAAATTTGGTTCATATCCATCCAGGGGTTTTTCAGTGATAGTGTTTCCAAAAGTTTTTATCCCTTAGTATTCTATAATATGTAGTTATGGACATAGTGCAGTGGCGTAGGCTTTTTGCTCAGGTGGGCCAAGGATAAGCCATAGAGAAGATGATAGTAATTAAGAGTAATAGTATTCTTTTTTCCAGTTTATTCAGGAGGGAGAGTGGAAGAATCGCTATCAAACCTTCCTCCACACCCAAAAACACGTATTTACTCAATTTACACAGAAACAACTTTTTTTTTTCAGTCAAAATGTTTGGTAAGCCCTTCCTACAGCTACATCACTGGTTTAGCATTACGGCTCATTTTCTTAAATTAAGAAAGTAACATATAACTTTTATTCATTGATGATATTTCATTTAGATAGGTACCTAATAGATACTTTCATGTTTTTTGAAAACAAATAATTTTCTAAATTGAAAAGAATCTTAGCATGAATACCCAAAGTAGTAGGTAGCCTATATCCGTCCTGGGATATGTCACTAAAAAATACACTGGCTCCAGTCTTTGCATGGTAATGATACAGCTTTAATCAGAAGCTAATGATCAAGAATGGACCTCAGAATAACTAAAGGATAATTTAATAAACTTTTAAATTTGAGAGCACTTGGAAAAGAGCATTTAAAAGAGAATGAATACAACAGCGACTATTATACTTTCATTTTAGAGAAAACAGCATCAGCCAACTGTGTCATTGAATACTTAATGTAGGGAGGGCGATATATCTATATCTGAAAAAAACATTCATACTTTTCTCATGTTTATAAAAATGAAAAAAGAAAAACAGAAAATTTTTTTGGTTTCGCTTTACCTACTGTATTGGCTACAGACAGGTTACTAAGATAATAGATATCCCTAAGCATATTATTGTAATTTTCAAATTGTCGAGACCAAAAAAAAAAAAAAAAAAAAAAGTTACGTACGATTTTTTGAAGTCCTTAATTTTATTTTTCACCTGTATAGCTTACCTATCGGTCAAAGAAAGGTTTTAATTGTTCAAAAGCCTATTAGATTTTTTCTTCATTGAAACAGTCATTTTAATTAGTTCACAAAAATACTTCTGGACTACTAATTTCCGTTGCGACGTAATACTGTATTTCCCATATTATAACCAACTTTATGATCGTGTTTACGTACCCAGAGTCGACTTTTCCTTTTTCTCTTTAACAATGGGGAATTGCCAAGCTAAATCGGCCCCATCGAAGTTATAATCTTTCACCAATTTCGTCAAACTGGTCACGAATTTGCCTCTACGATCGGTTTTCTCCAACTGTAAAATGATAATGAAGCTTCATTTTAAAACGGAACTCTCTTTCTACACGAAAATAAGGCCGAAAATTTGGCGGACTAAAATTCGTTTCTTCTCTTCATGACGTTCTACCAAAAATTGTCAACGAAGTAACCGAACGTCGTCGTAAATTTTCAACCAGTTTCAAGCTATTGTTAGTACAGTCTACAAATATTTATAACTGCATAGGTACGATCCAAGGTGATTCGTAGGTATTCAAGTATAACTACAAAATATCATCGATCCTGAAGTCATCGAATACTCGACGTACCACACGCTGTTCGGTAACTTGGCATTCGATATGATAATTATTTTTAATGACGTGTAATATATTACACCGCATTTACGGTCGTTCATTGTTCAGACATATATAATTCTAAATACATACGACGCAGGCATTAAATAGGTAACCTATTACAATGCTAATTTAACGAAATATAGGTACTCACCACTGACAGGTATTTCGCATCTTTATCTTTTTCTTGGAATCCACCAACGGAGAGCAAAACATTTCAGAGCTGGATTTAATCGTTTCAAGTCGGTTACGAGTTTGAAAAGATTCTTTCCTTTTTCGGTGTCTAAATCTTTATCCAACGATTTCGCCTTGTAATCCTCCTCATCGATCCCAACGAAACCATAAACTAAGTGCGTACAGAACGGTAGAGCAGGTTTCAATTCTTCGGGTGTAACTTTAGCTAAATCTACGGCAGAGAGAAAGAAGGGAGAAGAAAATTATTTGAAAAAAATAAAATAAAATTGTTTATCAAGTAGGTAGGTATAGGTACCGGGCGTATATTTATTATAATTTTTTTGTCTCACTAGCCGATGATTACCTACTACAAAATATTATTTTGTATACGCGAATACGCGAGCCGAGGTTAAGGTCGAGGACTTCTACTCGTTGTCGATTATACGAAGCAACGAACGTTATCGAATAAATGAAATTTAAAATAATATACCTTATTAATAAATATAATATAGTCGTCTAGAGGTCGTCGATGTAGCTGTCCCAAAGAACAGCGCAAAAGCATTTTTGCTAAAATATTCCATAGGTACACCAAGGATAAGAAAGATTTTATTTTGGAAATTTCGAGTCTAAAATTTTTATTGGATGTTTTCGTTTTTTTTTTTTTTTTTTTTTTTTTTTTTTTTAATTATTTGCTTAAGTACATATTTTAATTACATTTTTTTCGTTTTTCGAGCTAAAATAAAAATTTTACAACTTGGTTCGTTTCAATTGTACTTGCGACGATATTATGGAATAACTAATGCGTGAATCATCCAGGTTAATTCGGGTTTATGGTGAGAAAAAACATCAAACACCCAGACAATTCAGTATATTGCTCGTTTTGGAGTTGTTTCGTTCGTCCATTTAGGATAATTCAAACGATTTATTTTTGTGACCCCTTACTAACATTATATACGTTTCTCTCCTCCACCCCCAACCATTCTAAAGGAAACACACGTTCTTGTTATTAAATGAAATCGAATCACTTTATTTTTTCACAAGTCGATTTTACCGAATGAAATTGAAAACTTTTATGTATGATGATACGAAATTTTGTCAATTGGTCATTGATCAATTTTCAACCAAGTCCGACAATTTTTTTCCATCTGAAAGTAGACAATATGCGTATTTTCTCAACGTGGTAAAAACAATTTTGAATTAAATTTCGATTCATTGTTAGGCATTACTCCGCAAACAGAATACTTATAACTTAAACGAGTTGGGTTCCTATTTTGAATTTCTAAATGCCATTACAATCGATAGTTTGCACTTATTGTTCAGAAAACTTGTTTATTTTTCCAGACCATGATATTAAAACGTTTAGGTATACTCTCGAATACAAATCTCCTATTAGCAGTGTGTTAATTCATTCGACCCTCGTACCGTAGGTAACTAATGGAAAATTTTTTATTTTCAACCTTCATTAGATAAGAACGCCAATATTTTCTTCCTTTAATTTCTTTACAGAAACAGAACAAGCAAATTTTATTGAAAAAGTACAATCAATTTCTATAGAATCGAGAAAAAAAAATTAATTATTCCGGACGTTTATAAAAACGTGAATTTTATTATCGTTATACATACATAATTTTAATAATCTCCTTGTTAGAAAAATGAATATAGTATAATATTGGTCTTTTAGCACTATAGAGTAGATGATGTAAGTAATTACAAAAAAAATATGATTTAATTTTTGATAAAATTTTATATTAATTTGATGCCGATCAATTAAAATTAATAAGTTAGGTAAGTACCGAAGTACAAAAATTATAGGAAAGTGAATTGGTAATATGATAAATTATTTTTTATTTATCTGTTGGCAACAAGGTACATATTATTTTAAATTTTATTAACAAATCGAGACTTCAGATTTAAAAAATTATAAAATACTTATGCCACCATAATAAATGTAAAAGCAACCAAAATTATTGACATAAAATTATTTCCTAAATTCTATGGGCATATGCCAACTATAAAAACAACGAATTGATTCGTGTTATCAGGCTGCACAAGCCAAAGCACTGCTTTTCAGGGCTGGTATTTTATGTTCATACGAGCTGTTCCCTTCGATCATTTAGTACTGGATACCCAGTAGTCCTATCTCACCAATGTTAACAAAACGTGCCATCATTCTAAAACCCTAAAATGCACATAGATTTTCAGAGCAGGTGAAGTAGGCGTTTTATTTGGTTTGTTTTTAGTCTCTTGGAAATATGAATTAATAACTATCTGAATACGTTGCTGTGAATTCAGTGAAATAGAGTGAAACTCGTGTACATTTTAGGACTGTAGGTATTGTTGGTACGGATTTACGTATTTATTTGAGTATCCGCAATAAATGACCGAAAGATGTTACCACAAGTTCCACTGGTGTATAGTGTCTAATAATTGTTTTAACCCCTTTTTTATAGACCCAAATGAAACCCCAAGAAGAAAATAATGAAACAGAGTGAGAGAATGGAAGAAGTTTTTTTACAATTCTCTTTTACTACTTTTCGTTCATTTCAAGAAATGTTTTATCCATTTTCCATTTTCACAGATGGTAAAAATTGGTAACTTTGCCCCCGGGGGGCTACTGACTTCCGTAATGGCTATAAACTTTCCTTAGAGTAAAACATTTTTTTTCGGAAAAGTCTTATGCAAATTCATCCCACGGTTCTAGAGTGATAGTGTTTCTAACCGTTTTTAGCCTGTAGTATTTTATAATATGTAGAGATAGATGACATTAGAAGGAAAGAGGAGGAAGAATTTGTATGAACACTGAATGATGATTTCCAGTGTAATAAAATTGGAGATATAGATAGGTACTTTTTCAAGATCAAAACACCTTTCTATTAGACTAAGTCATACAAATTTTACAGTCATTACTTACAAAACCTCCAGTGACCAGTAAATATATTTAAACTCTCGAGAACTAAAGCGTGAAGCTAAATACTTTATCACAGAACTTTCGTCAGTCGAAACAAAAATATTTTAAGTTTCCTTTGCCGGAGTCGATTAGGTACTTAAATAACTTCTTTTTTCAACATTCGTAATAAAACATCACAATATTGGCAGAGAGTAGTTTTGGAGTACCTAGAGCAAATCCTATTTTAATTTTATTTTCACACTTCTTTCGAGGGCAGATACATAATATATAGATGTAGAAAGTGTTGATTAATTTTTTTCTATCTGGTGCCTACTTAGCTTCTTACAAATTCAAAAACTTTTTTTAATGATCCATTCTGACGAGAAAAGGAAACACATAAATGTAGTTACTACTAAAGGTATAATTATTTTATTGCCTACACGTGTTTAAATCTATGAAACTCTTACATGATACATTATTTAAAATTCTTAAATATAATATAAACAACAGAGACGCTCCATAATCGCTCGCAAAAATACTCATTTTGTATTAACTTTTGAAAATTCAACATATAAATCGGGTAGGTACCAAGTGGAAAGAATTGTTTGCCTTTTTATTGCATTTTAATAATACGTATATGTATTAAGTACCAGTACGATGCTAATTTCGTGAAACAAAAAACTCTACAAGTCCAGTTTCAGGAATTTTTAAACTCTGAAAATTCAAGCAATAATTCAGATTCAAATTTAAGATTGTTTAACTTCAAAATTAGGTTTAAATACATCAGCCCAACCTGAAGACTTTTTAAATTCCTCCGCATGGCTAATTCTATCAGGCATTTGATAAATTGTAATATAGGTACCTGTCTATTGAGATGACTTTCTCTTCTAAAGCCTTCTTTAACAAAATCCTTCCGCTTAAGCATATACACTTTTATAAATTTAATTAGAACATTGTAGAAATGGATTTTTCCAATCAGAGTACACAGAAAAATTCGACGTAAAACGTATGCACTCATTGAAATCTAATTAAAAATATTAAATGAGCGATAAGATACTGATTGTAGATAGTACATGAAGTTCGTACCGTGATAAAAAATACCAAAAGTTCAGAATATAAATGGGCGACTTTTTTTCAAAATAACAAACAATTATGGGTTTAAAAATTGGAAGTAAATGGAAGGGAAAATGTTATTCCTCTTCAGAAATTCCGTTTGGATCTCACATCTCGACTAGAGCACCTAAATTTACCATAAAAAATATGTTAACTTTACAAATTTCTTTATTTTCTTTTGTAACATATTTGTGAAAATTTTCTACTTCAAGAACGTTTTCAGGCTTGCTAATCCGAGAAAGTTGTAGCAAAAACGTGTAACAAAAAAAAAATACCTAACGAAAAAACGAGTTACCTCTGCCCCACGAACCACTTTGGCGGAAAATCATGACCCCAAATTATGATATCACACTAACTCCGCAATGTCTACGGGATTCCTTTCTGTGTTGAAATCTGTTACCTAATGGGTAAGCCTTCCCCCGGAAATACGGGTACAGTAGAGTTCTACTCTCACGAACCAATCAAAAATATTCTGGAATAACTTGGAACACTTTCTGATTTAAGTCTTGTTACCTACTAGTAACAGACGATTTTTACTTTATTAATTTATGGGAAGGAACACTTCATAGTTACTTTCAGATGTTTTTCGGGTATTAATTCATAAAATTTCGATGTCGATTAAAGTTCGCCGACCCGCAAATAACAATTTACTTCATCCACCTCCCTATCACTTAAATGAAAGAAAATTGAAAAATCCTCTGGTGTCAAAATGAAGATAAAAAATTCTTTTTTTTTTTTTTTAATCAGATTTTCCTTGAGAGTGTATCAGTGACCAGTATCCTCTGGGTACCAACAAATCACTCGTTAAATAGGCTCAGTGATGAAAATTTTAAATATAATTTCCATACGAAATACGTCCGTGGAAAATTGTCGTTTAACACAAAATGCGAGAATTTTAGCCAAGTTAACTCAGTTTGAAAACAATTTCTTCGTGTTCATTTTTCACCAATTCGTACCTCAAAAGCTGAAATTGCCGGATGATAATGCTGTACCAAAATGTAAATTCTTGTTGAAATTCAGTATTTCTAACGTAAGACATTAATTTCACATTTTTTTGGAAAAAAAGTTAAAAATAAATCCGAAAATTTTACGTCACCTATAGCTTCAACAACCAGGAAATATGGTTCGATCAAATCGAAAATAATTTTAAATTTCGTATGACATTTTAGTTCGTATTAAAAATTTTTTATATAATTAACTTACCCTTTCGCCAATAAGCTTGGCTATTGTAGAAACACGAAACTTTTCCCAATGCATGAACATTATGTCCAAAATACAGGACGCAAGTCGTAACGAACAAAATTAAGAACTTCATTTTTAAGCATCCGCACTCTACGAACGTTTTCTTCAACATTAAAACATTCGCAGAGCACAGAGAGTGGTAGAAAAATTTATTAATCTTATGCGGTCGTAATATTTGATGGAGATGATGTTTAACCTTTATCAGCTGGTTGGAGGTCAATTTTTTTTTTAATACATTACACCACTGTATTTGTGATAGGTAGGTAGGTACCAATCAATATCAATAATAATATTAAACGAAGGAATAATCTGACGTATTGTACGATTGTTTTCATTTTCGTTTTTCTTGGAATTTATGATTTCTGTTATATGTTAGTCATTGAATTGAATAAATAAATGTACGTGTTTTCATAACATCATATTGATAAATAACATTGACAAATAAATTAACACTCTTTTCACTCGATCATAATTTAATTATTCGCGGTTGCAAACTAATAGAGAGTACCTACCTATGCTGCAACTAATTCTAGAAACAATTCTAATCGTACTTTGCACACTTTAAAATTGAATTAAAAATTAGTGGTCTTTCAGCCAAATTTAAATTGAGTAAAAAAGCGATATCGAATCAGTCCTATTTATGGCTCTACCAAAGTAGACAGCGTCGATCGGTATAACAATTTTTGATCAATCATTAAGTTTAGCAGCTCTTTTCAACTGAAGCAAGAAAATTATTTCCGAAGGTTTTTTACTTTTTAATGAAAAGTAAATAAATAAATGTTTATATAAAAGTTCATTAAAAATGCAAATTTTTATTTTGAAGAAAAGTTGGGGAGTAAATAAAGGTAAATTGTATAAATTTCAACCCTCAAACATAGCAAACACCAAAACAAATATGAGTTATAAATCAATAGATTCGAACGAAATTCTTAATCATGACGTATATTTAATCAATATTTAATCGATAATTCTAATATAGGTATTTATAGAACGAGAAAAAAAATTCGTAAAATACAAAGATTTTAAATTTATCATTGGTATCGTAGCTATGTATACCTATAAAAGTATAAAACAATCTGTAATACATTCATAAGGTGTTTTGTTACACAATTCTAAAATATTATTTAGAAATTACGTAGGATTTCAAAACCATATACTTGACTGTACAACTTATTATGGTCACTTTTCATGTACAAGTTATGGTAATTTTCGGTGTTTGTTTTAAAAAATAAATGACGAATTTTGACGACAAAATTTGAGTTGACATGGCCGTTTTTAGAAAATTTTCAATAAAAATAATCTCTACCATCCATTAAAATAAGTTAAAATAACAAGATAAAAATATTAATGAAGCGAATGAGGGGTCTGTTATGAGAAAAATAAAAACGTAATTTTTCACGAATTTTAATGATTTTCTTAGTTACGTTCAACAATTTTTTTTTTTAATTAGAAGTTTGTATTTTGTCCAGGAAAAGTTGAAAATAATTCGAATTTTAACATTATTTATCCTTAAATTACGGTCTAGTAAAATTCATGAAAACGAATCGAGCATTAAAGAATCATATGAACTCTTTAAAAAGCTATAACCTAATTATTTACTCCCATTGTGCTTGTCAAGCTATTGGTAGTTCATTGCTTCATTATATATAGGTATCCCTATGTGAGATCGTCGATAATTTTGTTAAAATGATGCGTCGATATCAACATTTATGTTCATCAATTGAAACATCTATTCATTGATGAATTAAGAATTTCGCTACTTAAAGAACCAGTTGTTGCGTGCGTGTTTTTTTTTGTTTGTTTTTTTCACTACGTATATTTAAATTATAAATTGAGAATGAAGAGAATATGTTACACGTATTTATAACGTAAAAACAAATTGGTGCAACAGTAAAGAACAATAAAAATAATTCGTAAAATTCTGTCAGCATTAAACAATATACATACTTCACCTAATTTCTTGACACGTGATTAAGAAAGGGCCAATTTTATGCACTGGCAGATTTAAGCGGATAGACTCAGCTAGCAAATATTACAGGGACTCATTTTTATGTACATTTGATTGGAGTCAGTTTACAAAATGAACCTACAAAACATAATGGCCCATAAGTATAGTCTATAAATTTTTTTTTAAGGCCTCATTGGTCAGAGGTCAACCAATCAATATCCATTTGCTGATCCCTACGTTGAGCACTGATTTCATACTCCCCAATCTCTCATACAATACATTCAAAAATTGGGCACTTCTCCCAAATCATTCGAAGTTGCTTGGATATGACAAGAATATCAACAGGTACTTGTTTTTCACATTTTCTGCATAAACTCGTCTTACGATTAACGGAACTTCGCCTTCAGACTGAAAGTAAACATGAATTTGTCGAATTTAGTGAATACTAATATGACTTCGTATTACATAATACCTCTACTTAGATATTTAAATCGGTTCGACTGTTAAAATTGATGTACAAAAGCTTGTGATATTAATGGAAAGCCAAAAGGTTCTAGTGGTGACCTCGATTCTATAAATGTGGTCCATTTATTCATGACCTTCCCTTCCGACCTCCACCTCCTGAAAAAATACCATTTCCCCAAAAAACACAGACGATATTTTTCTAATTCAAGATTTTTTTCGCAGTTAAGGTGAGATCAAACATCCAAGACCTTTACTAATATACGCCAATGCGAGATTGGATGTAAGGAAAGACTCAAAAGTTGTAGATTTTTTAAAAATTTCATGAATCTCTCCTTCTTTTAGCTGTTTTTAATGGACTTTCCAAGAAATTTTCACTAAATAAATATTAAGTGAAATAAGAAAATAAATAAATAAATAAATAAATAAATAAAACTTTAAACGAAAAAATTATAAAATTTGTAGATTTTTGGCATATTTGTTTTGAAATTCCATACAAAATTTTCCAAAAACAATTAAACGTCCGTGAATTAGGTACATGAAATTCGTATAAAATTTTGTGTTCCTTTTTCGGAGTGTATTTTTTTGTCCGATGAATCAGTATTTTTCCGACTTTCAACACCTTTTTAAGTAGAAAATCGCTTTAACTTTCTCAAGAATTCATATTATCTTTGACGGAAATATAGACGAATCAAAAATTGATTTAAAAAAAACAAACTCACTTCCAGTACCATTATTTTAATACAAAAAATATTCCATAATTCAGTTTCACATAGTGTTTCCGCATTTGATACCACCACTTTTTCTCTCTTCACTTCCAAAAAAAGACTTTTTCTTAAAACTGACCAAATTTTTAGACACTCATTCAGTTTCTTTCCGGGTAGTTAAGTGAAAAATAGTCACGGAATTCGGATAATAATGAGAAGTGAATGCGTGCTCTATCAAGAAACAGTAAAGTGAATATTACTACCTATATAAATGAATGGGTTATATACCCTGGTACTTTGCTTTGCAATCAAAGTTTCTTGCAGTAAATTGTCAAAATGATTTCTCTTGTTCAAGTTTTATCGTTTTCATTGATACTTTTGATCGTTATGTTCCAAGATCGATTTCACTTAGCGGATGGATGCAGAATAAAAGAATCATCAATAGTAAGTACCTGTATAAACATTTGATAAACTAGGAAATAAGTGTAGTTTAGTACTAGTGTTAATAGTGGTTCGAATCGTTGAGATACAGATCTATGTTATTAATAGCTTACACGCAATCACTATTTGTGACCATCTGTGAAACTTATAGTAATTTTCGCACGAAATTTTAGTTCTTGTCCAAATTTGGCCTAATTACAGTAAAATTTTCATCGAACGTAAGTAGGTACTCATGCATTAAAATTCTGTCAGTAATTTAATGAAATACTCAACCAAAAGCATATTTTTCAATATTCTCAATAATACCTACTTATTTTTGTCGAATTTATAAAAATCAGGCAAACATGGGCTTTCGGCATGAAGTTTTAAAAACTTAAAAACTTGGATTTTCTGCAGCTCTTACCTGGAACTTCTCGATATTGCTGGAGTATTTTCATCAATTTTATTTTTGGAGGTATTTCCGATATAGCTGCATAATATTTAAACTACAAAAAATTAGGCGATGAGGTCGTATAAAATTTATGAATATTTTCTTAATTGTCCAATTTTCAACTAAATTTTTACAATTATGGTCAAGTTTATAGTTTTAAAAGCACTAATTGCCCTTCTAAACTTTTCCTCTGGAATCTGCTGTCAAAGCTAACTTTCTATTCTGTCTTCATTTTTGTTATATAGTTACGTAGCCAGTATACTTTATTAATATTCGTTATTAAATTATAGAAACATTTAGTTTTGGGAGTTCGGTGGTGGAGCTAAAAAAAAGTTTGGAGAGGCCATGACTTCTCCCAAACAAATTTCGCCCCCTCTACCCTACATAGAATAAATTTGTAAAAAAAATTCAAACTTATATTGGATAATACATTCCCAGCGTAAACAACAAATTGAACATTGATTACAGCAAAACGTCAAAAACCCCACAAAAAAATTGCATAGATATCTATCCTACATACCCAAAATCAAATAAGCCAAATTCGAGGGGTTTTTGAAATAGGATACTAGGTACCAGCAAATAGAAAAACTAGGTAATCCATTTTTAAGCCTCCATCACATCGTATAGTAAGGCTAACAAAAAGTGAAAACAAAGTTCACGAAAAAATTATGTTTACGAAATACTTTCAAGTGGGGATAATGTTTATATAACAAAATGAAAATTGAATTCAAAAATCATTTTCAGTGTATCCTCGACTGTGCAAGAAATGCAAATCGTGTAACTTTTGTTAAAGATATCGATAACTATTAATAGTTTTTCGTAACTTTCTTGTCTGGAACCCGCCATAAAATATCGATGTATCGATATGTTTGTCGTCAGGTATAGAAAACTACCGATACAATCACACTTTATCCTGGCTCCCTAGGTAAATTTCATGGCCTCCCAATGGCCCAGCCAAAAAATCTAGCTACGCTACTGTTCGAGTTTTAATTTCAACCCCTGTGACTGGGAAATAATAAAATTTCTACTTTGGCACAGCCAGAAGCAGAGCACAGAAAAAAAAATTTCGTAGCAATGAAATTTAATTTTAAATTAGTATTTTTCGTAGGCCTACCTATTGCGCAGCTATATTCAAATTATAAAAGTTATTTTTTTCATATTTTGAAATGAAAAAACTGAAAAGAGGTTTTTTTCAAATTATAAAAAGCAATAACCTTGTTACTCCTAGGTTGGTTATTCTATCAAACCCAGGTAGGTAAGTGAAAGAATTTCCATGAACTCTCAAAATCACTGTAACTTCGTGTAAAAATTATATTTCTGTTCACCGATAGATCTACACGTAATGATATTCTACAAATGTTTCATTTACCGAACTGAAACACTAACCGTTTGCCCGCTATATAATAAGAAAACTAAAAATCATTTGCTTCTTTCTTGCAGTTTTTCAATTTTCAAAAAGGTGACAATATCGTCACAAAACTATTCAACAAACTTGGCGCACGAAAATGTGATGATATCCATAATAGGCCTACTGTTGCTGAGAAATTAACCCACTCTGCGCCATCTATCTCCTCGTATTATTTTCCGCCGCAGGAAGATATTCAGACTTCATATCAATATTATTACGTGCCATATTCGCCAAATCAGTTCTACTCTCCGCAATACACTTCTCCAACTCTGCCTACACATATAACATCCTACGCAAACAGCCATTCGGAGCCTACAGTTCATAGTGACCACGACCTACCAAGACCAAGTGCCAAGAAATCTTCACCATCAGAAATACAAACTGCAAGTGATGTCAGTCGTGGGCCAACTTACACCACCTCAATTTTAATCAACAACGAGCCACGTCAAGTCATTCCATCTCAGCCTCCAGTTCCGGTAGCTCAGCCAATGGATACCACAAGTACTGGCTGCGAAGGCAATTGTCACCAGCGTCCTCAGTCACGCATTCACCAAGGCACTCCGATCCACATTAGCAACCATGATGAACGTTTCTCAAATCCTCCGCGAACAGCTCCAACGTACTCAGTTCCAATCCTACCTGCCATCCCACCGACAATTCGCTACGATACTCGTTCTGATGCGAATATCCCTCTGCCACCTGCAAATAATGAACCCAGAATGCATCCTTTGCTTTCTGATCGTCACTATAGCCAACACTATCCTGTTTTGATCCAAGAAAATACTGAGCCTCGCTACAAACTTGTTTCAGACTACAACTATCCGGGACACTCTTACCAGGATAGAAGCAACTCCTTGTCCTATTCACATCCTGATCGTCGTACCACTCCATCACAAAATTTTTTATCTCCAGAACGCTATGAAATCATTCGCGATAATTCTCGTGAAATAGTGCTTCCATATGGACGACCTCAACCCGGATACACAAATCGAGAAACCAATTTCGCAGAAACTTCTTCCAAAAATTGGCAATGGCAGCCCAAGGTCATCGAATCTTCTAAGTCTACCTCCGTGGTAGTGGAATCGAAGCCTCCACCAATGCGATCGGATTTGCCAGAGACGACAGACCAGTTCCAGTCACAAGAATTTCTTCCAAACGACGAAATTGGTTATAGGCTGATTCCTGTTCGATCTCAACATGAAGAACAGTCACAGCTCTATCTCGTAGGAAATCAGCCTCGTGCAAACGGACAATTAGCTCGTACCCATACCTTTGTGAATCGCCAAGAACCATCATCTGCGCCCAAAATATCGTACGACTCTTCAACGTCAACTCATGCTGGTCTGTCCGAGGATACACAGGCCAAATCATCGTTTAGTTTGTGAAGAAAATACTATTTAATTTTTTGCATTCGTCGTCATAAAACGTTCCTAACATTGTATTTACCTACCTGGTTCTAGTCAGTCAACAAAGTCTTATTATTTTGGACAAATGCTAGGCTACCGGGGTTTATTATAGACAACAGGTTCTTGGAAGTGAGGCAGATAAGTAATTAACATTCAATAAGTGAATAGGCCAACTGCAAATTGCAAACAAAACAAATTATGATAAGTTATTTATTTTCAAGAGCCAATTTATAGCCAAATAAATTTAATACATGATTGGAAAATGAAAAATGTTTATATTGTTAGTAAGAAGTTGAATAAATAATTCAACTGCGAGTAAAGAAATATAAGCCGAGCGTTGCTTTTCATTTTCTACTGTGTTCATTCTAACAAATGTGATAACTTTCTTAATTCGTTCATCCTTTTTCCTGGGAATTAATTTAACGAATGAATCTTGAGGAGAATGATTTTAAATTAACTTAATAAGCAGCCTATTAAATTTTGGACATTTGAGACGACAAAACCATTCAAACGAAATATAACTAAGCAGTGTAAATCTATTTACACGTCCACTCGGTTCAGAAAACTACGACCACAAATAATATCAGTCCGTATACGTACACACTGATCTATTTAGGCGCATACAAACTGACAAACAAGCACACGTACAAACATCTACACACAAACATACAATATTTTCATGGAAATTTTTCTATAGTTGTTAGACGCAATATCGTGAACAAATTTGGAAAGATATTTGCTTTATAAATAAATTCTTCAAATTATTAACAATAATTAGCAAAGTGATGCGAAACTGCCACCAATTAGTGCTCAGTTTGAAGCCTATCTTTACCACCATAATTAGCCCAACATTACTATTGGAATTTGAGAGATACGTACGAAGAATAATACAAATTTTCACCTGCCTACAGTAGAAAGATAAGATTCATTCCAGGGTTTAAAACTAAGGGCTTCCAAGGGCAGTTCCAGCCGAAGGCGAAGCAGGAAATTGCCTGCGCGACAAAATTTAGAAGGGCGCCAAAGTGGCCAGCGTCATCTTTCAAAAAGTATAAAATGTTATGTTTGTGCTTGCTGCGATTTTCTATCTCAAAATTAGGTATTTAAACCCAAAAATTCATAGTTATTAAAAAAAAAAAAGGAATAGTGCGTTTCTGTACAAGGGAGGAAAGTAAGCGATTGCGGATGAATTGCGAAGTTACCGCACCAGCTAAAGGCGAGTGCTGCATTCACTTAGGAGTGGCAATCCATTAATTTTTGACTCTGTATAGTAAGGTATTTTATTATACAGGCAAATACAAAAATATATTAACTATCAAATGCATTTATAATATTGTAATAATATTGATGAAAATGGAATTTTGAATCCTAAGAATGGTCAAAATAGAGTTCAACGAATCATTATCAGTTATCACTGTAGCAGCATTGGATGTCTATTTTCACAAAATTAGAGTGATTCACTGTTATTTGAACAACGTGAAAATAGTCATCTTCAGACAAGGAAACAAATAATTTTTTTCCCTGTTCATGTATTTTTTCCTGTTTGGTTATTTTTTTATCTGTTGTGAAGTCTCGTTAATAAAACTTTGTTTTTTCACCATCAATCTAGTTCATAAAGTTGAATTTTTTATTCACCTGTACAATAAAATAGTTTTTTTCCTGTTTTCAAAATCAAACCTTTTAATCCCCAAATGTTTTATTTTTTCATGACATAAAATTGAAAACATTCTGAGATGAAAAAATTATGGATGAAAAAAACTCTTGATAGAACGATGAGACTATACCAAAATTTAAAAAACCCTAATAGTAATTTATTCAAATTTATTCAAATATTTTGGATCCCTCATCTGCTTTATGTTCATAAATTTTACTGCTAACAATCGAGGAGAATTTTTTACTTAAATACTCTTAAAAATATTTTTGGGACTAATATTGTTGATTAGGTATCTGTAAAAATTTCATAAATTGCTGTGTATTGGTAATAGGATTGTAAGTGAAACGGTAGAGAAGCATTCACAATCAATATTTTTGGGATTTAAAAAATTTGATGCTAATAATTTGTGTATTTCTCACGAATTCTGAAGCAGAATTTTTTTTTAAAGCCAATTCGGTGGTACAGTATGAGATATTTCTCTCATTCAGATAATAGTTAATAGTAAAAGAGCAGTTATTGAAATCTTCTATCCATTTCATAATTTCAAATTACTCTCCTCACGATAATGAACAATTAGTTTCTTTTTTTATTTGGTAATGGGAATTTTTATGTTATTGTAAATACCTTGGCATCCTAAAGCAATAAGTCACATTAAAATTCCTATTAATATTATCAATCATTTTCTTATATTCTTCTGTACTCACTTTCTTTGAAGATTCAGCAATATCACTTCAGAATTTCTGAAATTACTTTGTATAACCAGTAACATATTATATATAGACTTTCAACTCCAATCAATTCCTATTAAGGTTTTTCAAAATTTTATAAAGACTCATTGTTCTATTACAGTTTTTTTCATCTAAAATTTTTTAATTTTAGAATATTTTTGATTTTATATCATAAAAACAATCATCAAGCTATCCACAGTTTTGATTTTGAAAACAGGAAAAAAACTATTTTCCTCGTTTCTATAAGTTTTCGAGTTTAAATAATTCTGAGGTAGAAAATTCAGGGAGGTTTTCTTGTCTATTCAGATAAATTTTCAAAAATTTTCGAACAGCTGTACTTAATAGGAAAATGTAAAACTTTGCAAATATTTAACAATTTGTGATTTACTGGTTAGCTCAATTTCCTACTTTGTTTCAAAGAATTTTCTATTTTATATTGGCTTTGTGTGAGTAGCATGAAGTTCCACAACCTTACTTTAGAAGTTTTGTGACTTTTACTAGAAAGTATAAAAAATAGTGAAAGGTTTTTGTCCTAAAATTTGGCATACTTAGGTACTGCAAGACTCAACAAAACAGTAATGAAATATTTTATACAATATTGCTCATTGCCTATTGGAAGAAAGAAAAGTGTACCTAAAGTGTAATTCAGTATTTAAAAAAATTGATTAAAATTACCCTACTTCTACAATAACTGAGCTTTGTAACCTTTTAAATACATTCAACATTTTAGTCATAACTTGCTTCATTACTTACAGATACACGTATATTAACAGTTTGTATTTCAGTTTGATGTTTTTATTTTGATTTTGATTAGTAATTAAATTTGTTTGAAAATTGATTTTTTTGTTGGCTGTATGTCACTGTAAATTTAGAATTTCCTAAAAAAATTTTAGAGGATGGGCGTTAAATTTGGTTTCTACCTGTTACCAATATTATCCTTGAACAATCATTGAGTGCTTCTGCCCATTAATTGCGACACTAGCAGAAATACTCAATTTGTTTTTCAGTGTAAGTATTTCACACGAAAATATGATACTTTTGTTTTTAAATTTATTTTGGACCAATATTCAGAAATATAAACATAACCACTATTTATGATTTCAAATTTTCCTTTTATATTATTACAGTTCTCAGTATGGAAATGAGAAAGAGAAAAACGTTGTAGTACCTAAGTAACTGGCTACTGGGTATACTTAAATTACTGAAAATAACTGCCTCGGTTTTTCTTACTGTTTCTTTAGTGTGGACTTTCAAATAATTTTTTATTTCTACTTGCTTCGGTAGATAGTAAGTTAGACGTTTTGATTTTTGTAGCCTACCTAAGTACCTGTAGTTCATACTCAGACGTTTGTTATTTCACTTCCAATAAATTAATTTCTATCAGAGTAAGTGAAGAAGGTTATTATTATTAACGTTATCCTGAAAAATATTAATTTGAAATACCTACAAAAACGTTGTTTACTGAGAGATAATTATCAAGAGATGTACTTGACAAAAATCAATTTAAAAACAATAGGCAACACGAAAAATCATGTAGGTACCTATGCAATACGATTAAAAAAGCTCTTGTTTTGTCGCAACCTTTGATTATACATATAATACTGGACCAACAAAGCTCCATAAGACCAATGTCAAGACATGCCGGCGTAAAAGTAGGCAACCCTGGAGTACTTTCCGCGTATTTTCGAGTTTTGCTCGAGTTCACCAATTCAAAATACATTTGATAAAGTCATCCCTTGAATTCACAAGGGTAGCATTCATAAACGTAGTGCAAGTACGTTAAAAGGTACGCAGTGGTTGCTTATTTAGCGCCGGCATGCCTAACCAGAAATCTTCGTTATTTACTGGTCCAGTACTATATAGTCAAAGGTCACAACACAATTCTTCAAATAAATTACTTGTACTCTTTCTTTTTTTTTTTTTTTTTAGAATAGTCTAATGTTTCATTCAACTAACATTTACTTATGTCATATATTTCGATTTAATTAACTAGGTATGTCTGTTGGACTGCTAACTATAAAGCCATTCATTACGAATTAATTCGATTTTCTAACGGTTAAGCTTTTTCTTATAAATTTTATAAGAAATCTCAAGCAAGAAATTCGTAAGAAATCCATAAAAATATCGTTACCTATTGTAATGCAGGTTTTGATCGTTTTAATCCCTTCAATTAAACGATGAACGTCAGAAAATCTCATAAAATCATGAAAGACTGGAAGATTCACAGTTCTCCTAAATCATAGTGTAAATTTTCTGATTAGTTGTTTGGGGTTATGACTTTTGGATGCTATTTATTCGTTCCCTTCCACCATAATTAATTTTAACACCAAATAATTGTAATTTTTTGAAAATGACCGATTTTTAACCTGCAACCATCAATTTAAAAGGAATAGCAGCCCAGATTTTGCGAAATCTACCCCTTAATTGATTATGTGTTTAGCTTAGTTATTAAATGGACACCTATAAGATTGCGAAAATACGAGTAGGTAAGTAAGTTACTTTACACACAGTGGCATAAGTATAATAAGTTCAGTTTATTAGGGTCATGACACGAATTTAAAAAAGATTTTCTTTGAAAGACTATAAATGGCTGAAAAAATAGAACCATTCAATCTTCAGGCCTGGACACGACAAACATTGCAGTCAAATCTCAATACAAAAAATATGTCAACCTAACAGATCTAATACATAAGCTTACTTCGTTCGAAATGTACATTGAAGATACAAGGAACATTTAAGGAAGAGATACTAGAAGAGTGGTTCCTATTCATTGAATATTTTTCTCACAAATCGAAAGAAGGCCTAATTTTTCTACAATTTTGTTGGTCAAGGTACAAAACTAATCACTACCAATGGACCTTGCCTGGAAATGATCACAAAAACCAATACTGTAGACAGAAACGCTTTTTAATTTTAATTAAAATCTGCCATTACATGGAATGGGGACTCGGAAAATCCACTCTGATTTACAAAGATAGAGAGAGAAAAAGCTAAACAAAAATTATGTACATTAAATATGAAGTGCCGCATTATATACAAAAATATTTGCTTCAAAAATGTAGGATGGGTTTCTTTTTGACTCCTTGGACCAGAAAACAATGGAAAATTTCCGGAAAATCTAAATTATCTAAACTTCCCCGCTTGACCTTTTTAAAACAAAACCTACAATTGTAGAATACAGCAAACTATAATATTTCATCGAAAAGTCATCCTTAAATGGGGAAAAGAAACAAGACGAATGTGATAATGAAGAGAGAAAGCTAAATAAAAGCAATTTTAATTCGTTCTTTACATCAAATTAGGCAGGTAAGTATATTATTTTTCAACATTTTTGTTTCAGAAACGAGTACATATAATCGATAGTATTTTATCAAGGGGCTCTTCTTATATTGTTTTTTGGAAAAATAACAATCAAAAACTTTCTCCGAGGTGTACCAAAGTCATAGAAAACCAAAAGTTATCGACATTTAACCGTCAAACCTTCCAATACATAACCTACCCCTACCCAAAGAACCCAAACGTCGGAACGAATCGGTTTAAAAAGTCACCCTTACCCCTAATATTTGTGTAACCGTGTCGTACGCACCACCTCTCCTACCGTCTCCCACAATAATTTGTTATATTTTAATGGAGATTTGATTTAGGTTAGCGAATAAACGATTTATTAAATCTCAGATACTATTTCATTCACATCGACCTATATTAACCCTGAATTTTGTTTGTTGCAGAAACAAGATGCGTGCGCTGGTATCCAATGCCCGCTAGGAGCGACTTGTGTATCGTCCCCGGCAGAAAATTGTCCTTCAGGACACTGTCCAGAGAAACCGACATGTCTCGGTCCATGCTCAAGGATACGCTGTCCAGGAGACTATAAATGCGTGGAAATTTTAGTGAATTGTTTGCAAAATACTAATTGCACACCAGGTCTGAGAGGCCAGTGCGTTCCCAGAAATAAGCTAGATCCTTGCTTCAATAAAGAGTGTCCTCCTGGACAGTCGTGTTATTTGAGCAAAACTGGCCCAGATCCTCACAGTCCAGAAGAAGCCAAATGTCGAGATGTTTGCTACGGTGTCCCCTGTGAACCGGGCAAATATTGCTACGCCGAAGAAGTACAATGTATCAGAGCTCCTTGTTATCCAGTAGCTACGTGCAAGGAACCTTGTGAAGCCCGTAATTGTCCTCAGGGCACCAAATGTATGATACTTAGGGTTGGAATTCCTTGCCAAAAATCTTCGTGCAAGCCAAACACTATATGCGTTCCACAAAATAGTACTTCACCAAAATCGAACTGATCGGCAGAAAAAAATAATTTCTCGTCACTGGATTCACGAATTATTTTTAGATATTAAATATGATAGAATTTTGAATAACTATGTACCTACCTGGAAAGAAAAATAAATATAAAATAAAAATCACCTAAGCCTAACAATCCCTATCAACCTATTATAGAGTAGGGGGTACCGCTAACCGACGGTTAATAATATTAGTTGATCTGTTGCGAAAAATTGTCATATGACTTTTTTCTTATGTTATCAACCTTTATCTTAACCACAAAAAGACATTAATGATAATCTTCGAGTCTGATTCCAATAATTCTCATTCAACTGTATTTCATAAAATTGTTGTTAAATTAATTAAAATTAATTTTCCGTTATATGTTTGCACTTGAACGCTGCTGTAATGAAATTCGCATTAATAAAACGATTTTATGTCGCACTATTGTGTATTTACTTCTTTAAAAATAGGTAGTTCTTTTCCGACCACAGAAATTATTCCAATTACTACCGAAACAATCTGTGAGCTCCATTCAGGGATAGTATTCTACTAGTGGAATTTGATATTCTACATTTGTGGTGTAGAATATGTAGAATATGTAGAATATGTAGAATATGTAGAATATGTAGAATATGTAGAAAACAAGTAGAATATAAATAAATTGATAACTCTGTCACCTTATCAGTATTACTTTTTACACATTCTACGTATTCTACATGAAATTTGATATTCTACTTTACATATTCTGCGCATATAATAATTATGCGTATGAATGTAAAATTGAATTCTACATCGTAATCTCTGGTTGGGCCAGGAATGGTATTCTACACTTGGAATTTGATATTTTACATTTGTGATGTAGAATATTTAGAATATTTAAATAGGTAGGATATGTAGATTATGTAGAATATGTAAAATATGTAAAATATGTAAAATATGTAAAATATATAGAAAACGAGTAGAATATACAAGCGCCTGTGATTAGACAAAGAGGATGCGTTTTTTCAGGTGTTTCCGGTTGCATCCATAAACAGATGACAGGCAAAAAGTACTCAAAAAATAAAATAAAGACTTCTGGCAGTTTTGGCTTTTTTCTTTTCTTTTAAATATAAGAATCAATCTGGCTAATTCACTCTGATAGATACAATGTAAAAATAAAACAAGAAATTAATAATGAAAAAATAAAATTAAAAAAAAAATTTCAATAACAACATAAGGATTTGAACACAGGTTACAGGGGTGACAGTCCAAATCATTAGCACAAGCCATGGAGAGGGTTGTAGAATTGCTGATTTAAACATAACTGCATACAACACCATCCTAAAAACACCTTTTATAACCTTTGATAACACTAATAAAAGTATCCTCTTTAACTGAATGTAGATGTTTCTGTAGAATATAAACAAACTGATAACTCTCATCAATGTTATCAGTGCTTTGTCACCTTATCAGTATTATTTTCTACATATTGAGCATAATCTACGTGAAATTGGATATTCTACTTTACTTATTCTACGAGTAGAATATGCATGTAAACTTAAAATTCAATCCTACTTTCCTACACCGCCATCTCTGGCCCCGCTGGATTTGTCATTGGATATTTTACAGAATCATTATCCTTACCAAACAGCCCTAATTTCAGGATTTCTTCTTAGAGGGGGATTGAATCACATTTTATGATAAATAGTCATGACATAAAATTTGGGAAACCAAATAATTCTGATTTAAATTGACCTTTTTTTTTGGCGCTAGGTGGATTATACCTCAAATCTCCCCCTCAAAACCAGCATTGTTACCAATGGGTGATGGCATAATTTCTTTGCAAATATACATTTCAATAAAAACTTTCTTTTGATTGTTTTTTTTTCTCCACTATTGAGAACTTTCAAATAAGATTAAAAATTTGATTCTTGAATGCTAGGAATGAGCTTGCTTTGTTGCATTTTAAAAATAATCAGTTGAATAAAAAATTCAAAACAATACCTACCAGAAATAAGGGCTAAAAGTTTGTTAAGATCTATTTGATGGATAAATTAATGTCTTTACAATGAACTATCACTGATGAAAACAGAGGTTAGTAAAATAAATGAACGCAAAATATTTAATTATAAATCATTTTGTGGAGAGAATTACTTATATGAGGTAAAGGGGCTTGCACTCCTCGATAACAGTTGCTGCCAAAAGGCTGGCTATTGTTCGTCTCTATGATGTTAAACAAATTAACACACATACGTTTGTATGTTCTTACCCAAGTACATACAAGCAAGATATATTGTTTGGGCTGTGAAAAATCACGTGATAAAGATCTCAGTGATGTCACAGCCCAGTACCAAATGCACTGCATTGTTTCTTATCACCATACAAAATAGGAAACAACGCAATACGCTGACATAATTCCATATATATATATATATATATATATGTACATATGTGTGTCTGTGTTCATGTGCCAATTTCCCTATAAAAACTCACTAAACTGGCTACAAAATTGCCAGTGTTTGCGTAGGATTTGGTTCTCCCATATATTTGTGAATAATGTGGCAGAACGTGCAAAGCTGTTGATTACCTTTTATGTATGAATACTTCTCACAACAAGGTATCTCACACATTTTATTGGTTATCAAAATTTAACATTGCACTAATTATTAGACAGATTTTGCTAGTAAAGGCCTTTAAATACCCAATCATGTATCTTACCTGTACACTCTGTGACTCTTCTACATGATAAAAACAAAAAAACACAAAAAAATATGTTAGATCCAATATAGGAAGAGAATTCTAGGAGGTAGACCATCATGAGCCTCAACAGCCTATGAAAACTACAAATGTGTTGTTAAAATTAACTTAGATATTTATCATTGAAACACCCATACCGTTATTTTATCTGTATTTTTCTTTAAAAAAATTTCAAAATGACAGATAAAATGCTCAACCTTTAACTGAAATGAAGAACTTACTTAAAGTAGTATTTATTTTTATAAAATTACTCTCAAAAATGTGAAAAAATGGTCGCCTTTTAATTGATTTCGTTTTTCTTTCCAATGGGAAACATTTTACAGCATTTAATACTAACCATCTACTGTAGGTA
>WOFM01000317.1:1432195-1567612 GCA_011428145.1 Ericerus pela | reverse complement strand
GGAATATAAGTTGTTCCACCGACAGTGAAACTGGGGGGAGTAGCTGTGGGGACCATGTCCTCCTTTCTTTTGGGGCTCGGCCCCAGTCGACAGACCGCGGACTTGGTCCATCACCAAGTCCGCATAATAAAGTCTACGGACGTTAAATAAATTAGGCGCTCGTAGCACTTAGGCTAAACAGACGAAATTTGTTCTCTGTTTAGCCGACGTGTTACGAACGTAGCCTAGCGCAAACGTGCATACGAATATGCACGTGCCGCGGTCTAGGCTAAACACGAAACGCGCGCCTATCTCCCAATACTCGCGGATGACGTGCGTGTTTAGCCTAGCTTATACACCGGCGATGTCTTTCGTTAGTCGCCGGTTCAGGAAAGTTATAAAAGGTTGGCTGCCTTACCAAATTGGTAACATCCTAACACGCAAGTCCGAATCAATTCGCCTGTGGGTTTTAGAGGTGAACCCACAATTAGGTATCGGTATGTAAAAATATAGGAATATATCGATATTTGACTTAATTAATCCCTAATCTACTCGATTAATGAGGATATTTTTATAGAGGTTGTAATTTTATTGTGTAAAAGAAATAAAGATGTACTCAAAGTAACATCTTAAAAGTGTGTGTAATTGCAGCAGAGCTGTAAATTATGTACGTGGTATAAAGTGTAATTGATAAATGAACATATGTACAGAGATAAATGGATGAGCGGCGGAGTAGAGTATCAGTGTAGCCGCGAGTAAAGGTATAAAAATATACAAGTAAAGGTAGTGAGTATTGGCAGGAGTGAGAGGGGAGAAGGATTGGTGGTCCCAACAATTTTTGTTGAGACCACCAATCCTTCTCCCCTCTCACTCCTACGAACACACGATCACATATCATATACATTTATTTATATCTATTTGCGGCTACACTGTTCCACCACTTCCGCCGCTCATTCGTTCGTTTCCGTTATCGTTCGTTCACTACTCTAAAAATGTACTTTGCTTAAATTATGTAACTTCTGAAATAAACACTCGCTTCTTGGACGTAACTTCACTCAAATCTTTCTTTCTTGTTACAACTCCGGTCCTCATCCTCTATATGGTAGCATCGCTCGGTAACAATCCTTGCACCTGAAACAAATTTTTAAAATTATTAAAATCTTTTATTGTGAATTTTTGTATTTAAGTTAAACTTTTAATATTTTCGTGAATAATTGTGTTTTTTAGTCACTTTTTGTAATTTTATTTTCGTGTTGGGTAACAAAGTTCCAACTTACCATTTTTTTGTTTCGAGTAATATTTTTTGTTCTCGAAAATTTAATTTCACCTTGAATGCTGTAAACGTTCAATGAGTTTCGTCATTTGCTGAAAAGGATTTGCCCTGTTTGTGTACAATCCGGCCAAGTGTCTCAAAGATTCCAGGACTCGTCGATTGCTAAGTTGTTTGGGAGCCCTGCTTGTGTTGCCCGAAAACTAGTAAATTCATTAGTGTCTGCCCTGTTTGTGTATGAACTAATTCGTCGAAGTCATCAATTGGTAATAAATCGCCTTGAGCCATCACAAATTGATCTGAAACCAACGTAAAACTTCAACTCAATCAAATCAAAATTAGTATTCATCATCTTAACTCAACTTCAACTTTTGGTATCATCCTAAAACTCAAAAAACACAACTCAAACACTCACCGAAGTACGTTCAAAACAACCGAAGCGCAGTTCAGTCAACATTTCCAGAGCAACACCTTCGTAATTTCCAGAAAGCGAACCTGATAACCAAAAAATCAACGCTTAAAAAGGTATCACTTGAAAATTTTCTGCTGAAAAAGGTAATAAAAAATACATTTTTCGTAATATTTCATTTTTTTTTCGTATATTTTTCGTGTTCAATTCGTAATTTTCGTGTAACTTAACTCTTTCGATTCAAAATTTAACTTGCATATTTGAAAACATCGTTATTTTCAAATAATTTCGGCTTTTACAAAATTTTTCTAAGTGCAATTTTGGCAAGTTGTGTGCAAATTTTTGCAGCCACTTTTGTCTTGGAGTGTACAACTCGTGACGTTTGCACGGCTCGTTTCGTTCATTCGTTCGAACTTGTACATTAACCTTTTGTTAAGTGCAACGAACCTACAAACGCTTATCTTCGCCCATTCAATAAATACGTTGGCGCGGTTTTTCAGTTTCAAACCACCATTTTGTTGCAACTTGAAAATTTTTGCTGTTGCACAATTTTGTCGAAAATAATTTAACGATTTTTTTTTGAATTCTCTTTTCTTATACAAACACTTAAACTAAATTTTTTTTTTTTTGCTCATTTTTTTTTCTCTCGTACAACTAATTATTTATTCGAAAATATTATATATTTCAATTTTTTTTTTTCTCTTTTACCATTTTTTTTTCTACTGTGAATTTTTATTATTCTTTCGTGTTACCAGTAGAATCATTTTGCGTAATACTTGGTGATATTTAAATTTTTTTTTCTCTTCAAATCACCTGCAATATTATTTTTATTATTTTTTTTAATTTCATCTCGAATTATTTGTTTTGTGGGTATACTATTTCAAACAAAAAATTTCCCCTGTTATCAATAATTTTATTTCTTTCCTAATTCCCTTGGTCAGAAAGTAGCTAATTTCATTTTCACCCTCACACTTTCATTTTTTTTACTGATTTTAATTAATCATCTTATCGAATATTGAATTCTAATACGAATTATCTTTGGGTTATAAAAGTCTTGTTATTTTATTTTTTATTTTTTTTATTGGGAAGCGTCCAGTCTCATCTTTAACGTGTGTTATCTCTTGCCCGCAGTGGACCTACTTGAGAAACACATAAGGACAACTTAAATACTATCGTCATATTTTCAAATTGTTTGGTTAGCACAGGTACGGCAATCCTAGTCTTGCGGCATTTGCTAGGGATTGACATCCGTTTTTTATTTTTTTTTATTTTGTTTTTATTTTTTTAAGTTCAGTCAATTCATTAATTATGAACACTGAAAATAATGATAGGATCTCAAATGTCTTCCGTGGAAATGGCTATGAGGGATGGCGTGCAACCGTCATCAGCACTCTTATAGGTAAAGGCTGCCATTCCACAATTTTTCCTACTGCTCGTGAAACAAGTTACATTTATACATCATCTGAAGAACGCCTAACATCTAAATGGCTTAAATTCTTTCAAACTCAGGAAAGGGCAAAAGCCCACATATTCGAAAGACTTGACAAAAGAATCCTTCATCATGTCAAAACTTGCGATGTAGTTTCTCAAATTTTTGAAATCTTAGATGCTCGATACAGAAATCAAACTGCTACTAACATCATGGTCTTAAAGGCAAAATTTCAGTCCCTTCGCTTCGATCCAAGGAGAGGTACCATCCGTAGATTCTTGGTATATTTCTCATCTATTGTAGAAGAACTACGTGATGCTAATTACCCCCTATCGGAAGCTGATGAAATTGATCAATTAATGATGTCTTTGCCCGAAAAATTTGATACTGTCTTCTCAGAATTCCGCCAATTAGAAATTGAAAAACGAACTACTGTCAGACTCACAAAAATGATATTAGAAAAATGTGATCGAATTGAATATTCTAATAAAACTTTTCCCGGGTTTGATCAGCCCAAATCATCCTATCAACCGATGAATAATAATAGAAGAAATTTTAGAAATTTTCGAAATAATAATAATAACTCAAATTCCTCCAAACCAAATTATAACACAACGAGTTATTTAAACGATCACAAAAATAGCCAAAACAAACAAAATAGTTATCCTTCTAAAGATAATGTGTCCCAAATGGATGTTACGTGCTTCAGATGTAATAAAAAAGGACACATGTCAAGGACATGCCCTAATGAGACATCTACTGCAGGTAACACTCCACAAACCCAGAATCAGAACAGTAGCTCGAAACCCCAAATTTCAAATAACACGAATCCCCAAAAAAAGTCAGAAGATAAAACCAATTTTCGTGTCAAATATTCTATGATGTTACATTCAAATCTTAATCATTTAAGTTTTGATGACATTGAAGATGAATTTCAATGGCCTAAGCCCCCTACAGTATCAAAATCCGCCCCCCCCAAAAAAACCAACTCCACACGATGTTATTAGATAATGGAGCAGATGACCATATGGTCAATGATATTTCAAAACTAAGAAACATACGCAAAGTTGACAATTCTCGTAAAGCACTCTGTGCGAAAAAAGGTGTATTCGTAAACCCCACCCACGTTGGATCAATGTATGTCAACGTCTGCAATTCTAATGCAGAATTTTCCACTATTCACCTAAAAGAGGTATATTATGATCCTGATTTAAGCCTTGATATTTGGTCAGGTGCTAAAATCATGGAATCTGGTATATTTAAAATCATAACGGACACGGATCATGCAGACATCATAAATAAAAATACTGGTGAAATTACCATAACCGCTCCAAAGAGAGGTTCAATGTATTATATTGATTACGAGATAGTTGATGAAGATGAGGAAAATAAGGTCTATCAGGAGCTCGTGTGTATGCCTGTACCTAGTACCTCAACAGAGCAGGAAGATCATATAGATGATCCTCAACAAAATTTTGAAGAAATAAATGAGGCTGAAACAAGTAATCTACAAAGAGAGCAGGAAAACATTGACCACCCTCAAAATTTACAAGATACTGAAGTGGATACAGTCACTCAGGAGATTTATTCCGAATCAGAGGACGATCTAAACGGAGAGAGTGTCGGAATAAATAGAAAGCATAAAAAGAACATTAATAAATCTAAAACACTTTGGCATAGAAGATTAGGTCATCTAAGTGGCAAAAGCTTAAAAGCATTATCAAAAGTAGTTGTAGGTATGCCCCAAAATTTGGTATTTAAGGACGATGACTTTGCCACTTGTGAAATCTGTATAAAAGCAAAGTCCACCCGACTTGGTCATCACGGAGTGAGGACTAGACCAACTAGAAGAATGGAAGTAGTCTCATCAGACATCATGGGACCCTTTCAAGAGGCATATAACGGAGAGAAATTCATAATAACATTTATAGACCATTACTCAAAATATACTCTCGCCTTCCCCATACTTAGAAAATCTCAGGCTTTCGATAAATTCAAAAAGTATTATTTATCTTTTAATACAAAATTCCCCAACGATCCCATCTCTATACTCAGAACGGATCAAGCCAAAGAATACTCTGACTCTAAAATGACACAATTCTGCTCCGAAAAAGGAATCACTTTAGATGATGGCGTGGCATACACCCCCGAATTAAATGCTATAGCCGAAAGGCAAAACAGAACCCTGCTCGAAAGAGTTAGAGCCATATTATATGACGCAAAAATTGATTTTAAATTATGGTCAACAATTGTATTAGCTGCCGCCCATATAATTAATAGAAGTCCGACCCGCGTCAATTTAGGAAACATGACACCCTATGAAAAATTATACGGAACTAAACCCGATATTTCCCACCTTCGAGTCTTTGGTGCTATTGCATATAAACACGTTCCTATAGAACAGAGACAGCAATCAGCAGTCAAAGCCAAGAAGAACAAAGAGGAGCATCTTGACCCAAAATTCTTGCCCCGAGCCCTTAAAACTATTCTGATCGGCTTTTCGAATGTAGGTTATCAGATACTAGATCCAATCAAAATGAAATCCTACAAATCCTGCGATGTTAAATTCGATGAGACGAAAACATTAGCCGACTTCACAAGTAGACCAGAGGAATTACAAGTAAAACCATTAGAAGAGGAAATTGAGGCAATCTATAGGGTCAATGTACTAAAACAAGCCTCATCCGAAGACTTACTATTTATAGAAGATTGCATGCCAGTAAGTTTCAGTGATATCTTCCAGAATCCTTTTAAGAAAGAGTGGCTTAAGGCTATCAATGATGAACTGCAATCCATGTCAGACCTTCATGTGTGGAAAATTGTAGACCGTCCACATAATGTCAAACCTATAGACACACGATGGATATTTACGGCCAAAACCAATGAAAGAGGAGTAATGTGCCCAAAAGCTAGACTCGTTGCCAAAGGTTTTATGGACAGATCCGAGTATACCATGACAGAGACCTATGCACCTGTTGTGCAACTCAGGCTAATTAGGTGGATCTTATCCGTAACTAACCTATTGAATCTACAACTTGTTCAATATGATGTCAAAACAGCCTATTTGAACTCAAAAATTAAAAATGACATCTTTCTGAATATTCCCCAAGGTTGCAACGTCGAAAAATCAAAATTACTTAAACTTGAAAAATCCATCTACGGCCTTAAAACATCTAGTAAAAATTGGATTGAGTTACTGGATTCTCATCTTCAAACATCCAATTTTACAAAATCAAAAATCGACAGATGCGTATATACACGTAAAGATGAATCAGATGGCATTGCCTTCATGATAATTTACATAGACGACATCCTCCTTGCAACTAATCGTCCCGAATGGGTTAATGAAATAACTACCCATTTTGAAACTCGTTTCACTATGAAAGTTGTAAATAACCCAACCCATTTTGTAGGTTTCGAAATTGAAAGAAATCATGAATCACAAACAATTAAACTCACCCAAAAACAGCAAATCCAAAAGATTCTCCAGAAATTCAAACTCTGTGATTCAAATCCTTCCAAAACGCCTATGGAGACAGGCCTCAAGTTGAGCAAATCTGAAGGCACAGACAACAAAGAATACAGGTCTATGATTGGTGCACTATTATATGTATCTAGAGGCACAAGGCCAGACATATCTTTCTCAGTCAATTACCTTTCAAGATTCCAAAACTGTTCCGATGATACTAAAAAGAACTAAGTACGGCGCATCATCCGGTACTTGAAATCCACGATCGATCTTGCAATTGTCTATAGATCTAATTCTGAAGGCATATCAGCCTATGTCGATGCATCTTATGCCCCCGACATTGACGATCAACCTATAAACATGTCCGAATTAGAAAAAGGAAAATCTATAACTGGATACCTAATCACTATGTATGGCGACCTTGTAAATTGGGGCGTTCATCGCCAAAATATTCATGCTTCTTCATCAACAGCAGCTGAATTAATTGCTCTTCACGATTCATTCGAAGATATTGAACTTGCTTGGCTTCTTAATCGTGAATTCTTCTCAATTGACACTCCGGTAATTGTTTACGAAGACAACATCTCTGTTATACATGTCATCTCTGGAGGAGGTCAAAAACGTCTTCGAGCTCTCATGATTAAATGTTATGGACTTGCTCAAGCCTATAACGACAAAATTTTCACATTCAAACAAATAGCTACTGAAGATCAATTAGCTGACTTACTCACAAAAGCTTTATCCAGTAAGCAGCATATTTCACTCACCCATAAAATCCTAGAATCCCCAAATTGTGATCCATAAAAAGTCAACTCCATTACCAAATTTCTTGTCTGAAACATCACAAAACATTTTTTTTATTAAAATAAACATAATTTACCTTATTTTTGCATGTTGTTTGTCTCATTAATTAAAATAAATTTTTTTTGCATGTTACCATAATTTACTATATTTTATTCATATTTATTAATCAACTTACTTACCATAATCGTCCAAATTAGTTACCATTTTATATATACACGTTTTCAATCTTTAAAATTTATATTTTTGTAATTTTGTAATTAAATGTAACAAACTCATTTTTTTTTTAAACACTTTTGTAATACCCGTAGTAGTGATCGGTTCAAAAGATTGTAGGGGGGTGTTGAGACCACCAATCCTTCTCCCCTCTCACTCCTACGAACACACGATCACATATCATATACATTTATTTATATCTATTTGCGGCTACACTGTTCCACCACTTCCGCCGCTCATTCGTTCGTTTCCGTTATCGTTCGTTCACTACTCTAAAAATGTACTTTGCTTAAATTATGTAACTTCTGAAATAAACACTCGCTTCTTGGACGTAACTTCACTCAAATCTTTCTTTCTTGTTACAACTCCGGTCCTCATCCTCTATAATTTTTAATCGAATATCGATATTTTCCCGAAAATATCGATACGCATCGATATGAAAAAATATCGAAATTTTGTACCTCTATTATGTACCTATTCAAATTGCTGTAAAAGTGAACAAAAAAAATCTGAATAATGTAATACCGTAACTAATACTAAACTTTAAGATATGAAGCGTTTTATGACCTTCATCGGATAAAAATGCTCTTATAAAATTACGTAAAATATGACTTATGATGTTTCGAAATTTTCATTTCGATAACACCGTTTCTACTTAATTAACTAAGTATGATTAACGTCGGTTATTGACAGGTACGTTCGGTACGGAAAAAAATGGAACACTTTTGCACTTTCTGATAACAGTCTGTCATACTTAGAAAAGTGTGGAACTAGTTCTCTGAGGAAGCTGTTCGATTTTGGAAGGTAGAGCTCAAAAAGAAATTTGGCTCTGAAAAAGTAACGAACATAATTTTCTTTTTAGTAATCAATGTTCTTCTAATTGCAGACTCGTAACATTGAGGAGGACCGTAATTATTTATTTTATTTTTTTTTGTTTTTTGCTAATCGCTAATTAGTAGGAGTCGGCCCCTTCAAATTTTGAAATACCCCCGCTAACAAAACTCGCTGACTGCGGCAGTGCTTAATTAAGCTGTTCACAGAGCTGAAACCCTTTTACTAGAACTTGATGAGAACTTAAAACTTACATCGAGCAGTACTTTTTGGCTATATCGACAGGCCCATAACCACGTACAGGCTAGACCGGGCTCCGCCCAGTCTAGACAAGTTCCAGCCCGTTCCAGCCCGTCTTGGCATTTTTTGGGCATATTTGCATGCATAAAGTTAAAGGCGCCATATGGTTTTTTTTTTTCATCTTCGAAGAAAACGAAAGGAGTGAAAAAATTTTTTGTTTTTTTTAGCACCTATTTGTCAATGGGTGTTCCTACGCCACTGCCATGAGTGAAAGTTCGCCTCCCAACAATTTCAATAGCCCCTGCTGATAAAACTGTCTGGCTACCGGCTTGTATATCGATTCATAAATGTGGATCATACACTCATTTGGCTTCCATGTGTCCTCATTTGGATGAATGGAAAAATTTGATGTTAGATTTTTAGCTATCACTAATGATCTGGCTGCGCTATTTTGTAGTGGCAGAGGCGATTCGGTGAACATTTTCGGCAATGGAAATAAAAATACCGAGAAACAATAATGGGCGGCACGAATAAAAATGTAAATAAATTCGAAGATAAGAAATGGGAACGTGAGATAAATATAGTCTATAGATCTACAAAGGCCAAAAATAAAGATCTGAAGTCAAAAATACCGGGTCCAGAAGCGATAAATATACCGTGGAGGCGCAAATATTGGATGTAGAAGTTAGAATCAGTGTCTTAGAGTTAATATCTAAGGGCCTATATTCTAGAATGGTCAATAACCAATTGGGAGAATCACCGGATTAAAAATAAGACTGATAGATGAGTTTCTGTCTCGGAAATCATAGGGCAATATGACACCGTTGGTACCAATGTACTTGACTTGCAACATAGTTAATCACTATTATTACTGTTGTTGTTGTTGTTTTTTATTAATTTTTTTCGATAAAATAAGTGCAGAAAATCTTTCGAATACCTCTATTTTTTTGGATCTTATTTTCTTCGGTATTCAACAATTTTCTGTGAATTTTAAAACAAATTTCAGTGAAATTTGTATCAAGAAATGTAATTTACACACAAAAACAGATGAAATTTACTATCTACACATATAGTAGGTACCCAAATTAAATACAAATCAACCTACACCTGAATCTCGCTTATTTTCTAAGCAGCAACCCTTATGATATATCTATCTTACATGACTCTTCGACAAAATGTGCCACCTTCCACGAGCATATTGTATCTGTCCATGTAGTGCTGAAAACAAACAAATTGAGTCAGATAATTACCGTGTGATACCAAACAGTGCGACTGTGGAGCCAAATGCTTCGATTATGTAAGAACTGTTTGCATAAATGACAATATTTCAAGATAAAATTGAGTATGTATGCCTAGAATAAATATGCCTAGAATAAATTAATGTACTAGCATTTATTCTGCCATCGTGAGCAGTAAAACATTTGAAATATAATATCTTCGACATATTAATTATATTTTTTGTTCGAAAAATAATTCAATTTGTTTAATTTTATTAAATTTATTCGAAAATTTATCTTAAATTTCTGGTTGTGTAGTCTCATTTGCCGTCTAAAAAGATATTACGGAAAAGTATTTGAGAAATCAAATTCTACTGTCCAGAAGAAAAACACGAAAATGAGACAGAAGAGAACTAGGGAGAAACTGGCGAAGCATCCGCCATTTTTAATCACGCCAATTTTCAGAAGAGCTACGCACGAAACTATTTCAAATGATTTAAACTAACGTAATTCTTCGATACTTAATGCGGGTGAACGTATTTCTGAACTGATTTTCTATTGGGCCGGCAGAAAATTGAAACAGAATCCATTTATGACTTGCGCCTTCATAACTGAATACTGCAACATTTTTGTCACGCCCTCGTGCGTTATATTAGTTGCGTCCGCTAATAAATAAGGCGACACGAACTTTTTCGAAACCGTATGCTATGCACTACCCATGAGGTGAAAAATAAATTATTCGAATCATTTGTTTTTTTTTATGTTTTTTTTCTGTACTCTACATTTATACTGAAGTGTATAGCTATAAATATTTTAGCCAATGGGAGAGATAGAGAGAAAGGTTTTAAAGAATAAAGAAAAGTCCGATAAAAGTTTTCTAGATTGTTACAATTTTAAAGTTACGCTGATAGTACAGAGCCCATTACTCTTCAGTTTTTTCTAGTTTTTCCTCTCTCTACCAATGAAATGCTTTTAACATTCTTGATTTTTCATTAGTTACACATCGAACTTGATAGGAAAACTTTACGAAACATCTCATTTCATTTCCCACTCATATACTTACAGAAATAAAAGTAACTGAACATTTTGTACGGATTTTATGTAGTTTTCTAACGTTCAGCTGAATGCTAAGAATTTTCCGAAAAATTTCCTGACAGTTTATGTAATTTTTCCGGAAAAATTTATATTTTACAAAATTAATTTAGCAAAAACAATTTCGTGTAAAATTCGATAAATGTCGCTGAAAGTTATAGAGTTTCATGAAATTCATATAAAATCTTTGGTTCATTTCCTTTTTTTCTCGATACTTAGTTTTTAGGGGGGAGGGAATCGTACGATACTTTTCAAGTAGAAAATATTATTCTGAATTAGGTCAAAATTTTCGAATGAAATAACTGTAAAATATATGAGAAAAAAGAATGACGAGTGTTCTACCAAGAATTTTCAAAAAATTATAAATATCTAATTGCTCAAAAGTTTTCGAAACAATTTTTTGTGATTTTTCAAAAAATGAAATGCTTTTGCCTTTGTTTGGAAAACGTAGTCTAAGTTAAGATAAACTACTTAATGCAACACCAGAACAAACGTAAAACTAGATAAAAAATACGAATAAACTACTCGCGATCTTGAAAATTAAATAATTTTTGATATATAGTGTTCAATCTTGAAGTTTTTCTTAATTTTATTGGATCGTTTAAGCTACCTACTAATGTTATGGTAAGTCTTTAGTTTCTTATTTATTTTCAGAGAGTATGATTAATTATTTATGTGAATAATTTCATTATCGATAATGATAAAATTCTTGTTGACAAGACTTGGTTATGCAAGCTCAATACAAGACTATGACCAAGCAAAAGATTAAGACTACCACTGTCTCGTTCATGTTTTACTTTTGCTCATCATGTTTATCATCACCCAATATAGCAGTCTCCCGCACAAGAATAATTTCTAGAAATTTACTGCTTTTTGATTCACTTTGCAGCATGTAGGTACATATAGGGTGTTCATTTTGTAAGTGCCCGATGAGAAAATGGATATCTACGCAAATTTTATTTTTGTAAGAACTCAGAAAATTTCTATTATTTTTGCAAGACAATATGAGTAGCTTTTCTCCATCAAAATTCGATGAGAAATTGAATGATGAACGTTTCAAGGTCGTATCATCAATTTTGAAAAAACTAACTACTACCAAAATTTCTGATAGATATGCCCACTTTTTTAAGCGAACTCGAAGGTATTTTTCAGCAGTAGAAAGTTTTTTTGCCTGTCAGCAATGGCTCTTCGAAGCAATTTAGTCAAGGGGAGTGAAATTCCAAATCAAGCCAACTTTTTTGAGAACAATAAAATTGCCAGTTTTCGGAAAACGAGAAAATTACCAAATAAAAAAAAGGTAATCAACTAATACGATTTTGCCAACTGCGACCGAGACAGGGGCTAAGACATCACTCGAAGAACCCCTATACTTGTCATACAAGAAAATTTTGTATTTTTCCCCGTAGAATCTAACTTGAATGTAAAAAAGTTTACGACTTAAGCTGAACAGGAGCAAAAAATATGATTCTCACCCTTCTTGAAGAGAACTGATACGATGAAAGATAGTGAAAAGAAAAAATTTCAAGAATCCAGCAGAGAGAAATATGATGTCTCATATCTACCGATACGGTCAATTGTTACAACCCCAACAGTTCTTTCTTCACTCGTGTATTTGAAACAATGTCACGAAGAAAACAATTTGTACTTCTCAAAGGGTTTCCATGTCCAGTTAATGTTTTGTGAATATTGTTTGTGTGACCTTGAAACTTTCACCATTCGATTTCTGATTAAGTTTTGATTCGGAAAAGATATTCATATTGCTTCGCAAAAGTAATAAGAACTTACTACTAACTTACAAAAACCATAATTGTGTGTTTTTTTCTACCGGGCAGTTATTATGTGAACACCTCGTATAGGCTATCTACTCACTTGCAACGTTGCATTGTAAATGGTATCGGCTACAAAAGTAGGCAACATATAATACAGTCTAGAACTATTATAGCTACTAACTAGCAAATCAAAAGTAAAACAAAGAAACCCTTTCGAGGACGTCTCACATCTCTTAGAAATTCGAGTAGTCTGACGTCTCCGTCAATAAATTCGAACTAATAAAATATTTCACACCCCAATCTTTAGTACACGTCGACGTTTCTGTAAATTAATGAATAACGACGAGTTCAACCCCTCGCATCACTACATTTATGTATATATATATATATATATATATTCTAATAAATGGTTGTAACTCGCGTACATTATACACTAAATCATTATTATGTCATTATCACATGCCATAGATGGGTGATATGGGGGTGACAGGGGCAAGACGAAGGATGAACAATTCGCATTCTTTTTCACCATTTCACCGAGAACACACGCGTCGACACTATTTTTTTGCTCATTTAAATTTTGCAATTTTCTTTGGCGCACAGGTATTAACACGATAATACACATGTCGTCACCTTAACATAAAAAGTTGAAACGTTGTCCTTCACCCACAATCTTGCAGCCTAAAAAAAAATAAAAATAGGGGTGAAAGCTAACACATGTATGGACATATCTGTAGCCCTATACATATATGTGCATGCAGTTAAAAATGACACAAATACATAAGGAAGCTGCTTGTGAGACTGAAACAGACAACAAACAAAAAGAACGTGAGTGTGATCCGAAAACCGGGTGATTACACTGTTTAATGCAGTGAAAAGGATTTAAAAAGGAGTCGAAAAGTACGTTATTATGGCATTATAAAATGAGTCATGAGGTAACGATTCGACGGGTTCCTTTATATAGTGTGTGTATATATATATATATCTTCGATAGACAATGGTTTTTATACGTACTACGCCAGGGTTAGAAATTTTCAAATTAAATTTTATTTAACTGCCACATTCCAATAAAAACCACGATTATGTTACAAAATTTAATTAAGTTCGATTTCCTTTTTTTGTCTGGTCCTGCTTCTAACGAATTCAGCTGCTGAACGAAATAAAGTTTTTAAATAATCGACGCCTTTCTCATCGTCATTATCCTTTCCTTTCTTTCGGATAATTCTTTTTTCTTTTCTTTTTTCTTTTCTTTTTTCTTTTCTCTAACTATGACGAAATATTTTAATATCATTCTTACATTTTAAGTATACAATAAAAGATATCGAATTTTAATCTCCAGTAGAATTTTGTCACTATACTCTTTTGTTCAAATGTGTTTTCTTTGTTTATCTTCCCCCTCCTTCTCATTCTCTTGCCATTTTATTTTAGGTACATTTATGTCTTTTGCATTGAAAACGATTTCTTTTCATTGCTGTTATTACCTTTTTTTTTTTTTTTTCATTCTGTTCGATAAACTTTGAAAATAAAAAAAGAGCAATGTATAAAAAAAAAGTAAAAATTGTGGAATTGACACCTGTTTTACGCTAAATCATTGTGAAGAGCATTTCTGTTATTGTGATTTGTTAATATTGTAAATTAAACATTATTTTATTCATTTTTTTTCTCAATTCCAGATGTAAACATATTTTCGCATGGCGCATTACAAACCTAATACAATTAAATCTTAAGCAGTGTTGGCTTTTGAGAAAAATAGAAGTACTGCCAGTTGCATGGGCATATGTAAACCAATAACCACTTATATGAGATTTTGTTTTAGTCTTCCAGAGAGTCAATAGAAAAAGAAAACTTTAATAGATAATGTGGAATACCTTGTCTTGAGGAAGTATTCTCACCAGAAGGTAAATTCAACAGAATTTAAACGTGTTCAGCCACTTCATATTTAACATATGGGTAAGCCAAAACCAAGGCGAACACTGACGATTTTAGAGCCAGTTCGGACAGTTTTTATACTGGCTTAATTACACGCACACATACACACGTATGTAAGAAATACGTACGTAAGTGAGAATGGCCAAGTTGCGTCATCTCTTGTAGTGATAAGAGATGATGGGCCGGTTTGTGTATGGATTGTGACATCATCGGATTGTCGAGATATGTCACAATTTGGTACTCGTACATTACCTGCAAATACTTGCAGGTAATTACAATTGAACGTAATTTGTGTTTGTTTAACGTCGCAAGGACGATTAATTGCCAGCCCTTTGGGGCAGCAACTGTTGTCAAGGGGTCTGAGCCCCTTTACCTCATACTAGTGAGTCCCCACAGGTAGTGAAGCAAATCGAAAATAGAACATAAAATAGTTTTGCATCAACATCGTTCAAAATTACCTATGTCCAGTATTTTCATGTAGGTTTTCAAAGAAAATTCACATATTAAATGTTGATCTGATGAAACAGCTTAAGGATGGCGATGAATTAATTTTTTATTGTATTACTCAAAATCATTTAGGCCACTTTCTGGCTCTATATCCAATATCAATTTAATCCACACAATCCTTACTCTTTAATCTGAAATGCGAACGAATATTTTTTGGAATTTCTCTTTGTCTTAATAGCAATAAAATAACGTAGATACCAATTTATGGTGTTAAGTAACAAATCAGTGGCCTTAGTTAGTAGCAAAGGTTGGTGGTGGTTATTTGCCACATCTGTGGCCATAGCCTCTGATCTTGGTTGTTGAGCGCAGTCACTGCCTGAGGTCACTGGTCTTGATCGCTTCTGTCTAAAGTTGATAGTCACTTGCAGTGATTCGAGGCTATAATTAATTGATCACTATAGTCAATGACCAGTGTTGATAGGTGTGACAATTGGCGAGTGACTGTGGTGAGCGGTAAGAGGCTGTGATCCATTTATGGGCTACTGTGATCATTAGCTGTAGACGCTGATTGAGACTGCTACTAATGATCACTGTTAATGATTTTTAGTTTGTAATTGCTAGCCATGATCAATGGCTGCGGTTGATGTTGCAGTTGGTAGCTATGATCACTGGTCGCCATCACTGACCACGATAGCTAGCTTTGCTAGCACAAAAATTTTAAATAATTTTTCTCAGAAAAGAATGTAATATATTTGTGTTGCCTTCATGAATGAAATTTTCCTGCGAGTAGGCCAATTGCATTTAAAATATCCATTAGAGCATACCATATTTAATACGTCATATTTTACAACTAAAAGGATAAAAAAAAAATTTAAATAATGTGTGTGTTCACGAAGTTTTTAGGATCCTCTAGAATTACAGAATAAAATTTTCTACGGACATAAATATAAATTATTAACTCAAAGTACTTACCTACCATACGTTCCGTTTTTTTAAATCAATTAATTACTCTCAAAATCTTTTCTTCAATAAATGTCTATGTGTAATATAATTTTTATGCCAATCCCCCCTCGGTGGAAGCACAAAAGGGATAATTTATTTCTGAGGTGTGAAAATCTACAAATTTGCCCCAGAAGAGCTACGCACTTCCAGTATGACTTCAAACCTTCCTTGGAACGATATAAATAAATCCTGCTAATTTCATCCGGATTCGTTGAACAGTTCTGGAGTTATGGTAGAACATACGTACGTACTCGCTTTGAAAATTATTATTGTAATAATGAAGACAGTAAATATCTAGATAGAAAATAGATTTAATTCGCCATCGCAAAATCATTCAAAAATTAAAAGATAGTGTACCTTTTCGCTAAATAAAATGAAATGGTAAATTTATGAGAAAGAAATAAAATCCGCTTCTTCCAATAAATACGTACGACACTGCACATAGATATTTATTTGGACGCATCGATACTGATAACTGAAAGTAGATACTTTAAATTGTTTAGGGTCTAAACTTATCGAAATTTCAAAATTTTACCTCACATTGCTTATTCATGTTTTCTTGAAGAAGGAGGAGTAGAAGAAAAAAAACTACCTATAGGCCACAACACACCTTTGGTAAAAATGAAACTTGTTTATTTCGCTTTTTTTGTTGATGTTGTTTGTTAGGTGTTGTTGTTTTTTTAATTTTTTTTTTTTTTTTAATAAAATGCTTTTTCTTTTATTTCATTTCGAATATCGAAATATTTCGAAATAATAATAGAACAGGAGAATATTTATGGAGTTTCTGCTTTTGACTGCGGCACTGTATTAAATATATGATATAAGTAGCATCGTTTCAGAAAGGACAAACTTATTCGGGGATGCACGAGCAGGACACAATAAACGGGAATTGTGCGAGGTGTCGTCCTCCATTGTTTTGCTTTTGTGATATCCGACACTCGGCGCACTGTGGAACGTTTTATACAAAAGGATATAAAACCGGGAACCCTTTCGCCTGGCTCTCTTTCTCTCGACGCAAAATATATTTAATATAAACTTTATACTACATAGCCTATCCTATGCAAACTTCTACAGTTATATTGAAAATAATACTCCCTTTTTCACTCTCTCGCTGGCTGACGACGACTACGACTACACCCGAATAAAACACCTCTTCTTATTTCCAGTCATCATAAAAAAAAAAATAAAAAATAAAAACTAAAAAAAAAGTTCAAAGAGAAAAAAAGAAAGTTTTTTCACCCAAAACTGCGATAAGTTTTACGAACTTCTGCTACAAACTACGTTTCTGTTTCCTCTGTTTTAGTTATTTCGTGTTAATTTTCTTAAATAATTTCACTTTTTTTACCCATTTTTTTCACCTTACAATATATTTTGTGAACACCTATATAGATATTTTATCGGGAAAAATAAAAGTGTTTTTGATGTTATACAGATACCAAAATTTATTTTTATTTCATGTTTTTTACCTACAAAGATGCAAAAACAATTTAAAACTGTAATTTTTGATGTGTAAACATCTTATCACTCGGTCTATTGAGAATTACAATAGTCAGATTTGTGTAACTCTTACAATATTGTAACTCTCATTTGTGTGTTACATGATGTGTTGGTATGTGGTTGTATGTGTGTGCAACATGCACACACATAACATGCTATTAACTTAGATTTCACAGGAATAGACGGAAGTCGGAAGTTGTTCTGATATTTTTATATTTACATCAATCCTTCATGAGTATAGCCCAGTATAACTCATGCCTTTTTTTTTCTTTTTTTTTTGACATGTAAACATCTTAGTGGTTGGTTTATGGTAGGGGCTAAACGAGAATTATGATCATCAGATTTGTGTAACTGTAACTCTTATAATCGTAATTCTCATTTTTATGTATTACGGGACATTTAGGTGTATAGTTGGGTGGGTGTGAAACGCTTTGCACACACACACAACCACACTATCATTATGCTTTCACAACAATCCTTCTTGAGTATAGCCCATACTCACGCCTTTTTTTTTTTTTTTGCAACATGTGCATGAAACGTATTTTTGAGGCATCTATAGCGTTCTGAAAGTGGCTATTTTCCGTACTCTTACTTTCATTCAACCTTCAATCATTTATAGTACTGGATACCTAGGTAAACACAAAAATCAGCATCAACAATAACACTTCAAGCCATAAAATGGACATGAGTTTTACTCGATTTCACTGAATTCACAGCAATGTATTTAGATAGCTTTAAATTCTTAGGACCAAGAGACTGAAAATAGACCAAAAAAGACTTACTACACATGCTTAGAAAACCTATATACATTTCAGAGTTTTAGAACCACTAGGTATCCAGTCCTAAATAATCGAAGGATTTGGGCCAGAAATCCACCGGATATATTTCCCCTAGCTCAAATACAGCATTCCATACACTCGTTACAAAATAGTATATTACACAACATGGGAGGAAAGTGAGCAATTCCCAAAAAGTTTAATAATTACCAGCACGAGCTGTAGGCGAGTGCAGCAATGTCACAAGTTGTTAATTGCTCACTCCTAACAAGTTGCATATAATAATTTTTGCAACAAGTGTACAAATGCTGTATTTAAGCGTTAGGAATAAAACAGGGAAAATGAGGGAAATCATCGAATTAAAAAAAAAAAAAGTGAAGGAATGAGGAAAAAGGAGAGATAAAAACTATAGGTGTGTTTATAGTGGTTGTAAACTGGAAATTGATAAGAATTCATAGATGTGGTAAGGAGAAAGCAATTGTCTGATATCAGGTTATTGAAAAAGACAACATGAGTCTGTTTTGTAAGAGATTCAACTGATAATTAAATGATTTACATTTTCACAGACATTCACATACATATTGTTAAGACAATCATCAATTCGTGATCAGTCTTCCCATTATTGTGATCAATTTTCTATATTGAAAAGGAAAAATAAATGGAGAGATACAAACCACGAAAATTATTGTAACTGAGGTTGAATTTTTTCATAATATACTTACAGTGTGCTGTTGGGGTTGCTGTCATTATTCCACTCCATAAGTTTCATCAGCTGATCAGCCCAGTTTTCTTAATGGTTGCAAAAAGATCATTTTTATGGGCTTTAAAGGTAAAATAAGCCATAAGTAAGTAATACAATTTTTTATAAACACTCTGCATATTTTTATGCTTTTAAGTTTCATGAAAAGCTTACAAGATATAGCTGAATTTCCATAAACTAAAATTAACTCTGGTGAAATCTAAGTAGTGCATGTCTACGATTAATCTATCATACCCACTATTTAACCCATGGCTGGCAAATTTTGTGTAGCGTGTGTAGCGATCGCTACACATGAGAAATTCCTAAGTGGTTTTTGCTACATATGGGAAATAATTACGTTTACACACAATTACTCAAATCAAATTTTCTTTATTCTGTGTAAAATTTGCACCAAAAATTTTTTTTTTTTCGCTACACATGGGAAAATGAAAAGTTGCCGTCCCTGATTTAAGCCCAAGGTTGTATATAGCTCGATCGTAAGAAGGGAATCCTCATCTTCTCAACCATATCTTCTGAACAGAGCCCCTGCCCCATTAGCGCCACCATTAAAAAACATTCACCATGTTTTTTAGTCAAGCTTTTTTCCGGATCTAAAGCGGTGATTCAGACCGCCAGGACGCTCCCCTTATATAAATTTTTGTTTAGGCTTAAACTTCATTAGTCAAGAATTTTGTTAGATTTTCATCTCTGCTTCTTATTCATATCAAAGTAACTACCTCCTACATTTTATTGCACACAGCATAAAAAACAAATAATCAACTTGGAAATTAGAACCACGGGAGGTCTGTTCGATATGGAGTCCAACCTTTTCACCGAGTGTCTTTTCACCGACCGACATTTCACCTATGAAATTCTCTTAGTGGACAATTTACTGACAGACTTTTCACCTAGATGTTTATTTATCACCTACTGCAAAATTTCACCTAAGAGTCATTTCACTGATTCGATTAATTTTTTTGACTGTAAACAGTCAACCAGATCACTTGTAAGTAGAACAAAAGCTTAAAATGATTTTATATAAATAATGGTACTTATAACATCTAGGCTACATTATACCTGGTCATGAAGATCAAAAATTTAATTAGCTTCATTAAATTGTCCATATTATTATTATTATTATTGTTATTGTACCATATTTAAAAAAAAAAAAAAAAAGGAAAAAAAAGAAAAAGAAAATTTAAACAAAAATATATCTTATTTGAAGCCCAAAAAAGTTTAGGAAGTTGAACCAATGATGATTTACAATCAACAAGTTAGTATTTCAAAAATGGAGCAGTAAAATACACATCAAAATATAAACATATTCGGCACTGGCCATCAAAGGCGTAGATAAAGGAGGGTCTTATGGTATCTGGATCCCTTTTAGCTCCGAAAAAAAGCGTGACATAAAAACTAATGTGTATTTTTCAGTGGTAGTGGTGTTGTAGTGAATAAAGAGGAAAAGTCATAAAATTTAAACAAAACAGGGTTGCTGTGAGAAGGTTTTTTGAGGATGGATACTCAAAACAATTTCAGGAGGGGCCAATTTTTTTTCAGGTAAGAATTAATTACCTAGAGTAACGACATAAAAGATTGTTATTATTTGTAGTTTGTACTCTTTTATGGATTATACCTTACACGAGTATATTAATATTCGAAAGCAGTACTTATTAATATCTCTAAATAAAATAATTTACTATCCTCTCGCGTATGATGAACCTTAACTTTTCTGGATTCAGACTTTAAGTAAATAATTCAATCCCAAAGAGTAATTGGACACTTTAATAAAATTATCCTTTTGTTACCGTACAATATTAAAAACAGTGTTACTTCTAACAGAGTCTAAAGAAAAGTGTGTTTATTCCATCAAAAATGTGAGTTTATATACATTTTCAAGGATACATTTTTTACATTGTGATTATTGTGAAGTAGGTGTATTATGTAAACAACAGATTCGTGTATTGGAGACTAGTTTGGATATGGTCACCAATACCGTTAAGTATCGTCATTGTGTAAACATCAATTTGTAAACAAAGGAAGAATGATATGTTATAAAATGCAGGGAATTGTCTATAAATTAAACAAATTTCACCTGTATACGAATATGTTGGTCCATATTATTTTTGGACAAATATACACGTTACACCTAGCTGTATGGAATCATAAGTAAAAAAATATTGGAAAAGAGCTTTGCCTCTTTAAGCTGAAATGGCTTCCTTTAAAAAATTAACGCCCCCCACTAAAACACTCTTCACCCCCTCATTTGAAAAAATCATTTAAAACCATTTTTATAATATTCAGCATTATTTTTTTTCTTATTTTTCCTTTTTTATTGTTCTCATATCTGATGCTTTTAATTTATTCTTTAACAGCCCCCCCTAGCCATCTAACACATTTGACATTGGAACCACCCACCCAAAACTAAAAAAACACAATTTGAAGCTCTAAAACATTTCAAAAATATAAAAATCTATTTTTTTTATTTAAAAAACTAAGAAACAAAAATGTCAAAATATAACATATAAATTATTTTTTAAGCAGTAAAGAATATACAGATGATTTTTTTGAAAAAATATCGATTATTTCAGGATTTGTAATCGTATCAAGTACATATTTTTCCGATGCAAGAACCATCTAGTTGCCATCCATTCATCTAGCATCATACTTTGAAGAGGGTGTTTGATTATCTTTTGTTTACTTAAAAGCTCTTTCGGCGAAGCAGCTGGTGACATCGAGTGAAATCGAAATTTCATACAAAATAGTTAGATTATTGAAGGATGAAAACTGAATTAATAGACGAAAAGGATTTATGAATCTTTTCAAAATAAAAAAGTCAAGCTTAGCAGGCCTACTTTTGAGTATAAAAAAGAAAAATTAGGCTGATATGTATATGTGGAAAACAAAAGTTACGAATTATCTATTTTGGTAGCCATCTATATGTAAAATATTTAAATTAAGGTGATATAGTACGAATATAATGCATTCAATGCTAATTGGCAAGTCCCTGGCAAAAGAACCCACTCTTCTGGCAAAACGAAGTATTATACCATTGTTGGTGCTGTCATACTAAATACCCACTAACATCGTATCGTTTTCAGTGAAAAAATATGAGAAATTTTCGTTACTTCTAAATTTTAGTGTTTTAAGTTCGAGTAATTTAATTTATATGAAAGTAGGACCAAAATTGGTATTTGGTTTTCTTCAAAAACCTGCCAAAAATAGCTTCGACGTCTTCTTTTTTCAAATCATTTTCTATTCTCACCCAATCACATGATACCCATAATGGTGGTAAGTAAACAACGAAACATTAGCGCATCTAGTGGGTCAGGGACTTCCCAATAAACGATGAGGATTTAAATAAAAATACAAGGTGTCTACAGGTCATAGAAAGACATGAATGCCATGAAAAGTCATGATTTTTCGTTACGTATTTTTCTGTAGACACCCTGAAATAACAGCTGCTATTTAACCTTTCTCAGCACAAATCTTGTGAAAGTTTGAATCAATCAGACCAAAATTCAAATAATAATCTTATTTCCGGTAAAATACTTATATTGATCTCAAAAATTTACACCCCTAGGTCCTACTCTTAAGTGATAACAAAAAAATTTTGAGACGAAAATAGTCATTATGGAATAAATGGCTTATGAAAGAGTACGTAAATCAACGGGGGGCTTCAGAAATGGCAAACTATTACATATGGTTTAAAAAAAATGTTTCCCTAACCCTTCATAGATCAGGGAGGGTCATTTTATTTTTAAGGGTGGTTTCCTCGGAATGTCAGGGGGATCACAGCACCACTGACAAAAACAAGTACCTGGATCTCAGATACATACATCCGGATATCTGAAATACTTGAATCTGGGATGTAAAGATGCGGTAATCGGTGAGAAAACTTGTCGGTGAACGTGTACTCGATGAAATAATCATTAGGTAAAAATACTTACCGGTGAACTGAACCATCAGTGAATTTCCTTCGGTGAAATGTCTGTCGGTAAAAAGACAATCGGTAAAACTACCAAGACCCGTTCGATGTGTGCAAAAAATGCAGAACTTTGCCTCTTTTGAAAAAACAGACTGCTCGAATTGAAAAATAACTGAAAGAGGCAGTTCAATTTTCCCCTGTTGAACTTGAAAAAGCTTTTCTGTTTTTTCTCATTGGGGTTGAATTTCCTTACTTGCCACTTGGTGAGTATAGGTTCTAGTAAAAAGTTCAGATGCCTGACCCGTTTTTGTTATTTTATTTATTAACTATATTTTTTGTTTGTCTCCATCTTTCGCTCTTTTCTCATCATGTTTCACATGTCGCCCTCATTTCAGTCGATCGATCACTTACATATTTTATTTTATTAATTTTACACTCGTCTTTAATATTATTGTTTTTTTTTTTTTGGTTTTTTTTTTTATTTTATATATTCACCGCTTTTGGCTATTATGTTTGTTTTACTTTACTCCATTTTTCTGTACATATTTGCGTGTTATTGCCTGTATGCTTTGCTTGCATTTCTTTTCTTTGCGATGTTCTTTGCAGCTCATGCAGTTACTCACCTGCCAGCCTTAAAATTCCCTTTTTTGAATATTGCAGCGGCCGAAATTTATCTTCTTTTCTTTGCAGGTGATTGGCTGTAAATTATAGCGTGATGTGAGAAGCGATGCAATTTGCAAAAATGCGATCTGATTATTTTTTCGATACCTACAGTCACAATTCCTTTCAGTTAGGCAAGTTAGACAATGTTTGGCTGTGTAACGAGAATATTGGTTACAAAATAATTAAATACTCGTAAATGTTAAAAGGTTGTATTAAACAAGATATAAAACAGTGAAATATTAAATAGTAAGTTACGTAGGAATAATAAGTTTAATAAAAAGAGAAGGTAAAGAAGATAAGGTGTACATGGTTACATGAGTTTTTATAGTTAGAAGTTTTGGGAGGAAAATATGGCGATTTCTTGGAGTGTGGAAATGGTAGTGATATGATTGGAGAGTTATGACAATACAAGTTTAGATATTGTCCAATAGGAGTTTAAAGAAATGACATAAATGGTGATTTTGGGTATTTGCAATATCTGCAGAATGGTTTCATAGAAAAGAGTTGTTATGAAAAGTGTATTTATGTTTGTTTATAAACATTGAAAGTAGAATAAATGAGTCAGTAAAGGCAAGTAAAGACTTGTTTACATGACGTCAATATAATGAGAATTGTTTTAGGTGATTGATATATATGTGAAATATATATATAAGAGAGAGATATTATGAATGATACGAAATTATCATTACAGGCTGCCAAACTGTACCGTGTAAGAGTATTTGCTCCAAAAGTGCTTCTTCAAAATCAAGTTTTTTCTCAAGATACTTATTTGTTTCGACAGTAGTTTGTTACATCTAATGTAATTGAAAAATAAGTTAATCGTGTGTATGAAATTCCCTTGTTCTCAAGATTTCAGGCTGTTTTTACCAAAATTCAACGAGAATTGTGTCGACCAAACACACGTCACTTTTCTACCCATATAGGCATTTGATTCACAAGCCTATCGTGTTATTCCAAATTTTACAAATACAATTCAATTACCTCAATCAATGAAGTGAATCACCAAAATCAAAATTGAAATACTATTGTCAGAAGTCTCGCAAACTATCTTTTCAACGTGATTCTACATTATTAGCAAGATTGAGCAAGCAGAAGTGATTGCTTGTATGTAGGTACTGTAAGTGTTGAGTTTTTCAACTTTTACTAAATTTTGCCTATGGTACCAATCGTCTATAAGCGGAGCTTATTTGGCCAGATCGACTTGGGACTGGTGCAGAATAATAACCTCCTGAGATTGCATCGTTTCCTAGCTGCTGCGACATTGTGGATACAGATTCAGTAATATACACACATTTTTATGCTTTGTTCAATAATTTATTTTTTTCATCTGGAAACAAAAGTTTTAAATGATAGCCCAAACTAATAGGCATATGGTGGGAGGGAGATGGTTGGTTTTTCTGGTTTCCTTGGTGTTCTGTTGGTTGTGGTGTTTCCCCCTTTCCCTCCTAAAACGTCTTTACCTACACTTGGCCATAAAGGTATCTATACCCTTTTTACTTTGCCTTTCTGTTGGTTAGTTTTGTTTTGTTGTGTGACTTTTTCAAACGTCACAAAGTTATCTTAAATTTTTTAAGAAAACTTGTCCAGAATTAAAACTTTAGGTATAACAGTTTTTCAACCCAGCAAACACAGCTACCTATTGCACTGATTGTGCGATTTTTCTAAATAAACTCCTCATATTGAACAATAAGAGATACTTTTTCCTTTCTACACATTTTCTTCTTTTTTTTTTCATATTTATCTTCATATTTGGCAAAAAATATCGGAAATGAATGTCAAACATGGTAGACCAACAATGAAATTGAGTTACTTTAATAAAAATGTAATTTTTCATGACAGATCAACATTGTTTCTTCGTTATATAAAACACGCCCTGCAATCAAATCGTATAACTCATCAAATCGTGAACGTATACATCCTTTATACAGAAAAAAGAAGGAAAAAATATACTTACAATAAAAAATATAGGTACTCTGAAGTTATATATTATGTACCTACCTATATGTATATCTTCATTGTTCGCCAAATACATATCGATGAAACATAATCGATTACAGACTACTCTCTTTCTCTTTCTCTCTCTCTCACTCTCTCTTTATCTCACAATTCATTGTACAAAATAAATCGTTTCGAAAATTGGTACGTGTCTAATATTACACGATTTCGTTACGACGACATCCGGTTTAAACGTTGACAATAGCAGCAGTAAAACTTGCTGTAGGTTAAATTTTGGCGACGAAAATTATTTTATCAGAAGAAGAAAGAATGAAGCAAATCTGTGGTCTCGATGCAACATCGGTATAACGATAAAAAGTCAAGCTTTTGTAAAATATTTAATTTCTTCTTTCATTTTTTCTTCCCCCAAGTGTAGCATAGGTACTTCGCCAGAAAATAGTAAAAGAAAAAATAAAACTATCCGGTTTACAAATTACGCCTACCTTGTAAACCAATCGTTGCATTTTGTACCTAGGTAAAAAAGAATGGATTCAGTTATAAGGAAATTACAACGTTAGGTTAATGTAATTAAAAATTGAATAGATCAGGAGGTGGTATTCATAAAAAAAAAAAAAAAGAAGGTAGATGAATACCGAATATATAGAATTCTGATAAGCGAAAAAAAAAAAATTGAGGGTAAACCGCAGGATACATCCATTCATTGATTCTTTTTCTTTTTTTTTTTTTTTATTTGCTTCTTTCTCGTTCTTTAAAAATATGAATAGAGAATAAATATTATGTGTTGATAGTGTCTACTTGGAATTGTAATCGGTTTATGTTCCAGTAAACTTCTCAATTACATTTTCTTTTGTGAATTATCGTCGGGGGTTGGAACTGTTTCGCGTACGGAAATTCAAACTTTAAAATATACTGGTAACTCAATTCTGACATTGAAATGTGACAGCGTCTTTGTTTCCAGTTTGGAAAAAAAAAAAAAAAATTGTTCTAGATTTATTTTCTTCAGTAGTCTTTCTCTCTCGTACTCTTCTCAATGTTAACGTAAGTAATACTTTTTTCCTATTTGTCATTTTTTTTCTACGTAGGTATCCATCTTCTTCTTCTTTCACTCTTGCTTCCCTTTTCATTAAAAAAAAAAAAAAATAGACCATTTAAAAAATAATTTATTTTTACTATATATACAAATAAATAAATGTGGTGGTTTCGTTACTGGTCGTCAGCAATTGCAAAATACAGAAAGATTTCTGTTTAGTACAAGTACAAGATATATCTATCCCTGTGAGAAACGAACCACGAGTAAAAAGATTGTTTGCCTAATGAGAACAGAATTCTGGTTAGAATGATAGGTAGATACGGGTTGTTAGTTGAATGAAATCTAGAACTGTGAATGAATAATGCGCATCGAATAGTAGACCTATATATGTAATGCAGTGTAGCCTACATTCCTAACAGGCTACAACTATTTTGAATCTGGTTTAGTTCCTTTTTGCCAATTCATTCAAACTTTTTAGGATTTTTCATTACTGGCGTCTCAGGATGGTAATCTGAAATTTTGAACTCTTAACATCAAAATCCAAGTAGTTTTATTGAAAATAGTTTTTTCTAGAGCTGATGACGTTTTCCAAATCAATAAAAAATCCGTTTTAACCCAGCGCAATCAAATCGGCTATACATGACCTTATTTATGCAACATTTTAAAAATAATAATTTTTTAACAATACTTCCTTACAGTTTTATTCATATGAAAATAATTTTTGTAACATATCGAACTCCCTAGGGGAGGTGGTGCAAGAGGGATCATACAGGACTTTTTATGTGTTTATTACGACGTCAGTTGGAAAGGATTTGTAAAAAAATATCTTTGCCTGCAACTATTCTTAATTTTACATTTTTTTATTATACCTTTTTTGGCTTAAATAGTTTTGTTTTGTTTTTTTTTCTCGAAATGTCAACTTGGCATTACTGCATATTATGTTGCAAAAAATATCGTTCCCAATTACGTAAGCTATCTAGAAGCGAAATAATTTTCTCTCAATATTGCATTCAAGGAAGGTGTTTTCTCCGAAACTTCTAGAGTATAGTTCTTGGTGATATTTCTTAAAAGCCTGTAGACTACATATTATTTGAATGTCTGAAGTTCAGCAATTTTGTAAAGTTTTTTGTCTTCTTCTAAGTAGAATTCAAAAATAAGCGAAATTAGTGATATTTTTCTCATTAATTCTGTACTTTCAGCTCTACTCGAATACTGTTCACGCCATCGTAAAGCATATTCATCGGTAATTTCAAAAAACATAAATTTGCTGAAATACCAATATTCCAGTTTGGAAAATGAAAGATTTGAGAAAGGAAAAGTCGAAAAACTTGGTATCGTAACCGTTTCGTTAATCGGAGATATTGTATATTTAAAAAAGATGGGGAAGAAAAAACGCGAATGAAAAAAAGTTCAATTTATCGCCAATTTAAATAATCCTTTTCTTAAGCTTGCAAAAGACAGCTACTGAAATAATTTCTGGTGAAATCGGAAAAAGTTTTGTGCAAGAAAAAACAAATCGGTAAAAGTTGAAAATGGAACAAAAAGTTAAAGAAAAACATTGCCGCAAGAAGAGGAAGAGCGACCAAGTTTTTAATTCAAATTTGAAAGAATAAAAAAATCTATTTAGGTAGGTACGTCAACGCCTATAGCCTACAAATTGCTAGCTAGAATTATGAATTTAATAATTATCTTATTATTCTATGTAAAGAAACAGAAAAACAATTAAAATTATTTCTAAACCTATATCGATAGGAGTATCCATTGATATAGGCCCATATTATCTCAGTCACTGCCTCTGATATTTCAACATTTTCCCCATACAAAACGACATGCATAACTTTTTAAGTAGAATTTTGAAAAAATTTAGTTATTCAAATTGCCCGAGTATTCGGACCAAGGGTGGCAGTTGGTATGTTTTTCGTTTCATAATTTTTTGAGCATTTTGGCACCATTTTTGAAAATTTTTTTCTGTACCCCTTTTGCGTTGAGTCCATTTCCAGATGTACTTTTGATCGAATGGTTTCGAAATTTGAAACACATATTCGGATCCATTCTATTGTTTTTGGTCTGAATCGGGCGCATAATCCGTCCGGTAGGTTAATTTATATGCATTTATATTAAACAGCATACAAGTCGAAATTTTCAATCAATAAACCTGAAATTGGATTTAAGTACGTATGTGCTTTAGGTCAAGGACCGTACCTATTAATTTTGGTGCTGATAGGCCTTACGGTACCTCTGATAGGGGCGATTTTGTTGCAGTTTTAGCAGATTAATGGTTCTAAAAGAAGTATTTTTCAAGCGATAGTCACAAAATTTGGTATAGGTATTGATTTCTAACAAACTTCCAAATTTTTTTCCTATTGATATTATGGTTCGTTCCCTGGGACTATTGGAGGTACTAATTTTTCATGTTATCTCAATAAAAGTTGAAATTCTCTTTCAATAGTCACGAAATTTTGTAAAAATAGTACCTCCCACACAAGGACTGAACCTACCAATTTTGGTTTTGATTGATCAATTAGTTCTCAACTTATTAGCTTTTCAGTGTGATTTTCCTTCTTTTACCCTTTTCATAATGGTCCTGAAAAATTCATTTTCTAGTCTTTATCGAGAAAACCACTCATTTTAATCCAAAAACAACCCAATCTCAGTATAATGGTAGGTTTTTCAATTAAGTTTCCTGTAAAAGAAATTATATTCGCCTTTGAGATAGTGGTGGGAGAAAAACGGATAAGTTCTTTTTAAATTGAAGGAACAAAAATTAACATTAAATTCTTACACATACTTTAACACCAGGAATCTGATGGTAATTATGATATCTATAAAAAGTGATAAGAATACTACACCATACTCTGTTCTTCTCCCAAAAGGCGAAGTTGTTCAAACAAGTGACTAATTATGGTTTTTTTAATTTCTTCGATAACTGTGCCACATGAGCTCAAAATATAATACATAACTACTTCTGTACAAAAATAATGTGTACAGGCTGCATGAAATTTTTAACAAAAAATGTTTTATATATTTTTTTTTCATAAATATCACAGGAGCTTAAATGAGCTTAAATGCAGGGTGATAAAGTAGGGTATTTTTGTCAAAATCATAATAATCTGTATTCTTGCTTTTCAAGTGGTCAGCTCAAAAAAAATTAATATAATTATGTTCTGAAATTTTTTATCAATACAATTGGTCTATTGGACTGTTGGCTTCCCACATGATGTAACCTACAGAAATAAAAAAACGCTTTTATGTTAGCTACTTACCACCGATTCTCACCAATAAGCAGTGGCGTAGGAATGGGAGGATTTTGTAGTCAACCTGCTCGAAATTTTTTGATTATCTCAAATGTCTTCCAAAAATAACAATCAATTGAGCTGCTGCTTAGAAAAATTTTGTCGAACTCCCCTCCAAAAAAAAAAAATTGCGCTCTGACTACGCCACTGCTCGTAACTTGAGGTAACTTGCGGTACTATTCAAAATCAAATTTATCTTTGTAATTTCAACCAACACGTTTTCGGAATCAGACCAACTCACAAATTTTCTACTTTAAATGCTAAACCATAGAGTGACGTGAGAAAAAGGATAATATAAGTCCTAAAGTAGTCTACTATGTGGAAAATGAAGAAAAAAATAAAATTCAATCAAGCATTTTATACGTGAACGTTATTAATGCGTACGAAGGAAGAGTGTATAAGGTACCTACCAAAAAGTTGAACTGAATTTCAATTTACTCGGTTCGAATGACAATAAAATAACGAAGAAGAAGAAGAAGAAGAAGAAGAAGAAGAATTTTAAAACTAGAAAATACGCGTCAATGATTCGAGGCATTCTGCAGAAACGAAGCATTTTACTAATGTGAGTGTGCGAACGGTAGAAAGTACGGTATTTTAGTATGCGACACAATTATGGAATGGTTAGTCGGTTGCGGGAGGGGGGTTGATGGTTGAGGGTTTGATGATGTGAACGCGTATCTAGGAAGCTGCAGCGTGTACTTCGTGTAGGTACTATACTTATACGTATGATGTACATATAGGTATAATACTATGGCAAAAAGAACAAGCAGGAAATACCCTGTCGTAAAATTTTAATAAAATATCTTTGAAAGTGCATCGAGGTATTTTCCACTGGTTTGTATGCAAATCAAGTACACATTATATTCGCTATTTGCCACACCTTTTGTATAGGCCGATTACTTGGTATATACCTATACGTGATTTTTATTCGTGTGCTTTTCAGGGTGTAGCAACAAAAACATGTCTATTACTGGTGGTGAGGCCTGGTGCATTCGTGTCAGCCTACAGTCAATGAATTGACGAACTTACTTTTACTGAAATCTTTTGTCTAAAATCACGTTCGTATAGACTACGCAGTGCATAAAATAAGGAATAACTCTCAGCGAAAGTAGGTATACCTTCGGAGCTTTCATGCTAAACTGGCCACCAATAAGATTAAAATTTCATTTATTAATATAATTATAATAAATAAATTTTCCACTACCGAGTACTCCTCCCCCCTCACCATCTTAAATCTATGATTGTTCATTTTTTACAGTTTTTTGCAACAATTTTAACACCTACCGCACAAAATTGTTTTAGGAACCAGCTTTAAGAAATTTGCCTTGAATTTATTGTTTCGACTTTTAATCGACTGAAATTTTCTGAAATTTTCATTTACAGGTTTTGTGAATTGAACTTTTTATTTTCGTTTTTTTAATAATAAAATTTTTGGCCATTTTTTCCACTGGCTTTGTTCCTGTGATATGGTAGCCTCTATTGCATCTACGTTATATAGTTTCACTTCGTTTATTATCCAAATTGGTAACTTATCATCTTTGACTGTATAGTAATGGTTCAGTAAAGCTCCATAAGCCCAGAGTACTTCGTAATGTCAAAACATGGCTGCATAAAAGTCAGCAACTCGAGGATACTTAATGCGTACTTTCGATGTTTTGCTTGAGTTCACCAATTTAAAATACATTTGATTAGGGTCATCCTTTAAATTCACAAGGATAGCGTACATAAAAGTAATTTTAAAGTACGTCAAGTGGTACGCAGTAGTTATGCCATTGTAGCGCTGGCCTCTCTGACCAAAGATCATTGTGCTTTACTGGTCCAGTACTATATAGTCAAAGCTTATCACTGTTAAAATTTCTGAAAAATTATTTTACATAAAAAAAAAAAATATATGGTCTGATAAAAATTTTTAGACTGAAATATGTCATTAGATAAATAATTTTCTCGATAATATTAGACGATATAACGAATTTGCCTACACTTCCGATGCTTTCAGATGCTCCAGGAGTTTATGCAACATTTATTTGATAAAGCAAAATTATTTTGACATTGCCATTAACTGAATAAAAGAAAATATCGGAAACAAAAGAAATTGACGAAATTCGTAGCAAAGTGTTAGCTACTACGCCATGAGCTGGTGAAGAACATATGCGGTGAGAAAAGTACGCGAAAGCCTTAATTAAATTTTGATTTATCATAATAGTCCGAGCAGTGACCTCCTGAAGATAGAATCAATTTCAAAATTAAGAAACAAACGTCCCTGTTTGTCAACATTTCCCTCGTATGTATTAATTAATTTTGCTTTCGAATTCATCCTGCCAGTCGATACACTCGTTCAATAGGTCCATATCCAATTTAACATTTATACCTTTGATGCACCTCGTTTAAATCAAACATTTCATTTACGTGTTAACGTTGGTGTACAGATGGAAAGGATACAGTCGCAAATCGTTTAACACACTGTCACACTGATCGAAAGGTCTGCAGGTGAGTTACCCTCCAGATACAAAGTAAAACAAAAAAACAAAAAAAAAAAGTAGGAAAAAAAAGAGGGCTTGTTTGTAACCCGACACAGGATTACAATATCCTTTTGTCAGTCAATAAGCTTAGCTACGAGCAACTTTCAATGGCTTTCTTTTTATGTTTCCTTCTTCCACGTTTTTCACCCTCTCGCTTTGCTTCAGTGTCGTTTTTTGGTGTAACAATCTTTAAGAAAAGTAGCCTTATATAAACTACGTAATCGTATTTCGTTGTAAAACATTAACCCGCTAACCAAACGAAAAATATAATTCATTTTTCAAAATTAGTTTCAGATTTAAATCTTTTTTGGGTCCTCGTTCTCTCCTCCTCACGCCCACGGTTCTTATTTTTTTCCTTTTCCCGTTTGTACAGCACCTCCTAAATGTAAGGCCTGCTTTTTTTTCGTTCTTTTTTTGTGAAATACGAAGCGAAAATTATTCGGTCGATTTCGTTCCTTTTTTCATGTTATATCATTTTAGAGATACTGATAAGGAAAAGTGGAACGTGGGAAGTTACAGTATAGTGGGCCTCCTCTGCGTGGAATTGAATGGATATCTATCCGAAAGAATTCGTTTTTTATGATTCATTTTTTTTCTCCATCTGTTGTAAAACCTATAATAATGTTCGGTGAAATAATGAAAAATTAACAATGTACTACTGAGCGACGATATTTTCGAAAATTTTTCGTGTAAGTTAGTTTTTTGATTAATTTCAATGAAGAGAAGTAGAAAGGAAAAGGCAGAAATCTGCTGTTATTCTCGTTCAAGTAATGTATGAGTCATAAACGCAGCCTTAAGAACTGCAATTTTATAGGTTCCTACACTTAGTAATTTCGAGAAAAAACAATATAACGTTGAGTTTTCAGCAGAAATGAAACTTAAATTCAAGACCAAGGAGTTCTAACCTCGAGGTACACAGAACACGGAATTGTAAATTTCTCAATTTTTTCCAGTCAATAACCCAAACATATAGAGTAAGCTTGTATTGTAGAAGAATATGTAGAATTGAAAATCTAAAATATTTTAACTCGGAATCCGATTCTTAACATCTTTTTTTATTCAGATAGGATTAACGATTCGAATCCAATAAACTTATATAACTTTGTAGGCCAATGTTTGAGCGAACAAATACTAACCTCCTTATTTGAAATATATTTTTGTGAATGTTTGTGTAGCAAGTTTTTATTTTAGCAGATTTTTTGTAGCACTTATGCGAGAGTGTTGAATTTCCTAGATGTTTCCAAAAAATAAAGTATAATTATTTGAATTAACCGATTCAGACTTGAGATGCTTATTGCATAAGTTAGCGCCGTTTTTTATAGACAACTTTACTTCGAACTTTGATGTGCGCGCACGAATATATGGTTTTAATGTTTGATGGAGGCCAAAACAGGTTATTCATTCAATGTATTCTAAACAGTGTGACCGAACCCATATAATTCTTTTCTCGTTTGACTTGAGTTCCTTTTATTCCAGCCATTTACCTGATTTATTCAGTATTATTGAAAAATTTAATTTTCATTAGGTACCTCTATTACCAAAGAGGTTATTTGGTGCATAATTACTCAGTTTTCTGTATTTTTTTCAACCCAATTTAAACTATAAGGAGAATAGGAACTGAATTTCAGCAAAAAAAATTGAATAAATATGGTTCTGCGGAACAAGGGCCAATCTGCTTTTTATAAAAGTGTTTCTAAACTTGAAAGTGCTGTGACTAGTACTAATAAGCCCCTGATTCATTATAAACTGGTACATAATACGTATCATACATTTGAGAAACACATGGTAAAGAAATATTCTTGATAAATTGCATTAACCCAGTGTAAATAACAAAAAATGAAAAAAAGTGGTAGATTGGCCTTTTGTACTTGGTTCTTTCAAAACGATCTATTAAATAGAAAAGGGCCAATCTACTTGTGCTCAACAGATTGGCCCTTTTATATTTTATGACGCAGCCACTCTATGAAATAAAAGAGGCCAAACTTACAATTTTTTTTTTTTCTATCTTACCAACATTGATAGGAAAAATTTGGTGATGCTACAAAATAATAAGGAAACAAAATAACATTATCAGTTGAAAAGATATTGAATTTTTTTGAACAAAATTACCAAATTATAATGAAAAAATAATGGAAAAAAAAAGTTTATCATTCAAATATCAGCTGAAAAAAGTTTAAAAAACAGAATATTTGTTTTGAAAAAAATGGTATTATAAAAATTAAATTTCGTCATCCTTTTCTTCATCATTTGGGGCTGGTAAGGCATCTCGGGTTGCTGGTGAATGCGGTAGACTCTAATATTCATTGTGAAAGTGCTCTGGTATTGCTCTTTTTACACAGCATAAATCAACAAGCATTTCCTATGATGGTAGACCACTCAGATGGCGCATAGATAGTTTTCTTTTTCACAACCCGATCAATAACAGCATGCACTGAATCTGCAGTCATTACTGAATGACCAGCCATCAGGAAATTTAGGCTTACTTTTCTAATATTGACCGATCTTTCCATAAATTGCATCAAAATACAAAGCATAGGTAGATTCTATCATGAGCAGTAGGCTAAATAATTGAAGTTGTAAAAGTCGGGCAAGATTAAAACTTGATAAAGTCTTGCTTTCTTCAACAAAAAACTGAGATCCCTAGGTAGTAAAAAAAAGTATTGTCATCAATTTATTCACGTGCAAGTATTCAAACAGAATTATGAAATGAGAGTCTGTTCATAACCATCCATCTGCAATCTTCATTTTCTAGTGGAGAAAACAATTCTGGTTAAATAGGTATACCTACTTACTTAGTTAAACTTCAATGAAATAATTTAATTTGTTACTGCTTGTGATAGAAATGAGGTATTACAACTTACTAAATTGCATTACCTAAATACAGAATAATTAAAAGTAGTTACCCACATTTCCCACATTTGAAACATATTTCCAAAAACTTAGTAAGAGTTATAGGTACCTACAAAGATAGTTTGTTGCTAACAGCTCACCATTAGTTTCATTTAAGTTCAAATTTGGAACATCAAACTCCAGTATTTCCACAGGTTGCAAACTTTCCAAAACCACAGTATTGGTATCACAAACAGGAAACAGATTGTACTAATTCTCTTTTGTAGTACTCAATACATTGCCAATTACCTTCTCTTCTGGTGAAGATGATAATAAAGCAATGTCAATGCTAGAACTGTCATTGATCCGAGTAAGTTCGTGGACTAGAATATAAAGAAAATGTCTGTCTATGAATACTGTTTGACTTTAGATATAAAAAATCATTTGGAAAAAATACGTACCTGAAATAGCTTTACTCACTTCTAGTAGGGTATTGAATAAAGCCCGTTTTACTAATATGTTGCTTCTCGAGTTGCGGTGTTTTGATAATGAAGATCGTATTCTTCTTGATTCCATTTTATTTATTTTTGTTAAGGAAACAAAATAAAAGAGGAAACTTTCAACAAATAGTAGGTATACTTTGACATAATAGCAATACAAAAACTTCAAATTAAAACACTCATGCTTCCACAAAAGATGAACAGCAAACACGTTTTTTTTTTTGTTTAGAAAGAAGAAAGGTGAAGATAACAAACAGAAGCAATCATTATGAACAATCACTGTAGGCTTTGTAACAATTCTAACATGATACAAGTTTCTTTGGAGATAAATACTTGGAGTAAAATGTAGTTTGGCCCTACAGATTGGCATTTTTGTTCTTGTCCGCTCAGACACGAGAAGTAGTTTGACCCTCTGTGAAAAAAATCAGATTGGCCCTTGTTCCGCAGAACCATCTATATGGAGAAACTATTAATATAGTCGAGATGATAATTACCATAAGAACAAATACTAAGGGCTCCATTACAAACAATTTCATTCTCCTACATTATATCACTTATTGGCATAGATAACTGAAGATTCTGAGTGAGATTTTCAAGAAATAAAATTCAACAAAAACAAAAACTAATATTATGTAGTATAATTTATAAATTCCACGTAAGACCTTTCACCAGAAATATTTTTTGGGCTCTGGGAAGGTACCTATTCAAACTCCCAAATCTCCTCTGTAACCACGGCACTAATGACACTGCATCCAAACATGATACCTATTTTAATCAAAGTTAACAACGAGGAGGTTGGCTTTTCTGTGACTGCTATAAACAGTTTGGCTGGCATTTTAAAGTGGTTTGGATAGTCTATTACTCTATTTTATTATGTTTTCATACAGATAAGTCTTATAGTCAGTACCGTATTGAAGTTGAAGAAATCCTCAGCTAATAGTAAAAGTTACCTCTCACTTCTCATTGAGAAATCATTAGTTCCGTTAAGGATGACTGTAGCTACCTACTTAAATTTGTAATTTTAAATATGATATTCTTAATGTTGTTGTTTGTTTAGGTGGCGAATTTACAATAAGTAGCCTATAAGGCAATGTCAGGTGACATCACAACTGAAAGTTTTATCACACTGGGTAGCTAAAATACATGAAGAGCATAGTGAATATTGTAGTTTTGGTCATAATTATCTTAAAACTAGTAATAGCTATATATTAAAAATAAATGAAATTTTTGAACAGACTTTAACAAATAAAATAAGCTAAATATCAAGAAACTTGAGCCCTTAGAATCCGAGATAATTGAAAATGAACACGAAATCGTGCATCAAATTGGTATTTTTAATTGGTATTATTGGTTGTCCTCGGGGTTAATTACACTGATAACATCAAATTATCTTATTTTCTCGGTTTCTTTCGACTCAAATTTCTTGTTCTTTGGTTTATTTTATTCTTTGAAGCGTCTTCTATAATTTTATTTATGTCAAACAAGTAGCTATCTCTTGTTTTAAGACAATTAGAATCAAAAATTCCTATATTTCCGTGCTTTTCAATGCTTTTCGTGAATATTTAGCCACCCAGTGAGACTACTGACCAGAATTGCGACGTAAACGACATTGCTTTATACGAATCTAATAATTTCTAACAATACAGCAGAATATATTAGCTAAAAAAGTAAGTGGATATCCATTTTCCTTTGCTGCCTGCAAAGCTGAAAAGCTACAAAATAAGTGGACTGGAGTGTGACTGCTCTGCTCAACATGTTCTAGGCCTATATGATGTTCCTCTTACAACACTTTCCTGTTTTTTTCAGCATATATTGTATGTCCTCGTGGTCAGTTAATAGACCTACCATGAGCTGGAAATTCTTCCAGCCCAGCTTTATAAATAATATTAGACATACTTGTTGGTTTACCTCTTTAGACACGTTTTACTGGTTGCCATGCTTTCGAAAGCACCGTGTCCGATATCTGCTTTCTGCTTTTCAGTTTATGTTATTATCATGGATAGGTATGGTTCGGGCCGTAAAAATGGTCCTTCAGAGTCTTCCTTCGTTATTCTGTCAGCTACTTCATTTGTCTCCATTCGCAGTAGCCAGGTCGACATATTGCATACTAGTATTAGGTCTATTGCCCATATTTTAATTTTTCATTCATTTTTCATTCATTTTTCACTCATTTTTCATTCGATCCAAAGTGCGAATGAAAAGTTTTTTTTTTGGTTTTTTCGCTAAAATTTTTGGAATTTTATCAAGCCTCTACGCTCAATTCATGAAATTCTCAGATATCAAGAAGTCACCACCCACCAATCGAATAATTCGATTTCATACAGTCATATTATAGACCAATAAAATAGATAGATAAATAAATAAGCCCATGAAAAGACGATCACTTAAGCATAAATTGATGACCACTGAATATGGTACCTGTATTTCCAGACACCTAGTTCGGTCCTCGAGATAAATATTTTCATTCGACTTCCACGAATTTCAAAAAACAAAAAAATAATAAAGTACTGGTGAAAATTTATTGATTTTTGTATTTCACGTCCGCTCCAGCATTGGTTTACGCATTTCCATTGTATACGAATAGAATTTTCATTTCCCATTGCGTTTCCAGGAATGCGTTCATCGTGTCTGCGACGCTTACGTGTCCAAATTGTTTTTGTGGTGTAATTCAGCCAAAATTGCAATTTAACGATGTTGTATTGGAAAAACATTTAACCTAAATAATTTCCCTATATAACGAGCGGCGCCGCTGCTTTTCACGAAGGTGTATTTTGGGAAAATTTTCCATCACATTCCAAAAATGACATTAAACGGCGTAACGATTAGTAGCCTATAACTCCCTTACTACAAAATCGAAAAAGCATAAATTTCGAATATCGTTCATCTTTGTCAGGGGATTATTATTATTATTATTATTTTTTCGATGAATTCGCGGATTGACGATTTACAAATATTATGGATTCGTGACTGTCATAATTTATCGTGAAATGGTGTAACTTTTTGAACGAAATAACTCGCTTCTTTTCTTTTAATTATTTATAAATTTTCTTTCAACTTGGCTCATATTCTGATTGTATGTATGGCCGACAATATTTCAAGAGTGACTCAACCGATTAATATGAAATTTGAGGAATACATTTATCAAAATTCGCCTGTGGTACGTTATTATTTATATGAACATACAATAAACTGTGGATACACAACAAAGATTTCAATATTAATTCGCTTGTCCCCGCTATATAACAGGAATGGTTCAGCAAATCGATGTGAAATTTGAGGTGCAAATTTGTCTCAGGTTAATGGTAATTATTATAAACGTATCGATTTATTTTAAAATTAAATCGATATATCTATGGCTTGGAACAAAAACATCGTATGTCACTTTTTGGCAATTTTGAGTTTGACAAGTCGTAGAATTTGTCAAAAAGTCTAGTTTTTAATGCAATAACAATCAAACTTAAAACACCTATTAATCGACTGCGTCAAAAGGAGGTAATTTGTTTTTATCATCATAAATGAGGAATGTTAAAATAACCAATGTACCAGGAAAATAATTTTTCTTGGAGCAAGAACAAATTGTGTTGACATAGGTTGTTCCAATCCGCAAACAAACAACCAATAACATCACGGGTTTGTCATAATTTGCTTTGTTCCTTCTTATTACGAGTTGATTCTGTTGTTTTAAAACATTTTTATAAGTTTTTATTCTACTCATTACTGTGATATATAAGATATACCAATACTGCTTCCAACCTATCGCAACAAAATAATGCTTATTTCGCATGAAGATAAAGCCAAAAAATATTTATTTTTTTTTAAACTTATCTTTTAAAAACTCATTTTTAACCTAAACTTATTTATATTTATTTGTGATTTTTTATCAAGTTAATGAATATTTATTTCAGCAATTATAATGACATTTTTAACAGACATTATTTTGGAACAAGAACAACCCATGTTTTGGTGAAACTTTAATATGGATTATTCCAAAATGTCAAAAAGTGACAGAGAATGTTCTTGTTCCAAGCCTTAGATAATATATACCTCTAGGTATATATTTTTGTAAGTGTGACGCATACATACAAGGAGGTACATAAAGTAAAAAACGAAGGATAAAGAATTTACATTATGCATTGTTCTAAAATCGTCTACTTTATCCTAACTGGAATTTATAAAAAAAGCCGAAAATTTCAGGAATTTATCTTGTATAAGGTCTACTAAGTATTAAATTTTTGTGGGCTCTCAATTCTCGAAATCTTCAAATTTTTTCTCAATTCAAATTAGGCCTATCATGAAATTTACGTATTAAGTTTTCATGTTACATCTCTTCTTATTTTTCTCGTTTTTATAATGACGCTAATTTTTTACTGAACATTTTCGACTGAAATTGGTAAATAAGTAGTATTGATACCTAGTAGGTTAGGTACCAGCGAAACGTGTAAGTTTTGTACGAATTCATAAGACTCCTTAACGTAGGCTACAGTTGTTTTTTATAAAAAAGGCTTACGTGACGTAATAAAGACCATTTTTAGCCTATCATATTCATAGGTACCTAATCGAGAAAAAAAAAATTCAAATTAAAAACATTTTATTGCTATTTCTTACACTTGATTGAATGTACGCTTTTAAACATATTTAAATAAAGGAAGAGATTTTATATTATTCGTCGGTTATATATACCTACCTATATTATATACATAAATATTTTTAATGTAACTATATAAATATGTACATTGATTATATTGCAACGACTGAACTGATTCTGATGATGCAGGATTCATTTGAAATAGGATAGTTCAGACGTTCAGAGGTTCCCATCAGGTTTTCCTTGAGATCGGATCAATACCGGATCCGTTGAAGTTGCGTTTATGTATACCGATTATTCACCAATGGCTGTACTGATTTTAATGATACAGAATTCATCGGAAAGAGAATGCTCCTGAGGTGGTTTCACTAAATTTTCGTTGAAATCGGATTTATACTGGATTTGGTAACCCAACATTGCGACCTTAAGTTTAAAACACGACCAACTTCTTTGAAAATTAGCATTAACAGCGCCAGCAACTTATCTTTAGCACTTGTTACACTGGCATCACCTGGAAAAGAAGTAAGTTAATGCATTTTGCAACACTCAGAATTTTTAAACTAGATCAGAAAAATTCGTACAAACATTCAGAAATCGAAAATAAAGTTGAGGCTAGAGACAATAAAATAAATTTTGCTACATGCCGAAATTTTCTAAGTTGTCGGCCCTTGGGATTTAAAAATTTTAAATTTTTTTTAGTTGATGATTATTATGTAAATTTTATTGAATATATCTAATTAATTATATTTTCATACCAACTGATAAGTAATATTTTATGGTCTTTACTTACGGTTGTTACTTTTTATCTAATTAGCTTGTTTTTTTTTTTTTCCTCATTTGACATTTTTTCCAATAAGAAACCATATTATCGTGATATTTTGAACATAAACTTACATGTACCTACAGCAGTGGCATAGCTAGATTTTTTGGGGTTGCCCGTTGGAGGACTCATTAACGTTTTTCAGAAGGCCAACATAGAATGAGATAAAACTTTTTTGAATTATGCGGGCAATTTATCAACCAATAATCAATATGGTGTTTACAGTTTTTTTGCCAGTTTTTATTTTTTAAAGGAACTATGACCACCTCTGGCCATCCCGTAGCTCCTAATTATTAAGTTACTGAGCTTACCCATATGAGTATTAATTTCATTTGGTTCGTTGGATAATTTTATGTGAAATAGTTAATATTACTGAATCAGCAAAATGGCATTATGTGAAATTTATTTAATCGAATCTGGAATATATATGACCTTCAATCTTAAATAAGTAACTACTTAATCATAAATTTTTTCAAAACACGTCTTTTAAAATATAATGAAAAAAACAAAATAATGCCTTAAATATTGCAAATTATTTTATAGCAGGAAGACTGCGAACATTTTTGTTTGATGATAATCGGTGAAACTTGTGGAATCCTGGACCCACCAAAGCGTTTCAAATTTGAAGACGTTGCCATTTACCTACTATGAATTTTTTTCCGCTAGATTCCTCTATCTGGCCAGTAGACTATAAAGTCAACTTTCTAATTCAATTTAAAGAAATAAGTATCGGCAAATAGTCTACTGATACGTACGATAACTTATATTTACATTTCTGGTTGTAATCTTTAATTTAGTTGGAAATGTTATTATCTGTCGTAATTCCTCCAAACATCATCTTCCCTGGAGCTTATCAGTTCATAGAGGCATGCATATTTTGGTTTTTGTGATCATGCTACAGTCCATTTTTAATCGGTGAACTCGTAACCACGTCGTTGGAAAAGTGCCTTTGAAATAAAATGGCATAAAATTTTGAAATTGAATTAAAATTGAAATTGTTATGAAAACTATGTAAATCAGTCGGTATTGTAGCGATTACATTCTCCTTTCAGTTATGGTATTATTTGTTCATTAATAAACATAGGCGGATTTAGGTCATAATGTTTTGGGAGGTTAAGGCCTTGGTCAAGTTTCATCTGTCGCCAACACCTCCTTCCTCTACTATCTATCAGTAAAAAACCTCTCAGAATTTCAATGGATATCATCAGTTTTTTTTGGAAAAATCTCTTAAGGTCTAAATGCTTGTTCTGGAGAGTTTAGCCCCCAAAATCCCCCTATTTTAACAATTCTGGTACAACATCCATGGATAGCTGTATTACTAAAAAGTTTGGTTATTTATTTTCATATTAACAACTGTAAGTCTACTTTTTAACTAGGTAACTGTATTAAGTAATGTGAAATGACGTAGGCCTCGACCTTTTGTCAAGATTGAAGCACCATGCCATATAAGGTAATGGGTAGATAATGTTGAAAGGGTCTACATTCAGTCAAAGAGTATACTTTTATTTGTGTTGTCCAAGGTTACCATAAGTGTTTTTAGGGTAGTGTTGTATATAATGATATTTAAAGGAGCAGTTCTGCAATTTTTCCCGTGGTTCCTTGTTATGTGGCATAGACTACTAATCTGGAAATCCGTGTTCGAATCTTTATATGAGTAAAAATATTTTTTGTGATTTTATTTTTTTTATTCAATATTATTATTATTTTTTTATTTTCACATTCTATCTTTCAGAGTGGATTAGTCAGATTGTATATTATATTTAAAAAAAAAGACTGCCAAAAAAGGCATAAGTCTTATTACTCTCGCCATGTACACTTTTTCTGAAATCCTCTTTGTCTGATCACAGACATTGGTAGTAAGATATAGATTTCTTATAGGCTGATGATTTGACTGAACTTTTTGTCTGTGGTACAGTGACATTCATTGTTACTGTGAGTTATACGAGTTATTGGCCATATACCAGCAAAACCTTTCCAATATCATCTGTAATTTATTTTTCCCGAGTATGTGTCTGCTACATGAGTTTTCAGATGTCACAAACACTTTGATCATGCACTGAATATATGAATTTGTTGCTACAACGAATAGTTTGGTCTTGGTTATAAGATTTTTTCTTGGTATCATTCATGACTAAATTAAACTTAATAGTCAGTACTTCTGTTTTTTTCAAACCTAAAGCATAAATGAATTTCAACTTCCATCCAGATCAGTAAATGGTCATATGAAATGAAAGAGAATGACTAAATGGTAAATATTGCAAATTATTCAAGTAGAATAACTCTGAAAATTTTGTAATTTATTCATATTTTGAGGTGATTATTTCTTTCGAAAAAGCAGGTAAGTGTTTAGGAAAAATTGGATACATTTATGTTACTACTATAAAAAAATACTTCTCATTAGTTGTCCTCCTTTCCCTCCATTATTTATCTCAGTTGTGTTCTTTCTCTCATTACTTTGGTTTTTCTATGGCTTTTTGATGTGTAAACGTCTTAGTACTTGGTCTGCACTCTAGTAGAGGCTAAAACAATAATATTACAAGTTACAATATTATAACTATTGGCATGCACGTGTGTGGTTTTGTGTGCCTAACACGCATATTCACAACCACACTATTATGTTTACACATCAATTCTTCATGAGTCCCCCCTTTTTTTTTTTTCATAAAAACTTGCAGCAGGTCTGTAAGTGCTCAATTCACGTTAAACTCACAACTGCAGAGCCATCATAGCATGCAATTTTTTTTCTCATGGTTTTTGTTTGATCTCAGTCTACCTTGCATAGTTGAGTATTGATCTTGTCTTGCTTCTATAGATAAGGTTTGGGTCTTGCACTCAGGGTAAGATCAAAATCAATAATGCTCATGACTACAATTTCATCCAATAAATATGAAAATCGAAAAATTACGATTTCAGGAAATACAATTTTTATATTCGAAATATATCCGAATTTCGCACATCTGCACATTCCATCACCAAATACAACGAACCTATACATGTAGATACTTCGACAAATTTTTTGTTACTCAGCAGACACATAACAAACAAGAATCGTATTTTATAGGCCTATACCTCTTTGGTTCTTACTTTTGTTACCCTCAAATCACTCGTATCATAGCACACAATCTTTACACGTCGTCCTTTCACAACCTATCATTATTATGTGGGGCTGGTAAACTAAACTCCAGATTTACTTACTACATGTATACCCTACACGAGGATAAAATAACACGTTCGAAAGGTTAAGGTTGTGTGCAGGTAGCTAATGTTTAAACGTAACTTCTTATTTATCCGATATTAAATAGCTTTTAAATAAAATTGAAAAGCCACGACAGCGACACAAATGACCCCCGTAGGTATTATTAGGATAATCCAGTTTGCAACATTATAATTCAACATACTGTGTATAAGGACCCTGTTATTTATTTCATTTTTTTTTTTCTATTTGAAACAAGATCTCTACTTCTCTCTTATACCATCCTTTTCCCTTCTTTTTTTTTCCTTCCCGCCGGCGTTTCATTGCCATCAAAATCACTATTACGAATATGAATAAAATAGGAATAAAAGAGGAGACAAAATGACAAAATACAAAACGAAAAAAAAAAAAAAGTAACAAAGAATAGAAAAAGAAAACTTCATTTTTACCAAATAACAATTTCCTAATACAGTTACACGTTTTTAAATATTACTTGTCCAAACGCGTGAATTGAAACACTCGTCAAAAAATGCATAAGAACGCCTACTTTTTTTTTTTTTTGTCGGCTTAAGCTTAGTGTGAATGAAAAAACCGAAGTAAAAAACTGAAAAGACCCTCCTATTTTCATCACGTTTTGCTATTCTGCAAACAATGTGTCCGTTTTTGTCAATACTATGACCTCCGCCTATAATTTTCACGTTCCAAATTATAATTTTCTTCTTTTTTTTATTATAGTTTTTTCCTTTTTTCAATTTTTTTTCGGGGTGTATCATCGTAGTCGGATATGGTAATATTTCCTATATTAACGCTACTGAAGCAGCATTGATTTTTTACAACGTAATATGACTTGAACAGAGATGCAGATTTGCTAGCCTTCAGCTTATATAAATTATGGGGAAGGGATGTGCTGCACGTGGATGGATACTCGATGTATTGGGCAAAAATTTATTTATTTTTCTTTAGGGGTTAATTGATTTCAAATTCACCGTGCGATCTTGCAGGCATATTCAGTATGGGTCGTGAGATTTTCACGAAATTTAAATTTGAACAATAGGCTTAAGAGCAAAATCAGGTATACAAGACAAACGAAAAATTTAGAAACGTACGACTGCTAAAAAAATGCTTATAAACAATGATATCGATGTGATTTTATACGAAAAGTTTATTACAAACCATGAAAACTTAACAAAGTCTTTCTATATGAATCGGTCTTTACTTTATACACTGTCTTGGGCGCATGCATGCATCACTTTAAACACTGGTTCTTCTGCACATAACCTACGTCATTTTCTTTGTTCTTTTTTCATTAAAGTTTCTCTGATTTGGTGATTTGAATCACTGACATCTGGGTTTGTAAGCTAGTATCTTAATCACTGCGCCACGAAATCTGATTGATTAGTAAATGATACCAAGTTTGCAATTGCCAAAATATTTAATTATCTCAATTTTTTCGTTGTGTTTTTTAGCTGGAGGGGTTACTGTAAAAAATAGTGTGTGACACCATGTGTAGGTACATAGTAGGTGATTGATAGGTACTCGTATGATTTGCATCACTCTCCTTCGGGAAGGTGCTACAAAAATCACACTCGTATCAAAATCATCTACTTCGTACACTTGTAGGTATCACAAATAACTATTTGCACATTTGTCAGAAACTTTATTATTGAAAAGTTTAGTCCAAAAGCATAGTATCAAATTACGAACTTTTTTTTAGCCCTTTAATTGTTGACCTGTTCTGTTGAAAAATTTTTCATTTACCTAATGAATATCTAATGATTTTTGGCTTGGACCCGTCCGAAGGATGGGTTATGTTTGCTAGTTAGTTATAACTTACGGACAGTATTATTGAATTTTAACAAATTTTCAACTCCCACCTCAAATCTGACTTTATTTTTCTGCTACTTCCTTAAGACTGATGCCCCAAAATATTTATCAATAACAAAAAATATTTTGCTACTATCACAGGTAAGACATTAATGAATAGAAAGTGATAATTTTTGATATTTTCTCTTTTTCTTATTTTTCTTTCTTTAAACATCATCAGTGTAGCCACCAAAAGGAACTGCAAATAATACTCTTGCCCCAATACTTACTACTACCCCAACTTACTCAACATTTAGTTCAAAAATTCATAACAAATCATGAAAAATATTTATCAGCTTGAAATTGTCATGATTAATTTCAATAAACGTTCCTGTTTCATTTGATACCTCTCAAGATATTTATCGCTAATCGAGATTACTAAAACATCAAAATTATTCTGATCAATCCTACGAGATCGCACTTGTTTAAAAAAAAGTTCAAAGTTGACTCGAATTTTTTATCAAACAAATTTTTAATTTTTTTTGATGATAATATATACAGACGAATGTTTACAGATTACAAATATCACCTGATTATTATCCAATTTCTGTTTTTTCAACTTTTGAGGAGACATCAAACTAAGTGTTAATTATAGCATAATGCATGAGTGTTAATTTCAGTCAACATTGCTAGAGTTTGGTATTCGTTGCTCAAGGAACTTAATACATTATCTCTAAGACAGGAAGAAAATGTACCACCTACTCCTGCTTATGCGCCTATCTATAATATGAAACTTTCCTCATATATTTTCATATTAAACAGAGTTAATAGTGTTGTGTGACCTAACTTACCAATGTTCACTCCAGTTAATATTGTCATATCTCCCCTTTTCTCGCCGCGTAAGGATTACATCTGAATTTTTTTGGTCTAGTTAACATATGATGGCACTAAGTACCATGTCTTTCATTATGGGCAAGGTGTGAAAGAAAATTCAGTCATCATCTTCTACAGTACCGCCGCACCCAACCATAACTAATCTTAAGTTATCATTAAGTATACTAACTACTCAAGGTGAAGAAACTATCGACTTCAATGAGTTATCAACAGACCAACATCCTGTCCTTACAACTTGTATTTCAACATAAGGAAGTCAACCGAATAGTTCGGAACCAATTGGAGATAAGGAGGCAAAGAGCCATGTGGTGTAGTCCCCCTAACAGACCATCTGAAACAAAGTTCAGGAGAATGTTGCTCTCAAGCTCCCATAAAAATGTTTCATTCTCTTAATTTCGCTCGAATTATCAGAGGCCTCTTTTTTCGTGGTACATCTGGTGGATCAAATATATGAGAAAACTTTCGACTCTCTGACACAAGAAAACCAACCTTAAAAAAATTTATAATTTTCGGAAAAAATCACTATAACTTCACTTTTGACTTGAGTAGTCTTCAATTGTGATACACTTCTGTGAAAATATTTCCGTCTACTGTATCAATGGGCTTGTATTTACAAGGCGCCATAATTTTAGTACGGTAAATGAGGATGGCTGGCAACATTGACAACAATCACAACTCAATATAAATCCACGTAAAACGAATAATTTAGTTGGAGAAATTCTCAATATGAATCATATGCGGACAATCTTCACAAGATGAATTACAACAGACTTGGATGAGTCAGCCTCGAATTTTTGAAACACTGATTCGACTTAAACCCTGTGTAAAGTTTGGCAGGAGTTTTAGACATGTAGTAAGTATACCTCAGAGTCCTCAGAAACAAATCTTTTACATTCGTCTAGCTTTATGTCTCCATTTTCTCTACTGCTTTATTGTAAGGGATTTAAATTAATCACTATTCTTGCATCAAAATACACAGTGGCGGGTGCAAGAGGAAGCAAAAATAGGGAAATCTCCCCAAATGTCAAAAAAAAAAAAAAAAGTGAAGAAGAAAATGAAAGAGGAAAATATAAAAATATGACACAGTATCCAGATAAAAATCCTCAAAATTTATTGAGGAACAAAAAAAAAGTCAATTCCTCAAAATAATTATCATTTCTTAAAAAGAAAAAAAGACGCTCTGGATCCACCACTGACAACGCATTGGGCCATCATGTATTAAAATAAAAATTTGGTGGATACTTACAGATCACAGGATCAAAAGTACATTCTGCTATCAGTATTCAATTCACAAAAGTTATCAGAACAAAGAAAGACACCAAATCTTGTGTAAATATTCACACAGATTTGAAAATATCACAAGAAAATATACCTACACAAAGTTTTTAGTTTAGGCCTATTTTTATTATAATTTGCATTAATTTGTATTCACGATAATGTGGCAAATGGTAAGGACTGGTGGTTTTGCAATGAAAGGAAGAAAAAAGAATTAATATTTTGATGGGGAAAGTTCCATATAAGAAAACACCCATGTGGAATACATTACGTCGTGGAAAGTATACCAACAACAGAAGGTGTTTGACAGAACAATTTGCGTGTTTATGCCAAAATACCTAGAAGGTATAGGAGAGCCAAGATCTTGGCAAACACTGGCGATTTAGCCTAAGATTTTCTGGTCTGATATACCCAGCTCCCTACACGCACACATACACATTTATGTAATATTTACATAAGTATAGTGTAGATTATTCATCGTACTTTAAGGTTGCTATTGCAATGGTAAAGTACGGAGAATGCATCTCTGTATTGGTTTGTGACATCGCTGAGATTGTTATCTATCGATTTGTCACGGACCAAGATTTGTAACTTGTCTATTTGCTAAAATAGACAAGTACAAACAAACAAACATTCTATTTTGGTTTAAAGTGCAAGGCACGAATAATGGTCACCAAAGGTGACGACTGTTGTCGATAGGCCGAGCATATTTCCTCATGCGAGTAGTCTTCTAATCCCCACAACCCATAATGAAAATGATGCCTGGTAAGTCTTGCGAAGTATTTAAGTAAGACTCTGCAAAAATTAGCAAATATTTTGTCCTATTTTCAACAGTATGATATGTTGTGGTGCGCTTTTTTATTTTAGTGACACTACTAACCTATAATAATATCACCGAATATCAAGAAAGTCAGCCATTCCGCCTAAACATAAATAGATACCAGTATGTTTTATTTGAACATTCCAACATTAGAAATAAGAAATCCACCCTTTTTTTTATCAATCCTCAATAAGATAATTTTCACTTTCCCTCCGTTCAAAACCCTTTACACAAACTTTTTTCCAACACTTACAACCAAAAGTAGAAAATCGAAAACGAAGAAAAGAGCAAAAAAGAACGCCTACTCAGTAATATTTCAAAAACGTTACACGCCCCTTCAATGAAAAGACAAACGAAAATATAATTTCGATATGAAAGTTAATGTATCATTTTTTCTTTCCATTCGCACAATTGAAACAGCAATTTTATACACTAAGGTAATGTGAAAATCTCCATCTCCACATTATATTCAAAAAACGTGGTCCAGTAAATCAAATTCGATAATTCTTTTGACACTTATAATGGACGATAACTGTGTTAAATTTTTAAAAGAATAGAATTGGGGGAGGTTTCAACTTTTTCCTTTTTTTCTTTTTTTGCTCCCAGTTATTTGTTTTTCTTTTTTTCTATTTTCCTCATTCGTGAGCAATAAAATGCAGTCGAAGAAAGGAGTTGGGAGAAAAAAAAATGTTATCGATGTGCGATTAAAAGGGGAAGATTTTTAACATAGGGATAGAATATCAGCTTGAGGTTAACTATTTGATGGTTTTTATCACCGGTCGCTTTTCCACACTCATAATTTTCTTTTAGCAATAAAAGAATTTTCTTTACTTTTAACGTGCATGTTTCTGTGACTGCGTGTGAGTGAGTTTATATGTTTTCCAGCGACCCACAATTCTCATATAAGCATAGAAATATCAGCTCTCGCAGTATTCGTATACCAACAAAAATTTTGCACTAATGAAATTTTTTACATCATTATATGAAAATTCTTTCAAAATTAATCCGTTATATTTTTCGAACCGTATTTTAACAGCAGTTGCCTTTTTTTTTCTTCTTATTCTTCATCTTTATGCCACTCGATAAACACTCAGTGAAGAAGTCAAGAGAGCGAGAGAAAAAAATAAAGAATAGCCGGGAAAAAAAGGCAAGTTTTCTTTTATTTTCTTTGTTTGTATTTTAATGAATTGGCATTTGAAGTTTGTGCTCGTGAACCACCCGCAGTGATTAAAAAAACGTAATCGTATCGTTTACACGCGTTAAATTTTATTGATTTTAACCCTTTTTTCTTCAGAAAATAAAAAATTATATTCTATTAAAACTTTTTCATTTTGCCAACCTATAAACGAAACGTAATACCTACGGCGTTTTTAATGCGAGTTCCATTAGATATACTTTTTTAGGAGTCTAAATGCTTATTTTATGACAAAACTACTGCTGAGCATTTTTTTTCTGAAGAAAAGAAGAAAAAATAAATAAATTCATGATTTAGGGTTCACATTCACAGCTTTTTTGTGAGCACATGTCCAATGCCAGTCACTCCAATTATACAGCTCAAACAGAGGCTGTTCGACTGGGGTTGTGCGGGGGTGTGCGAGGGTGTCTCCATGATGCAGTTAGAAAAATCATGAAATCGTGAAGTTGATAACCTTTTCTTTTTTTTTGTCTGTTAATTTATCAATTTTTCGAAAATTGGCAATTTTCTCGGAGAAAAGTTGACTAAAGTGGGAATTTCAACCCACCTGTCTGAACTACTTCGAAGAGCCACTGAGCTCAAAGAGCAAATGTGAATGTATGAATGTTCATAAGAGTAAAATTATTGGCCAGTGTTCATACATCCGTAGGTATACTCCTCAGTGATAAGAAAGTTCAGTTTTTCATTAAGTAATGTCAGATTGGGAAATACATTTTATAATCTATTCACTTCCCTAATTAAGGGTTTTTACACACAGGTCTGCGCATGTCGTGATGATAATAATTATAATGATAATGAAAATGTGCAATAAGTCAGTACAAAATTGTTCAGCATAAAATTTCCTATAAAACAGAAGATATGCAGTATTTTGCCCCACGCCACCCTTTCCCTCCAGAGAGTCTTGAAAAAAACATTATTCAGTGAATATGTTTAATAGAATTATATGGGAAATATAACTCGTAATGAAATTATTATACTATGAAGATAATTAGTAAACCCAGTACATATTATCTACATACTATCCATTCCACTACCATAACTCTTTACTATCTCTTTCCCATTCAAAATTTTTTGTCTGATATCCCCTTAATTTCCAGAGAGTCGTAAAAACAACTACATTCACTGAATTTGGTTGTTTTAAAACTCTGGAGGGGAAGGGAAGCGTCGAGAAAAAAGCTGTATGTAACCTTTTTAATTGTAAGGGGTTGCGGAAGGGGAGTGGATGGGTAGAAAATATGTATAAAGTTTACAAATTATCTCATTACGAGTTATATTTCCGATATAAATAAATTGAACATATTCACTGAAGAATGGTTTTTTCAAGACTCTTTGGAGGGAAACGGTGGCATCGAGCAAAAAACTGTATATCACCTTTTATGTAGAAAATTTTATTTTAAACAATTTTGTATGGAACTATTTTTATGAAAAAATCAAAATTCGAGGAGAAAAATGAGATAAACCAAACTTTAGGAGAGAAACACCCCCTCCTCAAGCATTCAAGTGGTGAGGAGGGTGCAACTTTTTAATTGACTTCGAAAAAAAAAAAAAAAGTAGGAGGTTATCAATTCGATCCGTATAACTATATGTTGTTGAGTTTTTTTTGTTTGTTCCCGCATAATTTCTCAAAATAGACACCGATTTTGATGAACTTTTTTTTTAATGATAGCTGATGATTCCATGTTATTCGCATTGAATTATTTTCAAAATCAATCGGGTAATTTTGTGGTTATCTTTAAATAAACAAACTGCTAGTTTTAAAGTAATATTGCTGTTGATGCTAGAAACGAAAAGTCATTGAAAAAAATTTTTTTCAAAAAATAAAACCAAATTAAAGAAAAGCAAGAAAAATACGCTAAAAAGTTTAAAATAATTCTTTTAAAATTTCTCCACCAAGATCTAGGACTAGAAACTGGAATTATTGAAGTCTATGCTTTTTTCCTTTACCGCATGTAGACTTTGTACCTGCGTTAGTTCCTCCAAATTTTATGACAAAACTTTTTAATTAGCACCGACAGTAATAATTCCAGTCCATAGACACAGATATTACTGGAGAAATTTTAATAGAATTATTTTTCACTTTTTGATACAAGTTTTATTGCTTTTCTCTTAAGTTAGTTCCATTTTTTGAAAAACATTTTTTTGTATTTTAATCTAGAGAACCATCTTAACAACCTTATATAGTTAAAGTTTGTGTGCTAATTTTTTTTTTTTTGTTTTTTTTGTAAGATTTGACTAGACTATGTTGTTACTGTTCCTTTTTTTTAAAGAGCTTTTATTCTACTCACTACTGTAATTTATAAAATATAACGAAATAAAAATAAATAAAAGCTTATTTTTTAAAAATTCGTTTTTAACCAAAATTTATTTGTTTATGCTATAAGTTACCGAAGCTGAAAAAACAATTTTAAACATCGTTAATCTGTTGGAAACAATATGTTTAATACGACGTAGAACGCGAAATGCTCTAAATGATAGTATTCTTTAGACGATTCGTAGGCTAAGTAGAAAGAGAAGAGAAGAAGAAGAAAAAAATTCTGAAAATAAAAAGAATTATATTTTTTGTGTCGTGAATTATAGCGGGTGGAAACGCCAATCCCTCGTTAATTTTCAACAGACGGACGTTAGTGGGCATTGAAACACAAGCAGTTTTTAAACGCAAATATGTACTACATAGAAATGAAAAACTAAAAAAAGGGAAAAGGAGAAAAAAAAGTCGAGGGTAACAAGCGTACGTCACTTTTGTATTTTATTGTTCAACTGTTCCATAATATTATATTATTATTATTATTATTATTATATTCGGTTTTGTCTCCACACAACCCCGCCGACTCGCGTTCACTCTCGTTTATATTCCATTTTAAAAACAATACAATAAAAGAGGTGAACTGATTCCAGTTATATAAAAGGTCCGGATACTGGCTTCTTATTCAGTACCATTTGGAAAGAGAAAGATAGAGAAGGAGAGTATCGAGGAGTGCGAGGGAGAAATAGAAAACAAGAAGAAAAAAAGAGCCTACCTGCTGCGTGAGCTCTTGAATATGTGTTCTTCGGTTTTGAAATTTTTTTAATACTACCCCAAAAAAAAAAAAAAAACAACAACAAAAATCTTATTTGTGGCGTACATTTTACAAAATATATTTTAATCCTTTATTGATTTTTCCGAAGGGGCTACCGTTTCATTCGAAAGATCATTTATACATGAGATGAATATACAGCAGAGCTACGCTAACAAAGAGATTTCATATTCATTTTTTGTAATATTTTTATCAATACATGTAATATGAAATGCCCAATACTGCGGATGAAAGATCGGTTTACTTTTCGTTACCGGTAATAATTTGAATGGTTTTTGATTTTCGTAAAAACTATATCCAAGTTATAGTTACGGTTACCACTCATGATAAAGAAAAAACCAAAAAAATTCCAAAGAAATTATTCTTATTCCAGCATAGGTACCCATTTTCATCATACACGCACTATGTGTTTACGATTTTTTCATATTTATTGTTGTTGGCTTTTTGTTTTTATTCACAAAATGTACTTACGGCTACGAAAAAAGAAGACACTTACCGAAATTAACGAACAAGCCATATGCTCGCCACATTTTCTTGTACGTTGGCTGACAGGTTCGATAACAACTTCTTGTTCACGTTTTGGGACATTACTTTTGACTAATACGACTATATAGCCTTCCAAAAATTAGATTAAATTAAAAATTTTCATCAAAATAATAATCAGTCGCCGTGATTGGCCGAGGTTAGGCTAGCCACCTAGCCGAGATCAGCACTCGAAAACATAAATCCTTCCACTTTTAAACTTTAACTTTTTAATTAAATTGATTTCTCTCTACACCACCAATATGTAGCCTCGTTTTTCCAAGTGCATCTTAGCGCAGTGTTTTGAAACTGGTTCTGGCTTCTCACGTGCGTATAAAAATACACCTGCATGTAGAGGAAATATTTGAGTCAAATTTTTTTTTTTTTTTTTTACTGCTTCTCACTTAATGTTAGTGAGCATAGTAGATGCCAATACAGTACTGACAAAGGGATCTTTTGCATGCCACATTGTTGTTGGCAATGGCAGGGTGAACTTCAGAGGGTGAAGCTTCGTTCCACCCACTTTATCCACCCCCGCCATTGTTACCCCCAAAGTAGCTTACCATAGACTGGCCCCCTGTATCTGCACAAAAGATCACGCTGCCTATGTAGGTAATGAGTGAACCTAGTATTTGAACTCATTGTAACTAAAAACATGTGTAATTTAAAAATAATTATTTTGAAAAACATTAAAAAAAAAATTCTAGAACCCAACAAACCATTCTATAAATAAGAATTTAAAAAATTTTATTTTTTAAATTCTTCAAAATTCCATCCCTTGTGGGATTTGAACCTGAACTACTCTAGTAATATGCCATATTGCAGCAGCTGAACAAAAAAGAAGGAAACAATAATGACATATTATTACACCATTTGACGTGTTAATTTGCTGAAAATTATTTGCGGGAAATATTTCCGCCACATGTAAGTGTATATTTATGAGCACATCTAGCTTACCCTTCTCTTTTTTCTGACGGAGCAGTAATTTTTATGCCAAATACATTGTAAACTTTTCACTGCTCCATCAACCAGCATTTGACCACCTGAATATGGATAGATAAATTTTAATTTTGTTTCTCAATTTCCGTTTTTCGATTGCTCTATGCGTTCAATTTTGATGACTTGATTTTTCACTTACAGGCAACTAGTTCATATTCTGATTTCTACAAGATAAATTATTCAGATTGACTCTTATTTAAAAGACACCTACTTGAACTCTCATAGGCTAAATTTGGTTTCTTTTCATAAAATTGGATGCATGGTTTAAAGTGGTTTAAACGAACTTTGGCTAACTTTGCAAGTCGAAACTAGGTTCACACTCATTCCCCTTATTGTTGGTGAATACACTCTGATAATTCTGTTTAACCGAGTGTTATTGGGAAATATGTTTGTTTGTGTATGAGTGAATTCTGCCGCCCGGGGTCGTATACCACAGTTTATCATATATTAATTAAGCTAAGGTAAACAATATTCGCTCTTTCCTAGTTAGTTTTTGCAAATAAATTGAATTTTCGTTTCTTTTGAAATTTTTCTTCATTTTCAGAAGTCTTAGCAAGTAAAATATTTTTCTAACCATTATCTAAACTTTTCAACAAGACGAATTCCCCAACTTTCCTTGCTGACATTATTCTGCAGGATTCATATTTGAACAATTTTTCATGTTATTCAAAATTATAATGATCTTACATTGTAAATTCAAGAAATGGAAAGGAAACAAGTAAGGTCCTATACCTTTACATCCGCTAGTCAAGCAAAAATTAATAAACACAACCAATAAATAAGAACTCGATGTGCAACAAGCCTCGCGAGAAAAAGTAGATTTTCGAGGTAAAGATGTATGAATTTTAATGATCACAATTGTCTGTAAGTTTATATGCGTTAATGGTATGTTATGATTGTATGAAATGTGTTAGCTGGTGACAAAATATTAGACAATGTGAAATATAAAAGCATTTTTTCTTGAAAAAATGAAAAATAAATTAGGATGATAAAGTATGGTACATCATTATATAATTTAAAATAAAACCAATGAAATATAACAAAGTTATGAAATTAAAAAAAAGAAAACATCAGCATGGGTTAATTTTTGTAAAACAAATTTCACGCAAATTAGAAAAAAGAAGGAAAAAAAGCGTTACTGGAAGTACCTCAGATCAATTTGCACCAAAATTGGTAGCATGCTACAGTAAATTGTAGTGAATATTTATTTCAAATTTCTTACATATGATTATAAAATTCCACATTTTATAACCAATACAAAAACAAAAATAGTGGTACCGAAAGTACCTACCACTCGGCCGATCTACACCAAAACTGGAACCGTACAGAATCAAAATAAATATTGGCTATTAGTGCAAAATTGAGCATTTTATAGATGAAATAAAAACAAAAATAGTGATAGAGGAAGTACCTTCCAGCCATTCTGCACTAAAATCAATAGGTCAGGTCCTTGGCTCAGTAAAAATGTTCGTATCAAATTTCGTGATTTTTGGATGAAAAGTGAGACCTGTACTATGGGAACAATAATATATAGTGTATATATATATATGTAAAAGACCAGATTGTCTTTTCCCAAATAGCACCAATCTCGCTCATACTTGCGAGATTTGAAATATTTTCATGTTTATTTATGTTCGACCTAGGCTAAGATGTCACGACGTAATTATTTACTACATGCTAACTGTTTATCTCCAATCACGTCATTTCATATACAAACTTCATTCTCTCTTTTATCCGACGACAACATTTTTGACCAATCTTAACTTGAACTATTTTTATTGTTATCATCATTGACTTCGCAAATTCACTTCCGATAATTTCATTCATTGATAGACTCATTCATTCGTTCGTACAGTCATTAAATGTTGACCCATATAAATAGACTTTAATCTTTGTTCGTTTCGTGTGTAAAATAAACTTGAATTTTCTAATTTCTCTACCATTTGTTAATTACGTGTGAATAAATATTTTGAATTTTGTGACTTCACACTATCTTTTATTCAAAGTGAAAATTAGAATCAAACCACTAAACAAACTCACGTATATATAAATATAAATTTGAGTTATTGGTGCCAAAACTTTCCTGAGATCATGAAACAAAAAATGTACCCATCCCCAACCCTGGGGCTAATACCGCACTAAGCATAACTAGTAGATTTTCTAAAGAAAACCTACTTAAAAATATTTATTCCGAAACTATTAAAAACAAAAATTAACTTGAAGGAAATACCATTTTTTTGATCTACACGTAAACTGGTAGAATGTTACTCTAATGGCCAAAAGAGGTCGTGTAGGTATAGATTTTTACCACTCTCAGTGTTACACCATACACGAGATATTTAACACTGGACAAGCATTAATATCTCTATAATAATTTAAATAATTAATTTATCATCCACATCTATTGTGGACCTTAACTTATTTGAGAGACTCAATAATATTTCAAAACACAAGATTGATTTAACACTTTTAATAAAATAATAATTTGTACGTCACAAGTACATTAAATAATATTTCAAACACTATAAACTAGTTTGAACATTTGGGATTTAAACCCTTTAGACAAAGACTATCTAGTATAAAGCTAACTGGTAGCACTGTGTAACGATTCCTTCGAATCGAGGGTTTATATACCCATTTGGGGTATGTAAGTGTACGTGATGAATAGACTAAGTGAGGTAGGGACTTGTTATTATAGGGTTGTGCTGACTCGCGATATAATCGAGGGATAGGAAAAAATGAGGTCATAAATATACAGACATTATATCTATATTCATAAAATTAAATACGGGTAATTTAGTTGTTGTTTACAAAGAGCTATAGGATTTTTGTTTATTGATTAATACCTGCATTTTTGGTATTCGAAACTGTGTGTACAAATATGTTCGTCATATTTAAAAATAGATGAAAATATACAGTTACAATCAATTATAATAAATATTCATTCAAAATTAAGCAATTCATAGCCAGACTAAAAACAAAAAAAAAAAATCTTTACCGGAAGTACCGTCTGCCAATCCGCACCAAAATTGATAGTATGCTACAACAAATTATAATAAATATTTGTTTCAAATTTTGTACATATTGTTCCAAAATTTCACATTTTATGCCCAATATAAAAACGAAGATAGTGGTAACAGAAGTACCTCTGGTCAATCCATAAAAAAATTAGCAATATGCTACAGTAAAATATAAGAAATATTTGTTTCAAATTTCGTACATATTGTTCCAAAATTGCGCATTTAATAGCGTATTACAATAAATTATGATAAATAATTCCTCCGAATTTTGTGGCTATTGATGTAAAATTGAGCATTTTATAACCAAAATAAATACAAAAATTGCCCGCACCAAAATCAATAGGTCTAGTCCTTGGCTTAATATAAATGTACGTACCAAATTTCGTGATTATTTGATAAAAATTTGGACCTGTACCTTGGGAACAAGAAATAAACTTATATATATATATATGAATTTGAATTACTGATGACAAAATTTTCCTGAGATCGTGAAACGAAAAACGTACCCCCCAACTCTGAGAGCTAATATCGCACCAAGCTTATTAAGTAAATTTTCTAAAGAACACCTACTTAAAAATCAAGGAGAAGCAGTAGCCTATTGCATTGTACAAAATATAAGTATGCTATGCACCACTATCAGGGGTGGCGTTTCTAGTAACACTCGCTCACGAGCACAGGGTCAGAAAAGTTGAGCACCACACGAAAAAATCAAAAATAATTAAATTTCAATAAGTAGTATTTAGGGAAATAAGTCGAAATTAATGAAAATTATTAATTTTAAAAAGGTTTTTCAATCCATTTCAATTTTTTTAATGAAAATTCCGAATTTGACAAATGTTGCTTCACCGCCTTTTACACACCACATTAGAAAAAAAATAAAACTTGACAACAGTCAGTTACATTTTATATTTTTAATCTGGGCAATGAAATATTTGCTACCAGATCCTTGTGTTAATCGAGAAGAACCGGGAAGAGGGGATAAATTACGTTTGAGAAAATAAAACTAATTTTTACAAAAGCAAATTTCCTCTCATTCTTTAAAGCAGCATAATAAAATGCAAAAAAAAAAAAAATCAAAAGAATTATTTGAAAAAATTTCTAGAGAAATTGTTTTTCCTCCTTCATCATCGTCATCATCATCACCATCATCACAAGCTTCTTCGGGAAAAGATTTCTATTTTTTTCCCCAAGACGGTTGGTGATTTCAACAAAAGCATGTACACGTTAAAGGAAACTTCCTTGCAATTAGTATTATAATGAAGTTGTAGATCGTTATGAAGTCGTAAACGAGTTATTAAAAAAAAAAAAAAGAAGGTAATAAAAAATATAAAATGTGTCTGGAAACGGCAGCCATATCTTTTTAATGTAAAATTAAGTATTTTCCTTCTTATTTTCCATCGGAATAAGGCAAAGATGTAAAAAGAAAATAATAATTAGTAGCTCAGCCCGAGTGTTTGGAAAAAAAAACTTTTAATTAAATTAATTGAGGTTTTTTTCATTTATTTCGGATATATCCAAAATTAGAAACATTACAAGAACGTTATAGTTAACGTCAACGCAGAGCCAGGCAATAATTTCCTGCAATTTATGTAAAGATTCATTAATACAAAGAATGCTGGATATATTCTGTTATGAGCGCTCGAAAACTCATGCTCGAATCTTTTTCAGGTCCTTGAAATTTCTTTTACTCTTCTCCAATCACGCACCATTTAACTTTGAAAATTTACCCGTGGTACAGTTTGTATTCTCGCACATATTGTAGGAATTTAACATTTACATCTAAGTGAGTTGGAATACTTACAGAATCGACCAAATACTCGTATATGATTGACATCTTCGATAGGCTATAGCAAAAACCATACTCGTAACGAAAATAAAATGATATTTCTTACACACCAATAGTCATCGTAAAAGAATTATGATTTTTAAGGAATTTGATTGTGTATCATCTGTGTGTTATTTGTGTTACAAAGAAAAAAAAAAAAGAAAGAATAGGCCTACTTCGATACGCTAGGAAAAGATGATGTTTCTCTTGTCATCTCGTACCATGCCTACACAGAGAAAGATGATTTTGTTTAAGTGTAGGCCTACTTAACAACAGATAGATACCTACTTTAAATTAGATTAAAGCAGAAAATGAAGAAAGCGGAAATTGTAGAAATAAGTTAGCCTATGTAGCCTACATTCAACTTGAACTGTGCATGTTTTCTTGATTTGTCAACGATGAATTTTCAGACGAACTAATAAAATAAGAATGATTTTCAAGAGTCCCAGGCTTGAGAATTGGACAAAAATGAATCATATAGAGCAACGCAGGCAGAAGTTTGTATTTTTTTGTAAAGTGAGAGAGTTCTTATTCTTAAATCGGTCGAATTTATAGAAGATATAAAAAGAAAGGATTCCTTTCTATTTTTTCCAGACTCTTATATACCAAGAATGTCATAAACGTAAGCTATTGAACTCGAATTTTTCTCTTCACCTGTAATGTCTCAGCGGTTTGAATTATTTAATAAAAATAGCCTACCTATGTAGCCTATTAATCGACTCCCAAAGACCTTAAAATAATTACAAAATTATGTATCGATTAGTCTTTAAATACCATGGTGATTAATTCAATTTTGAATGTAGTTGAAAAGTCAAGATAATTAGGCTACGTACTCATTAAACCCATTCGAAGGTATAATCTCTCGTTGTTCTTTGAGGATCTCACGCTGCAAATAGCATAAAAATTAAAATCGAAGTCCGTAACTAACAAAAATCTTATACTGTAAAATAATCCAAGTAGATAAGATCTGAGCGTTTAACTTGTATATAAAATCAACTGCTCGTTCAATACAAATCAACTGAAAGTGCAAATTTCTACTAGTACCCTAGTAGGCCTACTGGCTACTACTATGTTATTGCAGTATGTTGTATAATAAGGTGGAACTAGGCAGGCTGTTGGTGAAGTGTCCCTTATCATCACACAGACAACTGCTGTTTCTACTCGACGCAGCTCTATAGAATCTGTGAGGAGGAAAATGAAAACGAAGATGACTGTTCAATTTTCCCATCGTTGAAGGTCGTTAGCCTACTTTGTTGGTTTGTTAGGAATCGTCAAAAAATAATAGTGAACATTATTATCTGGCAACATCGCCTGAATACAATATTACCTACTAATTTTGTAAAAAAATTAATCCCTCAATCTCCAAAAAGAAAAAAATAGCGGAAGAATTTTCCACAAAATTCAAAAGAATAAAATTACGCTAAATTAATCTACGTAAGTTATAATATTATACCTAGATATCGTATGCCTTAAATTTCTTTTGAGAATACATTTTTTGATCCTCCTTCCAAAAATGTTCTTGTATCTATGCCACTGGTGGGGGGTAACTCGAAAAAAGTTTCATCCATTTAACGTTACGCTGGAATGACACGAGCACGAGGTCCACTCCGCCAATCTTGATGGGGACTGAGCCACTGGGAGACAAGGGGTGCATCCCCCTATGACCCTACTTCACGAGGCCTCCATACAGCCGCTCAAGTTTTCAAAATAAAAAATCTGCAGGTTCTAGTCGAAGACTAGATCCTACTCCATTTTAGGTGGCAATGAGAAAGGCGTCACCATAGTTCACGAGACCTCCCTGAATGGCAGATCGAGTTAATTGGGGTGAATGAGTCACCGCTTCTTGATGAGTTGTAAAATAGGTACTGTGTTTTTTATGAAAATCCCACTATATTAAAATGCATTTATTCAACCGAAATTTAACTTACGTATAGGTAAGTTAGAATTAAAATAGCTACCACGTATTTAACTTAATGTGACAAATTAGTAATCACACGTATAAAATTTGACAGAACAATGCAATGTGTGAAATAAAAGACAACAAGAAAAATCCAATATGAGAAACCAAAGGCTCAACCAGTATGGATTAGGAACTAGTTTTTCAACGAAAAAAAGAATGACCAATTTCAAAGAAAAAATGTGAGACAACAAATAAAAGCGTAAGTTAAACCCAAATATCACCTAATTATTACCTATAAAATTTAATCAAGTGATATGGGTTTCTACCTTTCACCTGTGGAAAAAAAATGACTTCTTAACTAAAATTCACTCGCATATTGACAAGTTGTCCACACAGAAATTTGTGTTCGTGTAGCTTCCTAGTCTACAGATTGTCTTTATAGACTCTGTTAATAAAGACGGTACACTTGGAAAATCTCCGAATTCTATTCCATTTCTCAACTTTTTGTGTGTGTTTTGCACAGGTCTCAGTGATGTGTAATGACTAATGATACAAACTTCTGGCTGGTTTACGATTTACGAGTCAAACGGTGAGCCAAGATCCAAACCCGAGTGGCATTATTCAGGTTGACCTAGAAATTCGTTCATGTAGACTTGAGAATTTTCAGGAAAACAAGAAAATTTTCTGTGGAAATCACGTTTTCATACATTTAGATGAGAAAAAATTTGGGTTATGTTACATGTTGTGCATAACTTATCTTAATTATATGTGAATCGTCGCCCACCCCCTTCGCATCTCATACATTTTAACCAACAGTAAACCAGTTTATATTGAGGATCAACCAAATTTACTGATAACATCCTACTAAACCATATTTTTCTTGTTTCTTACAGCTAATTCTGTTTTTGTATTAGGCTACAAAACAATTATCTCTTAATCACCCTCAAATATGATAATAAACGGGAGGGGAAAAAAATCAAAAATGAAAGTCCTTCATTAAACAGTCGTACTCGAATTTGAAAGTATAAGAAAGATGAAGGGAAGAAAAACGCCATAACATTCCGATTATATTAACAATATGTTACGTAAGGGTTGTAAATAAAGGAATATTAAAACGAAGATAATAATCGTGAATATTTTATAAACGCTATCGTAATTGAAATGAAATATCCTGCGAATAGATTGTATATGATGTGTGTTTGAAAACGTTTCACTCTTCTTCTTTTTTCTTTTTTTTTTTTCAATTTCATATTTACCAAAATGCGGGGTAAACGTGGTCGTTATTATCAATAAATTTCTGTATGAATGAATAAGTACAAACTGTACTTTACTCTAAATGTAATCCTTCCATACAGTTATAGATATAAGCTATTGAATTCATTATTTAGATTAAAATCTCTTCAAGTTTTTTTTTTTTTTTTTATCCAGTAACCTCTATTTAATATTTACTCTCATGTCAGGTGAGTTACTTTTTTAATTCGTGACGATATTCATAATATAATTCCGCCTGACACAACTGCAAAGCATTCGTCAGATTTTTTTTTGTTGATAATTTCACCGCTTCCAGTCGTGGTTTTGTCATGCGGTGATGAATGAAAAAGGTGTTTTTCGGTTGGTGGAAAGTTGAAACATAGGCTACCGCCATTTAATGGTTGATGAGGAAATGAGAGACTTGTATTGTTTGGAATAAATTCACAAAGCCACAGGAGGTTAGCACATTTAAAAACTTTGGTAAAAATTCGACAAAAGAATTAGTGCTTCTCTATAAAATTTTAGATCATTCTATCCTCTAATTTTTTAATTATAAATTTTTTCTTAGATTTTTTTTCACAATTTTAGCAAGTAGGTATTTTTCGTCAAATTGACTACATCGATTGATCTCGTTCTTAAATATGTTCCTTATCTAGATAAGTACACAGTACATTAGAGAAGATCAATGGAATATATTATTTTACAAAATTTAGCCACATAAAAAATATAATTTAAACTGGATACTAATCATACCCACTTTCTTCAAACAAACTCATCATAGCGTATCTTTCACCAGCCACTGTTAGAATGACAAGCCAAAGCAGGGAGAGAAATTTACCAAACAACCCTAATTATCACACACCTGAAAATAGTACACAAAAAACATTGTTCCGTCCCGTTTTTGCAGACGATTCAGTTTATCAACAAAAATGTGACGAACAAAATATATAGACAACTATTATTCCTAATTCTTGGAATAATAGCTGTCTATATGATACTTAGCTTCTCACAGACAAACATCCCCAAATATGCTGACAATGAAGAGTCATCATATTTGGCGGATGTTCCATGTCACACCACCTATCTTAGGTCGGCCATTTTGTAATATAACAATGAAATTACAGGCGATGTATTATCTTCCTTTTGAAGATGAATTCATTCCTGTGTTAACAGCCAAACTGTAAAGTTAAGGTCCATATTAGATGTTATGAATAACCAGGTTTCAAATATGTTAAGTAGAAGTAATAAGTGATAGTTAAAAACGTAATGTAAAATTAATAAAGAGATAAAACAGTATAATTATCTCATTTGTTGAAATATTCCTAACATGGAATATCTTTCACAACAAACACATTTTTTTAAGAAAAAAAAATCTGAAACATTTATTTTACCAGTTTTTTTGCAAAACATCATTTTTAAACATTTTTTCTATTGTTTTTATACTGAATATTTATTGAAAATGTAGCCAATCGATATGATTAATACCATTTACCAGCCATGTGGCCATGTCGGGCAAAATACTTACATAACTCCGATGGTACCGAAGTCTGGGAGCAGCTATAATTAGTGACTATAGCCAGTGACCAAGGAAAATGACTTTAACTGGCAATAAGCACTGATGTCTGTGATTAGTGATCACAAAAACTGATCCCTGTCCCAAACCACAATAAAAAACAAAGTCGTATGACCATGGCCTGCGACCTCATTTGTGATCTATCTACAGACTCTTGCCAACAAACTTAGCCACCAAACCATACCCTCTGACCACAACCAAAACTGGGGCCACTGTACAAGGCCACTGACATGGGCAGTAACCACAAGTGTCAACATGGCTACCAATTGTAGGCAGTAACCACAGCGAGGCACTATGGCCACTGACCACGGATAGGGATAATTTCCCCCAATTACAACATGCAACAATGGCCAAGAACCAAATCTATCAATACAAGTTAGCAACTCCAGCCTTCAAATACAACCCATGACCCTAAACACAAACTAGCAACTTACCCTAACGCTCAACCATAGCCATCTACCACAGCCACAGTGCCAAGTTCCAAATATAGCCTCATATTACAGCCTAATGTAAATTCTCCAAATTTCTCCTCCTTCTCTTCCTAATTATTGTATGTTTTAATGAGTAAATTTAAATTTAAATTTGTTTGTGTTTTAAGTCACAAAGTGGATCATAAAATCTTACAAAAATTTCAACAATTTTGGTATACATTAAGCTTCAAACTCTTTCAAATGGCTCAGTAATCATAAAAATCGGTTCAGCCGTTTAGGAAGAGTTATTTACAAGCTCAACAACAACAATAACAGCGACAAAAAGTCTGAATATATAGATTTTTAATAATATACAATAATCAAACATGAACTCTTTCTGTGTGGGTTATTCAAATCTGATAAAAAGAAGTTGACCTATATCTTCGGAAAAAACTCAAAACTGCAAAAATCAGACTAAAAAAGAAAATATCTTCTTCTTAGCAGCACTTTTGCAAATCAAAATTTGGTAGCATTAAATTTTGAAAAATGTTTCACTAAAACTCATGCTGATCGACTTTTGAATCCTCCCTCTTACCACTTCTTAAAATTTTATTCTCTACGACTAACTCGGTCCAGTTTCTTCTCTCACTGTTTCGGAGGAAAAACGAAAAACAATTTTAAAATATTAAATTAATCGCTTTTTAATTATCATTCAACTATCGTATATACAGAGGAGCGGTGAAACGAATTACAATGAATTTCATCTTTCATCATAATTTTTTCTTCTACTATGAAACCCTTTTCTTCTTCCTTTTTTTTTTTCTAATTTTTTTTTTCTTTTGGTTTCGTTAATTGAAAAATATTCACGCCTTAAGCTGTCGAGTTAGAATGCGCAATTAAAAATTCGATAATTTACATTTGTCGCACGATAATGAAATATTTCATACTTCACAGGTGATTGTTACGATCAGAGTGTCGTGACATATATTTATTTCAACGCATTCCTGAATTGATAATTACATCGGCACTTTTGTGCAAGGGTGTGAGGGTGAACAAATTAAGATGTGTTCGAGATGAAATGAGGGATGAATTTTCCTCATTTGTAGCTACGTGCGTGACAAACGTTGACAAAAATTTATGCTTAAGCAGAGTGGAGAGCATAGCTCAGTTCAGGAGGAGAAGGTTCGACAGCGAGAGAAGTAATTAATCGTTCTATATATTAACCTAATTTGTATTTCATTACCGCATACAGTCGTATTTTGAGAATTAAAACAGTAAGAAATTACAACTAATAAGTATGACAAATTCAATCAGCTCCCGAAATTAAAAAAACAAATTCGAAATTCTGCCATGAATCGTTGACGAAATTGGGGTCATAATAGAGGTTCGAGGTAAAATGAATTCATTCAACTGAAAAATAATTTAAAACGACACAAAGCAAACAAACTCATTCCTTCAACCAACCTTATTCCACTACTTGATTCTCTAAATTCCTACTAATTGTCCCATGTATCACATTTCGAACTTCTTTGGCGCTTTTCACTTGATTCTATCTCACACTAGAATATCTCTGAAATTGTGAATGTTATCCCAATGTCCTCATTTGTGATACACTCACCTTCGTTATAAGGGCTGTTGCACGGGTCCAAAGCTAAATTTATCTCACATTTTCGTCTGATTTAACTTTCTTTATCATTTTCAACGAGGTCGAGTCTATGCTCCATATCATATTATAATTTCATTTGCACAATCAATCGATTTCATTCAGATCCATCCCGAAAACATTGAACCTAAACTTAATTCAACTCAACAGTCCTCCATCCACTCCCAAAATAATATAACCAATCTTTCATCTTCCAAATTCATAGAAAAGTCAGCTCTCTATTCATTCATTCGAAATTCTCATTCATCCTCATATTTTATTCATCTAAATTTATTCATTGACCACACACTGAGCCGAATACCTAGTACCTAGGCTTACGTAGGCCCAATACAAACCTCAATTTGACAAAAAACAAGAAGAAGAAAAGTTCAAAAAATTAAAATACACAGAAAATATTTCCATAATACCAAGCAGGTACTTTATTTATATTCGTCCAAAGTAAATAAAGTTTTAATCCTTCTCTCCCGGTATAAATTGTCTATAAGTATTCAAATGTTTTGACCGTTTGATCATCTTGTAACGTCACTATAAGAACAGCTAACTTGTTTGATGTCATATAAGACAATCAAATACTCAAATGTATAGCGTCATATGTTGAATTCAAGGGCGTATTTCAGGAAGTTCTGAGAGTGTGAAACTCCTTTGTGCTCCAAAAAATAAAATAAAATATTGACAGAAACAAAGCCGTACGTATTTATAGGTGGTAGTCGGACTAAGTGGAGGAGTGGGGTCGCAACAATAAGTCAAGCAGATGTGAACCCCCCCCCCTATCTACTCCATACAAGGACATCAAGTCAGATCCACCAAACGTTTCGTTCGTCCTTCTCGTAGAAAACAATGTACTGGTAGGTATACAATAATGATACATAATATCATCATCACAATGTTAAATGACGATAGATGACGACTGATTGAAAAACGTAAAAGTCAAATCGGAAGAAACGATTGAATTATGCGACGAAAAACACCGAAGGAAACCTCGGTGGGTTGTGAAAACCCGGAAGACCGAAACAAAATGGAAAAAAAAGCCAAAGGAATAGAAAATTAGCGGACGAGAATGACGGAGAAAAGTAAGAAGAGAAGGAGGAAAGAAAACATAAAAATACTGTCGAGATCAATTAAAACGAAATATTATACACGTCTGTGCGTGGAAAGAAAATGATTCGTGTGCTTCACCACAAGTTCGAACATCTCACGCCAACCTCTGGGAAAAAAAAAAAAAAAGAAAAAGAAAAAGAAAAAAGCTCGAAAAAATATTTTTTCATTATTAAAAAGGAAATTGAATTCTACGAGCAATTATTCGGTCGGAAAAGCGAGAAAAAGTTAATTTAGCATTTGGCGAATCCCGGAGCCGTTGGGAAATTGGAAATATATATATATATATATAGGACACGCATCCAACAGCAGATCGCTTGCATTTCGTTTCGGTTTCCAAACTTATATACCCAATAATACAATAATACAAAGGAAGCAAAACGGTATACAGTCTAACCACTCGAAAAAGCTGCCCCCTCTCCACACGGTAAAAATCCTCACCACCGTTCTCTATTACCATTCTCTGCCTCCCCAACCCTCTCGCCAACGCCGCTTCTTCACTCCCATCACTCCCTTATTTTTCACAACTGAAAAAGTTCTGTTCGTGACACCCTCTTGTACCCACTTCCATCTCGTAGACTGTCTCATCCCCTCCTATCGCCGTGTCTCCATTACTCTTTATCTTTTCGGTACACGTTACTCGCTCGTTCTTTCTTTCTCTCCGCCTCTCATCTCGCTGCTTAACTATATACACCAATGTATACTCGAAGTGAACCTTCTTCTCTCGCACACTTCTAAGGCAACTAAACACAATTTAATTTCTCCGCTCTTAGCTTCTATGTGTATTCAATCAATCAATTTATATCAACTGAAAAGCTTTTTAACCCCTTTTCCCTAGTAACCGATAGTGATGCGAGAGAATGAAAAAGTGTGTGTGAAAGACGAAGACAGAGACATAGAGACAGAGTGAGTGACGACAACAACAGTGGAAAAATAAAAATGAAAAAATTACCACAAACCGTTTTCTTTTTTTTCTTTTTTTTATTCATTCATTTTTTAACCAATCGTAGAATATAGAATTAAACGTAGTACGTGAAACGTCAACGTTCTCTTTTGGGGTTTAATTAAATTCCAAGCAACTTTTTAATAACTCATATTTTTGTCGTACAAGAGGAAGAAGATATTCGATGTTGAACACATTTTTTGAAGGCAAAATAATTTATCTCGACTCAATTTTCTCAAGAGGAATGATTTGAAAGTGATCAAGTTTTTTTTTTTTTCTATTTCTTTACAGATAATAATTGGGGTTTACAGTATGATGAGAGTGAGTAGGTAATGTAAACTGTGGAATACCTTGTCGTGAGAGATATTCTCACCAGAAGGAAATTCAACAGAATTTAAGCGTGTTCAGCCACTTCATACACAACAGAACCAGACCGAACACTGGCAATTTTAGAGCCAATTCGGGTGGTTTATATACGGCTTATTTACACGCACACTAAAACACGTACGTAAGAATATACGTACATCTGTGAGGGCGGCCAGGTCGCATCATCCCCTATCATGATAAGAGATGGCTGGCCGGTTTGTGTACAGAACGTGACATTGTTTTGTGATGTCACAATTCGGTACTCGTACATTACCTGCATGTACTTGCAGGTAATTATGATCGAACGTATTTAGTGTAGTTTAACGTCACAAGGACGAATATTTGCCTTCCCTTTGGGGCGGCAACTGTTGTTGAGGGGTCTGAGCCCCTTTACCTCATACCAGTGAGTCCCCACAGCTACTTGCCCCCAGTTTTTGCGCCGCAAAAATGATTAAATTGCGCAGGCCTGGGGGGACTTGCGGGTTTATGAGCGCCTTTTCTGGTCTGCCTCCCACTTGGCCAGTGCGCTTCCAACTGCAGTGCCGACGCATTTGTATGATTGTCGTCTTGCATCGGCGCGCGCCTGGTATTGGGCACAACTGCCTTCTCCCCTTTTTGTATAGGTGTACGGGTGGTGGCAGGAGTGAGGGGGCAGCGGTTGTTTGAAGAGTGGCTTTCTCAGCATCGGGGAGTTTGAAGTCTCCGATGCTAAGGCGGCCATCTTCGCCTTTTCATTTGCTGCCCTCTCAGCCGTGAAAAGGAACTTCATTGGCTCCCTGGTCTTTGCGGGTTTTGGCTCCGATCTCGGGAATTCCCAAATCAGGGTCGGTTCCGGCAGTGACCGTGGAGGAGAGACAATCGGGGAAGCGGAGTCGTGATCTCCGCTAGGACTTCGTCTGCTGGAGGAGCTGTGTCCATGAGCAGCTCCTCCTCTAACCGGTCCAGCTCCATTTTCTGCTCATTTTTCCGCTGAGCTTGTGAAGACTCAGCAGTTCTTCAAACAGTCTGGGAGGTGGCGGACTTTAGGATGGTATCGGTTGGCAGTGACATTAGAATGGGTTGTTTGAGGAAAAAGGAACCAAAAATATTACTACAGAAAACACGTCCAAGATTTATGGCAGTTCTGAAGTGGGTGAATTTACTGCTGTTTTTGATTTACCATTAAAGTTTCGTTTCATTATTTTCACATCTTCTTATCAGTATGTAGAGGGGATAGCACTTAAAATTCTCGGCCATATGCAAGTTTTCCGGTTAAGTTCTGATCGGTTTAAGCAAAGTTATGCCTGAAATAAACTCATAGAATATATTTTTTGAATTTTTATTATAAAGGAATCTCTGCTTGTGACGTCACAATGTTGAGATTATCTTTGTGTTTAATGGTAAACGCACGTTGCGATGTTTATTTCCGTATCACGCGTGGATTTGTTTATTCCTGTCATTTTCTTTTTCTTGGCATTCCTCGTTTGCTTATCTCCGGAGTTTCTTTTGTCTCACGGAGTTCCGATTTTTGTCGCATATTTTTTAGTGGGTTTAAACTTACGTAGCGGATATTACTTTTTCGGGAGTAAATTTTATTTTCTTCGCATTAATCTCTCAGACATGCGAGAAGGATGGGAATTTTTACGTTTTTTACTGCCTAGGAGCCTGCCTCTTTTTTGTGGGCTTATGGGGGCCTCTGGATCAAATGTTTTTGTTGGACTCTGAGGGCTTGGAGTCCGTTGTAGTATGAAGTAGACGATTAATTAATTATATCACCGGAGAATAAATAAAGCAGAAAAACACAAGTACCGCACTAATAAATGAATTTAATTAAGAGAGAGATAATCACATGTATGGACACAACTCAACAACTAAACAGATATACGACGCAACTGAATAGGAACTGGAGAATGACGATACAGTGTTACCAACTAGTGATTGAACAATAATTAATGTACTGACACTCCCTCCTTGTTCAATTACGACGTTGAAAAATATAAAATACATATAAAATGCATATTATGTGATATATAAGATATAGTGATTGAAAAATACATAGTGCGATAAAAGAAAAATAGGAGAACACATTTTTCATAAAAAAACTCCTTATAGATCAAAAAATACAAAGATTCAAAATTAAATAACAATAAAATTGTTATACAATATAAATATTAGGTAAAGAGGAAAACTTTATATTACATAAATAAAAACCTCTTTCACCGAAAGAATTATGTATATAAAAGTATTTAAATAAAATTAAGAGGAAAAGGTTTATCCTTTTTATTTGTGAATTTATTATATATTTATGTAAAAAGGATAAACTAAAAACCTCTTGGTCCACCAGTTATGTAGGGGAAAATCTACTGAAGTAGATGAAAAACCTCTACGATTTTGTTTATATTTATTAAAAAATATCCAAAAGATTATAGAAAATATCATGAACATTTCATTAAATTGCCTTAAGCCACCATAAAACCTCTTAATGAAATATTGTTCAAGATGTATAAATATGTATATGTTTAGTACTCCATTATATTCTTCCTAAAAAATTTATCATATTCTCCGTTTGTGTTATAAGTAAAGTTATTGTAGGTTAGTGAGCTCAACAAATGTAAGAAAGAATAGAAAAATATAATATACAGAACTCACAAATAACATAATTAGGAACATGAATGCAGACAAAAGAAAATATATACGATATTACAGGAATAGACATAATAGAAATCATAATAAATCTTAATAATAATAGTAATCAGGGGTTCTGGATCATTCTATAGATCGCCGTTTTTGTATTGTTTTAATCTGAAACAATATACTAGGTATTACTATCTAAGAAAATATGTGTGAGTATATATGTTTATTTTATGTGTTTTATTTAATTTGTTAGTTATGATGTATGTTATTTATTTCTCCATTATAGAATGATAGATGCTGTCCTCACAGTTTAATATTAGTTTAGTAAATTTTTCAAAACTCCCAATAAATAGTGGTTTAGTAAAAATATCAGCCTCCTGTTCTTCTGAAGAAATTTTTACCAAAACAATTTCACCAAGTTGTTGACTTTCACGTACATAATGATATTGTGTATGCAAGTATTTTAAACCTGGTGCTCCTACCATCTGAGCTCCGTCTATTGCCGATTGACTGTCACAATAAATTTGTGCAGGTAGAAATGAGATACCTATAATTTTCTCCGTTATTTCGGCTTGATTAGCTAACTCTTTGGCTAACTCACTCATTGCTACATACTCCACTGCACACGTAGAAGTTGCTACTCTCCGTTGTTTATAACATTTCCACATTATTGTGTCTCCAAATAATTTAATTAAATGTCCTGCTGTAGATGCTCCTGTTTCAGGACAATCACCCCAGCTAGCATCAGAATATCCTATAATATTATCGTGTTTTCCATTATAAGTTAAACCTAGGTTTTCAGTATATTTTAGGTATCTGAAGATTCTTTTTAACTCCTGTATGTTCTCTTCAGTTGGATTACCTTGACACCTACTCATTAGGTTAACAGCTAAAGCTATATCGGGTCTTGTTCCACCGGTTAAATATAACAAGCAACCGACTGCTTCTCTAAATGGATATTTCTCTCCTGTTTTATTTAAGTTTTTAGGTTCATAATTATTCTCATTCCTCCTTTTTACTTGCCTGGTTACCATAGGCGTTTTACAAGGTTTACAATCCTCCATTTTAAATCTCCTTAATAATTTATTAATAAATCGTGTTTGTTTTAACTCCATTTTATTTTGACTCCTGTTTCTATTAATTTCAATACTTAAGTAATCCTGGGGAGTTCCCATATCGGAAAACTTAAATATTTTCCTAAATCTTTCCTTTAATTGTTCAATCGAAATTGAACAATTTCCAGCTATGAGAATATCGTCTACATAAGCTAGAAGAATTATAAATTTATCTCCTTTTTTCCAAGTAAATAAACATGGGTCTTTTACATCACTATTTAAGCCTAACTTTTTCATCTCCGCTGTGAAAAGTATATTCCAGCTTTTAGGACTGGTTTTTAACCCATAAATCGATTTATTTAATTTACACACCTTGTTTACTCTTTCAGAAGGATCAATACCTACTCCTTCTGGTATCTCCATATAAATAGGTCCAGTTATTTCTCCGTGTAAAAATGCAGTTTTAACATCCAGTTGGCAAATCTCCAAATTGTACTTATTTACTATTGCTAATAAATTACGTACAGTCGCCAATGGTGTTACTGGAGCATATATTTCCAGTAAACTGTATTCTACCTTATCCTTAAATCCTCTTCCCACCAGTCTTGCTTTATATTTCACATCTCCTGTTGGCTCCGGTTTAACCTTAAATAACCACCTCGAATCTATTATATTTGGTTTCTCTCCGTTCTCATCAACTAATGGTCTATCAACTATAGTCCATACATCATGTTCTTGGAGCGAGTTAATTTCGTCTTGAATGGCTTTTCTCCATTGTAGGCTAGCGGATGAAATAATTGCCTCCAAATATGTTTTGGGGTCTTCATTCACTTCAGCCATAGCCGTATAAACGAACTTGTCTAGAACTTCATCAAGGTTTTCAGCTTCGATCCATTTAGGATCTTTGGTATTGAAAGCTTCAACCTTTTGTCTCTTTTCTCCTGTTAATCGCTTTGACTTTCTCCTTTTTACTCCTTTACTTTCCTCCTTTTTATCCTCCGTTTCATTCTCCATTTCATTTTTATTATTAAAATCATTAAACCAATTAATATCTCCTTTTTCAATTCCTTCCTGTTGTTTATATTTATTCCTATACACCAGTTTTTCATTAAATCTTACATCTCTCGACTCAATTAAGGATTTAGTTTCTGGACACCATAATAAATAACCAGATCGGGTATATCCAACCATTACAGTACAGATTCCCCGTCCTGAGAATTTAGTCTCCAGTTTTCTTTTGACCTTTGAATATGCCAAACAACCAAATCTCTGTAATTGATTAAAATGACATGGTGCACTTGGTGCAAATTTAGTTAAAGGTATATCATAATTTATAGATTTGTGTGGGGTACGATTGTACACATAAACTGTTGCTTTAACAGCTAAATCCCACATACTCTTAGGTAACCCTGAATCTGCCATTAAAGCTCTCACGCTGCTTTGAATGGTATTATTGAACCTTTCAGCCACATTGTTATGTTAGGGTGTATCAGGTGGTGCTAATTGGAGATCGATATTTTCCTTTTCTAACACCTGTTTCGTATATCCTCCTGTAAACTCTGTTCCTTCATCAGATCTCAAATAACACACCTTAACATCTTTCCCTAAAAGATTTCTAGTGCTCCGTATAAATGTTTCTAAACATTTGCCAACTTCAGACTTTTGTGTCATAGTATATGCTAGTGCATACCTAGAATAGTCATCAATAAATACTACTATAAATCTCCGTTTAGCTGGGAATGTAGTGGGTGATATAGGACCCATTACGTCAGAATGAATCATTTGTAATGGGCGCTCAGCTCTCCACCTTGGTTGATTAAAAGGTAATTTTGTGAGGTTAGAGACTGCACATATTTCACGAAGCTGCTTGCAAAATTGATTGCCTATGACAGAAGGGGCTACGATATTATCCGCCTTCTGCCTTAACTTCGCCATGAAGATCGAGGGTTTGTCATCCCCCATCTTCATACCACCCATCACATCATCAATTATTTCGTTCTTTGTTTTTCCAAATACGTTCTTGATCTTCTTGACAAACCAGGCATATTTGTCCTCTTCTGTCGAAGGGCATTCCATGATGTCCTGAATGTGACGGATTATCTGCGGGGACATGCCTCCACAGATATGTAAGTACCGCTGGTTCAGTGTTATATTTTCTGTCTTGAACCTGCCTTCCAAGAGTGTCAACCACAAATCTACCTCATTGGGCAGAAATTCCGGGATCTCTATCCTCCGTCTATAGAAGTTGGGGTTTTGTCCTGGCTGCAATTGCAAAAGTTGCATAATCTGCGCTAAGACTTCAAGTGTCAGCTGTGGCTGACTACTACCTCCCTGCGATGGTTGTGGGTTTTCAGTTGATGGTGGAACCATTGCTATGTCTTTTTGATGACAAGCGTATTCCACAGAACTACTTCCTTCCTTGCTGGTTGAAAACACTGGCTCCTGTATTTGTAGGACAGGTGTTTTCGGGTCAGAACTTTGGCTTAAAGTTCGACTACTTCTCAACGTTTTAACTGCGAGTTCTTCTTTATTTATTGCAGTTCCCAGTCGTGCTAATTCTGGGTGTTGAGGGCCTTCTTCAGTTTTTGGTAAATTCGTAGAGTATCGAGTTGAAGTCGGGGGGGGGGTTGGGGGATGAGTCCAACCTTCTTCCTCCAGGTCTACTGTCTTGTTTCTTCTTGTTTATATATTTTAAGGAGAGGGGTATAAATTCCCACTTCAGCAGACTACTTCGACGACCTAAAAGGTGTCTTAGTCTGCAAAAAAATATTTTTATTTGCCGAGTAAGCGAGTATCTCGCCAGCGCACCACGCCGAATTTTTGTAATAGCGCAACGCGCCTCCAGACACCTCACGACGTAGCCAAAAATCACGTCGGGGTCACCACTGTGGAATACCTTGTTGTGAGAGATATTCTCACCAGAAGGAAATTCAACAGAATTTAAGCGTGTTCAGCCACTTCGTACGTAAGTACGGGTAAGCCAGAACCAGACCGAACACTGGCAATTTTAGAGCCGGTTCTAAGAGTTTATATACCGGTTTTGGCACACGCACACAAACACACGTACGTAAGGTAATATGTACGTTAGTGAGAACGGCCAGGTCATATCATCCCCTACCAAGATAAGAGATGTCTGGCCGGTTCGTGTACGAATCGTGACGTCATCGTACCGTGTCACAATTCAGTACTCGTACATTACCTGCTAGTACATTAAGGTAATTACGATCGAACGAGTTTCGTGTGTTTAACATCATGTACACAAATAATTGGCCTGCCCTTTGGGGCGGCGACTGTCATCGAGGGGTCCGAGCCCCTTTTACCTCATACCAGTGAGTCCCCACAACCAGTTTTTATCTACCCCCACATTTTACTTTTTCATCATTTTTTGGCTAAGATTTATTCGTACATGCAGTTTCTTCTGCACATTTTGTTTTATATCGTCCGTATTGATTTCTATGTTCAAACAGACATGTATTTTTTCATTATTAAACATGATTGTATAATATTCATGTATTGAGTTTTCATTTTCGGGCAATGGGTTGAATTTGGTGATGTTTCTTATGTTTTCAACTACAAATGTTTGATAAAGTAAGTCAATTCCATGGAAACTAAAAAACTTGTAGTTTATGTACATTAAAAACTTCGTTCAGACATGGTATAAATTCTAGTTCAAGGACACTTAGTAGGTTATCTGGTTGGGCAGTGGTAATTCTGTGACCACTCTCCTCTGTAAGTGTGTCTTCCAAAGTCCATGGTTTTGTCAGAATTTAGATCAAATAATTGTGTAGTGTCTGTAGGGAGATTTCCAAAATGGCTCCGCTAGCATACCACAAAATGTCTTGATCTTGCTTTTGCTCATCACTGGTTTCCCATCTATTTACAGTTTTTGTAACTTTACATTTGTAATTATTCTTCTTAGTAATCAATCGGTGACTTGAGATTTCATTGTTTACTCCGAATAATAAGCAACTGTTACAACTAACACACCGCTAAATTACTATCAACCCCACCAATAAAGTGAGTTGTAAAAAAAAGGGGGGTAACTTCCAAACTCGAAACAAAATTTGGAAAAATTCACCATTATTGAAGGAAACTTCAAAAATTTTCTTGAATTTTTTTTTTCTGTTTAATTTATTCCAGGTTGTCGTTTACACTATCTATAAGGACTATAAATAAGTGTTTACGAGTTGTCTATATAAATGAAATCCAAACGCATGTGCAGAAGTAAACCATTTGTTGATAAGAAGAAATTTTTTTACTATAAAATATAAAAATCCACAGTCAAAATCACAAATACCAACATTCCCAACTCTTTCTAGCTCTAACTGACTTATATAGACACCTCCGGAAATAGTCATAAAGATCGATAAAACTGTGATAAGCAAGAAGTATATAGCCCCTATAGCTGCTTTATAGACATAGCTATAAAGCTTATAGACAGTCCTTAAACGGCCTTCGGGTCAAACTGAAACGCAGAATTATAAGAATTCCTGAAACATGTTACTACCTGCTGTCCTGCTCCACTCCCTCCAAATGATATTGGTATTCATCCAGTCGGCTAAATCATACTTTTCAAATAAAGACTGTAGGACAATTAGATGGGAGTTGTGACCCCCACTCGGATTTTGACGAAAATTATGCCAACAGGTGCAACCTAGTAAAAAACAATTTTCATTAAAATTTTGACCTCGTACCTCCACCCATTCCCACTAAATATGGTTTTATGTGTTTTTTCATTTGGGTCAATTTTTTCTGGTCAGAGTGAACTAGAATTTTTGACATTTAGGTCAATGATAGATGCTAAAAGGATATACTTTTGATAATTTTTTAAAAATTTTTGACACAAGTTGCTTCATAAAAAACTTCACTAGTAAAATTTCAACAGCCTGTCTGAAAAGAATTTTGTCACATTTTAATAATTATCAAGAGTACTCCCCACTCATGCACTACTATATCGTATGTTTGAAAAAATTCAGTTTCGTGTCCTAAGAAACTAAAAAAAATAAAAACTGTTAATTTTAGTCAGTCTTAGCCATTTTTTTCCTATTTTTTGATACTTTTTGGTTGAAAAAACTACATTTTCCAAAATACAAATAAAGCCATTATTTTGTCCTGATTTCTTCCCAAGGCTTTTACTGATTTTTTTAAAATTTCGTTTGTACTTTTTGTAGGTACTTTTTTTACTTTTTTACAAAAAATAATTTAGGATATTCCTCTCCAGACAATTTCAACATCATCGACAGTAGTGGAGGTATAGGGGATTCTTGTGAGGCCTTATAACCCAAAAATAAAATATAACCCTTGAAAGTCCCCTCAAAAAGAAACTTACTACAAAAAATCACTATAAAAAATTTTTATCTTGGTTTTATACAACATCGTTATTAAGCAGGTTTCTTACCTTCCACAACATCTAAAACTTAGCCTACATTTTGATGAAGCCTATATGAAACATGCTAATAATACTAGTTAAGTTAGTTAGGTAGTTGGCTAGGTAGAGGGATGTAAACTGACATAATTACATTTATAAGAAAAAAATTTGAAATTCGCTACATAGTATAGGGTAAAGAATGTAAAGAATATCTAGAATTTTCAGTATTATGTAATTCTTTTTTGTCTTTCTACAGCAAAAAACTCTACATTTGTAACAATTATCTACATTCCCTATATTTTCTCAATACCTACTCCACATTCTCTGCTGTAGAGAATTTGTAACACGGGAATTATCCAACCTTGGTTTTTTGCAAACAAAATTTCATTGCATGCACAAAATAATGTTTTCTTTCATTTGGTAATAAAGAGTCCCTCTCTTTTTTGGTGGTGTTGTTTTTTCAATCGAAGATTGCTGAAGATACAAACGAATGCTGTATCGTTCCGAATAAGCAAATGACAATTTCAATCGAATTCATTTTCACCCATCAACATTCTTCGTTCAGACCTTTTGTTCTCTCTGTCGAACGGTTGTACTATATGAGTAAGCCCTTTTGGAGTATACCCACAAAAGAAATAAAAACACGAAAGTTTAAAAGCTGTACGGTCCCTCCAATTTGCCAGTTACCACTATCCACACGTATAAATCCTCACTGCACTATCGTATATACTCGGCTGAAACAAAATATTTATCTTCGTTCACATAAAACTTCGCATTCGTCGAAATGGTTAGGCTAAATATTATTTAAATCGCTTTCGACTCTATTGTGTGTACAGATTCCCAAAGATGAAGAGTGAAAAAGAAGTGAAAAAAAAAAGGGTTATCAACACGTGACACAGTTAACAATTCATTTGTGTGTATGCCGCACCTCTTGAACTGCGCTGCAGATTTTAAATGCCTGTCACAGACGTTAAGTCGGATTAAAAATTTTTTCGCCTGATTGAAATTCTTGGCGACGTCCGTCGCAGACGCGTTCGTAAAACAAATTTTGCAAATGAAAAGTAAAACTCGAGGCAAGAAAATATGAAAACAAAAATCAGTAGGTACCTATATTAGAAGAATTTTTTTTAAACACATTTTTGGGTGCGTTCTAAAGACGTTTTGACCATTAACGCGAGATCATCTTTAAATGATGAGTAAACAATAAAGCCACTTAGGTATTTATGAGTTGATACAGTACCTCTTATCCAGTTCGTTTTGTCGTTTATACACTTTTTATTTTTTTCTTTCTTCTACATATTTTCTTTCTTAAATACTTGAAAATAGGGACATTATTTACAGGGCGGAAGATATTATTAGCCTAACTTGTGGTAAGAGTTAAAACGAAACACAAAACAAAAAAAAATCGAAATAAAAAAATACAGAAGAAAGAAAACACCACACTCGATACTTGGTCGTCTTCTGCTTCGGACGAATAGAATGTTAATTTTACTAATGAAGTAGCCGTTTAATGTTCTATTAAACTCGTAGTACTTCTCTTCTTCATTTGTTTTCTTTTTTTTTCCTAATGGTTATGTCAATAGCAAAGTACCCTCGAACCGGTTAAAAAACGTTACGCCCTTGAAATAATCGTCGAATAAAAAACACTTAGTTACGACATTTATGGTTTTATGTCAATACGACCGAGCGACGATGTAGGCTTGCAGTAGACAATTGAACTTCGTTGGTAAGTTTGTAACCGATGACCTATAATACACGAAAAAATATTGCTCTAAAAGTAGAGATTTCGAAAAAAAATATTAGCAAAAAAAAAACAAAAAAAAAACAGTCTATTCGTCACTTACCTAAGTGATTGCTGAACGTGTGTACGCTCATTTTTAAGATTAGTTGAATACTTTCTGTCCTTTTTTTGGTACAATTTATTTTATTTTATATATGTACATAAGATTTCGGAGAAAATCTACTTATTAAAATTGATGTGGTATTAAGATCCAAGATTTGGGGTAGGTACATTTTTCGTTTCATGACCCCTGCAAACTTTTGGCACTACTAACCAGAATTCATATATTTTATATATGCACATTTCTGTTCAACCCTCTACAGATCGTAATTCGTATCCAATAGTCGTGAAATTTGGCACACTTATTCGGATGTAGACATGGATGAACCATATTGTTTTTGGTACAGATCAGCCGGATGGTTCATCCGGTACATCCTGTTATTTTGTATGTTTGGAACTTCAATGTTTCTAAAGTGCTTAATTTTTAAGCAATAATAACGAAATTTGATACTGATAGTGAATCTATTATTATCTATTATTCTGTAAAATTTTATTTCAATCGACTTAACTAGTTATGCGTAGAAACGATTTCAAAAAAATAATAAATTATTAATAAGAAGAGTAGATTATACCAGATGAAACAAAAAAGCCAGTCGTGAAGCAGATTTTCTGTTATTTCATTTGCTAATAAGACAGTAATCATTTGACAACTTGTAGGCTTTTTTTTTTTGTAACTTCACAATACAGTTCATTATTTTCTTGACACTTCATTTTAAACGTACTCTCCTAACTTTTAGCCAGTATTCTGCCAAATACTTTCGATATTTTAATTTTTTTTTTGTATATTTTATTTGTTTATTTGTTTATTTATTTCTTTTGTTTAAAAAAAAACTATATTTTCTTGCGTGGCTAGCAGCGCAAGTTCCCTAATGAATAAATGAAAATTACATAATTATAGGTACCTACCTGCAATATTCAACTTAACTATATGAAATGTGAAATGAAATTATAGTTCAGGAAGAAGTGACCTTTGGTTAGATGAAAAAATTGTGCAGGGAGATTAGTCTACACATTTTTGGGTTGACATTGTCCATTTACAATTTCTTCAGTACTCTTGAGAGTAAAATGAAGACCAATTTGACTCATAGAAGTCATGTTTGGAGAATGATAATGGCGTAGCTTTCATTCAACAGAATATATTCTGTCTGTACCGGAACTTTTTAAGAGCTTCTTTTAGATTTTTCTTTTCAAGAAATATCATTCTAATAGTTTCCAATTACTTCCTCAAATCTTTTTCTCATTTAAATTGGCTGATTAGAGAGAATCAGTACTTCAACATTGGTGTTAGGTTCCTCACCATCACAGCTTTGTAGAAGTCAAGATAGAAAAGGTATAATTGTGTGTCGGAATGAAATAAGCATCTATTTGATGGTTCGCATTAAAAATTTGATTAAGAAATTAATAGGTCTAATGAATAAAAAAAAATTGAAGGATTTGATGAAAGTGTCTCCATCATGAGCAAGTTATCACACGTGGAATTAACTTATAAGGAAATGGGCTACCAACGAAAAATATTTTTCAACTGAAATTGGCTTTTAAGCGAAAAGATAAATAAAAGTTTCCTTGAAAAAAAAGAAAATGATTCTTTACCACCTCCAGAAGTATTCCTAAAAAAAATTTCTGACCAATTAGAGATAACGTAGTTTCTTTTATTAGCCTACTCATTACATTTTTGAAGAAAGAATAACAATTCATTATTGTCAGGGGCTTATCCAAAATTTTCTAAAATGACTGATCAAATATTCAAATTCTACTGAACTTTGTCCTAAAAAAAAAAGGCTTAAGTTCCGCTGAAGCTATGCGGGCTATACTCATGAAGGATTGATGTATAAACATAATAATAATATTAATGTTGCGCATGCATCCAACCACACATCTGCACATTATGTAACACACACAAACAAAAGTTACAATAATTGTAAAAGTTACAGTTACGCACATCTGACAGTCGTAATTCTCATTTAGCCTCTATAGTAAATCGAGTGCGAAGATGTTTACACATCAAAAATTAAAAAATGTTAGAACGAGAACCAAATATTATTCATCAAAGGCTTAGTTGTTTATTGACTCATTTCATTTGAAAGGCTATGCGTAAGATTGAAAAAAGAACCTACTGAACGAATTGCTGAAACGGGAGACAAAAAATATAATCGAAAATATCACATTTTATTGGAAAATTCTTTCAGAAATTTTCTCACTGTAAAGATCTTAATCTATCAGGCATACCCACCCATGTTTTGGTATTATGGTTTGAGATTGTAATAAAAAGAAATGCGTAAAAATGTAATGAACTGATATCATACCAGCTTGAAGGGTAGGCATATTGTCACTTCTTTACAAAAAAATTACAGGTTTTCTAGGCAAGTTATCCTGTAAAATCGAGAACATGTTATGATAAGCGATGAGAAAAATTTGTTTTGGTAATGTTACATAATAAATTTAAGCAGAAATGAATGATAAATTTGATTCAGCCATCATTAATTGTGAAAATCTCGTGAATAAGACAGAAACTAAGTTGACAGTAGAAGATGAAGACCAAAAACAAAATTTGACTGTGCAAGATCAACAACAAAAAAATTTTTGAAACACTTAGACCAAAACCTAGACCAAGATTACCTCTAGCTTAGTCTTGGTCTAGCTTTTGCTCATCCTTAATTATCATTCAAGTAATTAATCTGTACTGTTCGATCCTTTCGTTACTCTAGTTACGTAATTTTGGTAATAGATATGAACCAAACCCTTTGTAGATACTTGCAAGTGTTAGCTTACAACTGGAAATTTATACTTTCTCTGCAATTCTCATTTCATTTGAATGGATAGTTCAGTACGAACTTTACAATTAATCCTATAACATAGACAGCGAACTTCAATATCATTTGGTTAAATTCCATCTTTCACCGCCCTCTTCTCCCCAATAATATACTTAACAGACTATTTTTTTTTGTAAAAAATATTGGTCATCTACTTAGTCGAATCTTCGCCGAGTGAGTAAATGTAAATAAAATTCCAAATCTTACAGGTAATCGTAGACTACTCTTCGCATCACCCTCTTTTTGTAAAACACTTCAAAAAAGTACTCTACGTCGAGAATATGCAGCACTCAATAGCCCTTCTTCAATTAGGTACACTAAAATTACCTCTCGTATTTCAACGTTTGCATGCAAAACGATTAACGTTGCGATATTTCTGTTAAATTTTTCCCACTTTGTTGCAGCTCATTGAAAATAATAGGGTGGAAATAAAAATAAAAATAAAATAATTGTTACCTATTGTCGATACATTTAATTAAAACGAATTCTCGTCTTCGATAATAGAATTTTTCACGAAAGAACGAATTCTTAAGTACAGCAAACATGCAAAATGTTTCAAAGGGAGAAAATATTGCACAGTCACACGAACGCAAATATATTTCCAGAACAAAAAAAAAAAGAAAAAAAAAGGGTTGCAACAAACATTCGTAACCACTTTAAATGACATGTTTTTCTGCCCTCTCTCGTAGCTCATCCTTTTCTCGGTCTCTGTCCGTTTCTCTAAATTTCTCTCGTGCATCTTCTATCCAAAATTAGCCGAATTATAATCGTGACCTTATGCACACAATTACTGCGGTGCAACTGTGCGTTTAAACGGCTGCAGCTCTCCTTCGTTACAGTTAATAACAATTGGAGGTGCGTATGGGGTGGAAATGGTGGTGATGGTGCGGTGGCGGTGGTGGTTTACCACGGCATTTATTAACCCTTTAACACGAGAAAGAAGAAAAATGAGCTTTAAGAGGCATTCCACTTGAAAAAGATGGGTCTCATTATCTCATGTGTAACAAATTTTTATAAACGATGCGGCATGACTTATAGACTTTTTTTTTTTTTGGTGCAAAATTGCATTATTAAGCGTTTATACGACTACGTGACTGGAGGCGTGCTTTTTTGGCCAATTTTCGATCAATTTTTAGCGTTTATTCGTGGGTAGCTGCATTGTTGAAGACATATAAATATCGATTATAAGGCTACGAAGGATGGACTGGAAATAATAAATCAACGACAACAAAGAGAGAAAAAAAAAACAGGGCTTGATTGATTTTCGGGGTTTTGAGTATTTCCCTATCTTTTACACCAAATTCACTGAACATTCCCAAAATTGGAATAAAAAATCAAAATTATTGGCCTGATTCTTCCAGTTTGTGGTAACACGGCCTAGATAACAAAGAAAGGGTAAAAGTAACGACGATCTTTTTTGTTCCTTATGGTAAATACTATGAGTTTACATCAGTGGTTCCCGTTCTTCTTCGAATGGCTCCTTTTCAGCCCATCGTTTAAAATCTTCACGTTCCCTTAGCCTTTCAATACCCTCTGATTTCCTTCTGGCTTCCAGATATTGTAATTTCTTTCAATAAAATGCATATGTAGTCCAAAACAAGACAGGAGACCTTGCAACTCACAAAGCCAAAACATCTATTTTTTCACTTGCTCTTTTAGCTATCATCTCTCCTTATCAGATAATTTAATTTGCGTTCCCATGTCTATCTCTTCTCCTTTGTATTCCACAAAATACGTCTTCTACTCTATTTCAAACAGATTTGTTCACAAATACGACATAAAATAGGTATACGTATCATGCAATCCTTCTTGTATTCTATCACTTAATTAATTAAAATTTAAAATCTTACATTAATCACTTGAATATTTTCAGTTTTATTGCAAACTCCGACAAGAAACAAAGATTAATGAAAAATCTTCGTTTTCTTTAATCGGTTCTCCAGGAAAATTTGTGTTTTTGCACTTCAGGCCTATTTTTTTGTTCCAACGTCAGCCATGTTGAACCTGAAAAAATACTTTGACTATTTTTCAAAACACCATAACACCTCTGGATTGATCTTACGCCACCCCAAGGGAGCGTTTCCTGGTTAGGAACCACCTATCTACATTCGGACAAATAAAAATTTTAAGGTATTCATGCCATGCCTTCAGTATGCTTAGCTTCTTAACCGTTGAGAACGAGAAACACGTTTATTAAACATTATTCTTTTTTTTTGGAGTATATCTCCTGTTAAATTAAAGTTCTGTACTATAGGAAGAGTACTTTTTAGAAAATACCCTGTGTAGTCAAGGTTTAACTTCTAGAAAATAAGATGGATATTTTGAAATATGAAATGCAAAAACACTTTTTGTTATCTTATGGAACAAAAGGAGAAGGTTGAATTCCGTAGTAAACTCTTTCACCTATGGGCACAGCTACAAGTCGAGATTCGAAGAAGTTATAAAATTTTAATGATCTCGAAGGTTAACTTATTAGGCTGTAAGATTAGACTAATTAATTTGAAAAAATGCACAGAATAATAATGGTTAGATAGGTAGTTAAATACGTATTGAACAAATACACCTAATAATTATGATTTTTACCTTTGTTTGATAAGTTAGGACAATTTTCGGTTTGTTTCTCTCATCAGTGAGTAATTTCGTGAAGTGATTTTTCTAGTCTTATTTGCCAACATAGAAATTTAGTACGCCGTTTTTGAGGTATTTTATACGGAGTTTAAGATACAAACTCGCTATGGATTCCTAGCGAGAGTGGAAAATCTACAAGAATCATAAATTAAAAACCTTTTGTGCACTCCCGATTTTACACTACCAGAAGTCAATTTCTTTTTCCCTAGTCTCATGTTCCTCAATATTATGCAGAAAAACAACTACGAAAAAGAAACATCTCGAAAAAGTAGCCCAACTTTTTGAATCATTAGTTGCACCCACATAAAATCAATGCCTTTTTATCATGTCACTGTGAAAAATATCATACGCTTAAAAACATATTTGGACAATTTTCGTCGGACATTTTTATTTAATATTTATTTCTCTACTTCGCGCATTAGTTTATGCCCATTTGAGACTCGCATATTTAATTCGAAAGTACAAGAGACAATTGACTAAAGGATCCTAACCAACCCCCTATCATCCCACTTCCATATCAAAAAAGTCCCCGCACAATGATTGAAACACCATCGCAGCTTATCTCTGTAACAAGTAGAGGTTCAGCAATCGTGAGTGTTTCAATAAACAAATTAGAAAAAAAAAATTTTTTTTTTTTTTAAATTAAGAAAAAACATTTTTATGGATAAGGTATCTGAACGATAGATAAAAACGACTAATCAGATTAATTGCTCATTTCGATATGAAATCATGTTAAACCGTATTTACTATATAGTTGACTAGTTGTTGTCGGTTTATATTTTACATTCATGCAACTGCTTGCGGCGTTTATCTTTGCCATGTAGGTACATATTACTTACGTTCATACTCGCGATGGCACCTTCACTTCCCTGCTACTCTCTGTCTGTAATGGACCTTTCAACTGTTACTGAACTTCAAAATACACTTTCATGGGGTCTATGTGGCATAGTGGTTGGATGCTCGGCTTTACAACTGAAAGGTAGCGAGTTTCGAGATCTGCCGCCGGCACATCGCCAAGCCAAAATAGCGACGATTTCGATTTGGCTCTCTACTGATGCTCCAGTATGCGATTAAAAAGTTCACGCGTGATAGACCATTGGCCACCGAACATCCCGACCATCACCCACTTCACACCTTAACATCAGTTTATATCCTTCAGACGTTGGGTAAAATGGCCACCAACCAAAACTCAATCAAATATTACAATTCGTCGGTTCTCGATCATCTATAATTGTCAGTAAATTGTAAATTTTCATCAATTGTGTTGCCCGCCCCGTAGTGAAAATAGAAATGTGTGCCACATTAAAAATTGAAATTTTTAAAATTTATATGAAAGAGAGAAACTTATCAAAAAGTATGGGGAGTACAACAAGGAACCAATTAAACGAGAGAAAAAAATTTAGATATGAAATAAAGATAAAAAACTCCTACTCAGCAAGCTTCACAAGAGACCTTGGACTTTTTTTGTTTAAAAATCGCCCCTATCAACATTCTTCTAATAAAGTAATATATAAAATATTTATATATTTTGCAAAAAATTAGCAATATTTCACAAATACGATACATGCGAAAAATATATTCGGTCAATATCAGGTTTCCAAAATATTTTATGAATCAATTTTTAATTTTTGTGTCAAAAATCATTATATTTTTTTGAAATGAAAAGTTATTTCAAGTTCTAACAAGCATAATTTTAGAAAATAATTCGATAGTTCTATTTCCTGCAGTAAAGAGAAAAAAAAATTATATGTGAAAAAAATCTCACACATTGCAAGACGAAGTATAAGGCAGTTGTCTCCATACTGGTTACGAAAATAGAAGAGATTTTATTGTCCGTGTTCAATCTAGTGTACGGAAGAGGCCGGGGGGGGGGGGCGAAAATTGACCTTCAGCTGAGATCGTGTTGATTTTCGGTTAAAATGAGTGTTTTTCTCGATGAAGCCTAGAAACTGAATTATTCAGGACCATTATAAGAAGCGTAAAAGAGAGAAAATCACACTGAACAACTAATAAGTCCGGAACAAATTGACCAATTAAAATTGAAATTGGAAGGCTGGTCCTTCTATAAGAGGTACTGTTTGAACCAAATTTTGTGACTTTTGAAAGAGAATTGCAACTTTTATTGAGATAACATGAAAAATTAGCACCTCTAAAAGCCCCAGAAAATGAACCATTATACCAATAGGAACCAATTTTGAAAGCTTGTTACATATACTTTGAATCAATACCTGTAGCAAATTTTGTGATTATAGCTTGAGAATTACTCCTTTTAGAGTCATTAATCTGCCGAAAATGCAACCAAATCGCCCATACCAGACGTACCGTAAGGCCTATCCACACAAAAATTGGTAGGTACTGTCCTTAACCTAAAACACATAGGTATAATAAATTGCATGCTTATCGATTGAAAATTGCGACCTGTACGCTATTCAATAAAAAATGCATATAAACTAACCTACCGTACAGACCATGAGTCCGATCTGGATCAAATTTCTTAGGTGAATTCGAATATGTGTTTCAAATTTCAAAACCATCCAATCAAAATTACATCTGGAAATGGACCCAACGCAAAATGGAGTACATAGAAAAAAAATCAATTCTCAAAAATAGTGCCAAAATGCTTCGAAGATCACGAAACAAAAAACGTACCCACTCCCACCCCTGGGTCCAAATACGCAGGCAATTTTAATAAGTATATTTTTTTCAAAACTCCGCTTAAAAAGTGAGAAAAAGGAATTAATGGGGTTAGAAAAAGAAGTTAAGGAGTGATAAAAAGAAATGAAGGAGTGACAAAAGTGGGTGTCAAGTAAGAGTTCTGGGAGTTGGTCTCTTTCATTCGGCCATACATGCCTCGAAAATTCAGTACTTCGTACACATATTGCAAAAAAATTATGTATCGTAAGTATTTTCAAAATTATTTCGGCATTCAAGTACCTATGCCAAAAAAAAATTCTTGTCTGAATTTTTGTTTCAATTGACTCAAAAATGAGAATAATTTTCAAATTTATTCGCAATAACCCACAATTCAACGCTTATCTTCACAAATCTCAAAGGATTAGATAATTAAATTTATTTTCATTCAGAAACTTGCTGCAGCTCAGCCAAGTTGAATTCGAAACCATGATAGCTAATTTGATTAAATTTTGTTCCTTTTTTTTTAAAGCTGTCGTTACTATCGCAAATTCGATCTGTGCATTAAAAATGCAAATGAAACGTACCAAACGACAACCACCAGCGAATGTTAACAATGTATTCTGTCAATAGCAGATTCCGTTTAAAGTTGACATCTTGTTTCCAGTCGTCTGATCAAAACGAATACAGTCACGTATTACACGTTTAATCTTTTGCAAATCGGTAAGACCAAAATGAAATACACTTTTTCATGTTAAATATTTTATTTTTCACATCTCCTTTTCTACCGATTTTCCTGCCATCCCGGCATTCAGGGGCTTCATCCACTAGGACAGAATTTATATAACCTCATCAATCACGCATACTACTCGTACATAAAAAAGGAAAGTAGGACAGTCCTTTGAGTATTATTTTATAATGAGTTCGCGTGCTGGCACATGTATTTGAAAAAAACACAAAAATTTCAACAAACAAAAATACTTTTGAGTGTGAAAAAATGGCGTCCGTTCGCCATTACGTATTTCAGCGTACGCAGTAATTAAAACAATTCTGTATAAATTCAACGCGTGTTTGTTTCAATAGTTTTTCAGAAACGTCGAGCACATAACAATAATAATTGACTGTTAACTGGGGTAAATCCAACAATGAACTCGATATATTATCGATCAAAGGTCTCTATTTTTTCTCTGTCTAGGCTACCCTTTTTTCTTCTCTTTTTTTTGTCTCTCTCGAGGACAACAACGTATTGTTGAAAAGCTGTGTTCTACAATGACGTGAATTTGTCATGATTGGGTTACTTTTGCCAGTTATACATCCTGTGTAAAGAGGTGGATGATATGATGCACCAACAATACATGCTCCGTATGTGTGCAGTACCTACTTAATGAGCATATAAATTATATATGGAATAAAATGTATTCAATTTAAACGATGTAACTTCCAGAAGTTATTTTTGTCCCAACAACACACCCAAAAAACTTGTTTCCGAAACTTGGTGCCCATTATCTTTGTATAGTGACGAAGAAAATTGATCTGGTCTTACAGTTAGTTTGGTATTAAGTGCAATTACCGAAACTAGAGAAAAAATTCAAACAAAGTATGAAATCTTTACAATCTCCCTATTTTAAAATAATTTTCAGACTAATAAATCCGAATCCCAAAATTTCATAATAAATTCCGACTCTATATCATCCATAATCACTCTCCGGAACCCTTTCTCCAATCATTCTTATCATTCAACAAACCGATGAAATACACCACCACTTTCTAATCGCTTCCTGCAACCGCACAAAATTCATTTACGCCCCAAGCCACGTAGGCATAGGAATGGCGGATGATGATGCTGTTTACCAGCTTGGTGCGAATGTAACGACAAAACTGCCAACTATAATTTACAAACTACAAACTCACAAATTAGATCAGCATAAACATTTTTCTAGGAAAATCTTGCTCTGGGGGGACGGTGAGTGAAATATTCGTTCAACTAAATTTCCAAATGTTAAAAGGTCTGACGAATCAATACGAACATCTGTCTCAACTTTTCAAATCAATTTTCTGAAACCTTAATCACTTGGTTTTGTATGGCACACTCTTCTCTCATGTATGTAGGTATTTTTGAATCTATAACCACCAGATTGCCCTTCCGCCTTCCATACTGAAACGCTGAAACCATGAAGTAAAACATGCTCACAATTCTTCTTCGGCAAGCTATTCATTAAAATCTGCTCTGCAGAAATTCCCTCGCCTTGAATAATGTTCACTTCCTGTAACAACTTCTATGGAATACCTTGTCTGAAGAAGTATTCACACAAGAATGCAAACAACAACTTTGCGTATTCTGCCACATCATACATAAATGTATGGGAGAGCCAAATCCTAGGCAAACACTGACAATTTTATACCCAGACTTGTGAGTTTAGGTAGGGAAATTGGCACCCACACACAGACATACATACATATACAGACATATGTAGCTGCGTTATCTAATTACATCGTTTCTTATTAGTCACCTGATATGAAATGACATACGACATTTGCTACCAGTCCGTGACATATCCGACATTGTTATCTATCAATTAGTCATGGCTCAAATGTTATATCTTACCTGTATGTACATACAGGTAAGAACATACAAACGTACAAGTGTGTACTTATTTCATTTAACGACATAGAGACAAATAATGAGCCAGCCTTTCAGCAGCGACTGTCATCAAGGGGTACAATCCCCTGTACCTCATATGAGTCAATTATCCCCACAACTTCATTAAATCCATATATGACAATATAAGCTATATGGCCCATGGCCCTTCGAGCAGCTAAAAGTTTTGGCACCTACAGCAAACAATAATACGTTTTTTAAAACTTCAAAAAAATTTAGTGTTTGTTTCTTTTTTTTTCTCACTATTTCATCATTCATTGGAGTCAGTTGTAATTCAAAATTTTTGTATTATTTTCGAAAGATATGAATAATAAATTTAAAATCTTGCAGTCGAGACCGACACTAACACTAAGATCAATATTTGACTGTGCAAGACCAAGATTAAGACGCGGCGCTGCAGGACCAAAACTAGTAGTATCTGTGCAAAACCAATACCAAGAGCCAAGATTGGGAGTATGCCAACTAATCAAAAACTAATGTTTCTATGTTCTTGGTCAGTGCAGGTCTTGGTCTTTTTTTTTGCTTATCACTACCACACACCACATAAAATTAACATGTAGATTAAAAATCTTCTTTTATATTACCAACGAACAACCCTCAGACCGAATGCCAAAATAATTCTTAAGACCTAACAATGACTTAAAAATTACATAAGTATTTTTTATGGTTATGCAAGAAAGTTAATTATGTAAAAAATACTTGAGTACTTGAATACCTATCACGAAAATGAACTTGTTAGCATCGACTTATGATAGAAGTTTGTAAGTTACAATTAGCACTTAAGTGTCAGTCTTGCATTCGACCATCAATAACGGTAAAGTCCCTCCTCAACAAAACTTAAAAAGTAATATCATAACCTCAGATCGGACCTCGTTATGGTTCAGAGATTCCAAGTAAACATGACTTCTTATGATTGAAATTAAATTTAGCAACGGTTTCATAGCATTTTTAATGACTAATCATTAGATATGACTGAGTGCGAAATGAACAGAATGCAACCACAAGAAAAAATGTTTTGTGTGATTTCAAGGAGTATGGAAAAATAGTGTGTAAAGATGATCGTGGAAGTAAGACTAATATTTTTATCAAATGTTCCAGAATATTTTACGAATCATAGGATATTCGAAAATTTGCCATTCCAAGCATGTAAAAACTGAATAGGTACCTACCAAAAGTGTTAAGAGTGAATTTTATGTTTGTGTTTTAAAGAACGAAAATTTGGCAGCAAAAGAATAGGCCTACCACTTTAGGGCCGATCTTCATCAATCCAATATAATTTTTCTGTACAATAGGGTAAAATCATGTCCATCTTTTTCACATTTTTACAATTATTACAGACAATAGGTACGCCCTGTTCTGAATATTTTTTCATAATTTAAAAAATAATATAAGCTCCATTTCGAGACCTAAGTACATATTTTCACCTATTTTGGTTATAGAAAAGAGAGAGAAAAAGAGAGTAAAATAATTTCACCTAGGTACTACTATAAGAATTCCATTGATTTTATATGCTTAAAACAAGAGTGCTCGAAACACACAACCAATATTCAATATGATTCTACGTTAGCCTACTTGAATTCCCCATTCTTACAAAAATAACACGAAATAGGCTACTATACGTATGTTTCTTTGCTAGTATAATTTGGAGCTTCTGACTCATATAATTTAATATTTTTGGTGTATTAAAATTAGGTAGGTGTGTAAATCAACATTCGACAATGTGCAAATATAAAGCATTGACGACGCGAGAGTGGGGATTTTTTCCGGGACGGGAATTTTTAGGGTCCCGGAATTCTGAAAAAAAAAAGAGAAAAGTGAGAAGACTTTCGTAAAAAATCTATTTAAAACCATTCAAAAAATTTTTTCGCTCTCACCGCTCGTGACATAGGCTTCCTCAGTATTGTGAAACCCCTTCCAAAAATAAATGCTAAATACTACACCAGAACATAGATGCAGTTTTTTATTTTTTTCAAAGCCCATAAATTTTTTCTCCCCGGGCCCAAATTTCCTCTCTACTGCCCTGAAAATATATAATAATATTGTGATTCTTCAACAAATTTTCAGAATTTAAAACATTATGTTATTTTAATGTTTGGAATGACGGGCAAGGAATGAGAGTAGAATGAAGAATTATGAATTTTTTTTTTTTAGTTTCATTGTATTAGGTTTTGATGAATATGACCGGGAATGTTATCATTTTTGAAGATCCATAACATGCACATTATTATCAATGTAATGTAGTGATATATTCTGCCATCACCAGATACTGAAAACTTTTGGATTATATTTCCAATATTTCTGGAGCTGGAAAATTTTTATTAATTAAATATACTTACCTAACTAATGAAAATACCTACATAATATTACATTTTAATTAAAAAAAAAATAAAAATATCCGATACATATAATCAATATTATTAACGGTAAACTTACCCATCATTTATTATAGCTTTCGAAGTATCTACGTCAAGGTGAAATAATATTTTAAAGTCGGTATCAGCTCAAGCATTCAGTCGTATGATCTAAAATATTTTTTGTATTTAGGCTATTCGTATTATTGAGAAATTTTTGTTTAATTTATTCAAAATGTAATTTTTAAAAACAATCAAATTACCAGGTAACGAGAAAATTACATGATACGACATAACAGTAAGTTATTGTAAAAAGTTTATTTATATGATTCAATTTACTCGCTCATAAGTCAATTCGAAGAACTTTTAATGGAATATTGGTCGTCCACAGAATCACACAGGTTATCAGGGACGAAGTTTAAAGGATAAGAGGGCAGCTTTTCCGCTAATATGTTGGTAAGTATGATTCCTCCGCTCATCAGTTGGACGGTTGGCAAATCGTAAAAGCTTATCACTTTTTTTTTGTTTTTAATCAATTGAAAATCTTGCAGCAGTTAGCATTTTTGGAGTTGACGAAATTACTACATAGTTGAATTATTAGTTTGGCCAAACGTGCCGGAGAATGATTTCTCTTTTTTTTTGAGACAATTTGTCAAAAAATTTAGTTTGCAATTTTCGTTTTTGTACACTCCTCCTTAAAAAAAGTCTTTCACTACGTCACTGCTGTCTATAGAAAAAATATTTTTCAAATCCAAACCTGTCCCTCTCTCTAAATCGTTCCTACCATTCAATGAAATGTAGAATTGTTGATGGGTTTTTCATTGTATCTTAAACAGAAATTTAATATAATTATTTTGCAATTTTCAAAAAAATTTTTTAATTTTACCTAATTATTCAAATTGTTGGTGTTTTGTTTTGACTTAAGACTGTATGGGTTACCGTCCTTTTTAATATGATGAGTTTAAACTAGGTTTGTGCTACCGCATTAGACATATACATACTACAAAGCAGTCAATAAAATGAAATTCACATAATCGTGGTGCAATACATAGTCTACACTGTGTGCGTGAAAGCATGTTTTATGTCAAGAGAAGCACATGTTGGTAAAATACTTCGACTATATACATAATGGACTGCGCATACTGATAAAATGTTGAAGGCAACCAAATAAAATGTACATTCCATTCAAAAGTTAATTCCCTTATCAAACTGTACTTTTCACAATATTAAAAAATCATAATTCTCAAATTGAACGTATTTTTAATCAGGTTTTCTTGTTTGAAATAAATTTACTTATGGCTAAAATATTTTGAAGATCAACAGTCGTAAATTTGGGTTTATATATTAACAGTTTGTGAATATAAATTGTTATTAATCAGGATTTAGCGACAAATCAAAGAAAATTCACCTTTGAATTCTCTTCGATTCGCCGTTAAATTAATTAGGTTTCAGTGACATGAATTCTCTTTGATTCGTCGCCGTTCAATTAATTAGGATTCTTTCATTAGTGATGTTTTGTTCGTGCTTCTGTGCAATTAGATTTTAACTCCCTTGCTCATTTACCGGCTTTCGGCTGATCATCTTTTATTCATTCTATGTCCGTCGAATACGATTGCTGACTTTTAATCTATAATTGTACATTTTAAAATGGAGTCAGAAGATATGAACAAAAATAATGTTTCAAAGAGAATTCATCTACGAATATTAAAAAGGAATAAATAAGCTATGTAATTTTAAAAACACTTTCATTTTGTAAAATTATAATGCAAATCCTCCATATTTAATCAATTGACGTATGATATTTGATAAATCCTGAAAAAACAAAACTTTTGAATGAAATGTACGCCTTCATGGTGTCTTTATATAAGCCAATGTTAATTTTATCAGTATGCGCAGTCCATTATGTACGTAGTCGAAGGTAAAATCTCAGTGTTTAATTAGTCACGCATCCTTTGTTTTGTGGAGAACATTTGACGCTCTAGTGGCAAGTCTGTGAACTAAATAGGATACTGTTTTACCGTCAATCAAAAGACTTATTTATTTCTGTGTTACTTAGATTTTTATTTTCATTGGTTACCTACCAGTTATCGAGATTTATTTTTTCGTTCAATTTTTACCATTTCACATAATTACAACATTATTTTGTTTTTTCCAAACTACATGTAAAAAGATTTATATCCATCTTGAAAAATTCAAACTGTCAGACCTAATAAGTTATTAATGCAAATAAAATATCCAGTTATATACTAAAATTTGGATACATTTTCATAATTGTTTTTCAACCAGACGTTTTACTAACTAGGCACTGAATTTTAGTCTACCAGTCAATTACTCAGCCATCCTAATACTGGCAGCTAAAAATGAAGTAAAAAAAAATCCACATTTAAAATCAATTATTGTAATTTAATTTTGCAAATAAACCTTACACTTAACAAATTCAGCAAACGCTAGATTTTTATTTATTTAACGAAATACAAATATACACCGTATATTACAAGTAAACTATATAAGGTAACAAATTACACGAAAAATTTTATTCATTTTTATTCTCTTTTTTTATCTTTTTTTTTTCCTACCTCTCGGTATGTCCGTTATTTACACAAGAATAAATTAACGATTTGTTTTCGTTCCTCATCTTTCTCATTAATACACGTTAAACTGGTTTCGTTTCATTGGTAGATACTTACGTCTTTTTCAAAGACGATGGAGTCGTCATTCCGAGTACGTAGTTTTTTCCGAACTGGAAGCCGATCCTGGAGACGTGGTGACTGGTTTATCAGAAATGCACGTATTACTCGCGTACAAATCACCGGCCAATGAGGACGGGGTTAAATGGTGCAACAGACTGTTTTGGGGGTAGCCGACCGGAGGTCGAATCACTGTGGGTAGGTAGCCGGTGCCTGCGTACGGTGCGGATAAAAATCGACGATTGGTGTGCGGACTGAAATTTCTGTGGTATGGTGAACAAGCCAAGGCTAGAGGTGAAAAAGCTGAGGTGGCTTGAAAATTGTCTTCGGATTCGGAATTCACCTGTTGAGTTAACGAGATGTTAAGAATGGAATAGCATATTTTACACCCTCAGCCCATTGAAAACATTGAGAAAACAGTAGTATAGTACCCGACAGGGGCGCAAAGTATGCAATTAATGAGACGAAAAGTTTGCGGAGTGGGGCGAGGCCGAGGCACCTAATCGCCAAGTTGATCGCATACTGTTCAACCCTATCGCGTATACTATTTAAATTTTAGATGAAACCAGCTTTAAACTGCTGCTTCGCTTGCAGTTACGCGGCAAAAAGGTACGAAAGGTACCATATTTAACCAATGATGTTTTCACCATAAATGTTTTATAGTCTTTAATACGTCATTTCTTTTTTTATTCGTAAATAGAAAAACAAAGTGAGAAAAAATTCAAAATTTGGTTGACACGGGTGCGGAAAACAACTGCAGTGGAAAATAGTTGTTTTCTGCTTCTGTTTATCTTCATTAACACTGTAGCATGAATCTGGACATTAAATGAGCATTTTAGAAACCAAAAACAGGGTTGTTATAACGTATTTTCTACTCAACTAAAATTTAAAAGTTTTACACGGTTTTAAGAAATTTACGTTAATGCTTTGCTAATTGTACCTACCAGTAGGTACCTACACATATAGAAAAAATTAAATACGAATAATAACGTCATTTTTCGAGGGGCCGGTATGAGCCATGGCCTAACCAAAACAATTATTTACTGAAGTTCCCAAAAATCTGATATAGGAAAAATCCTATGAAGATCTAAATTGAGTAAAATCTTTAGGATACTCCGGATGAAGAAGTAAATAGCTGAGAGCAGTTTTACTGTGCTGAGTTAACTTTGATTCGAGGGTAACTGGACAGTTTCTGTTGGTTAATTCATGTACATTCTTAGCGTTAACTAAATTTTATTCCTCACTGTAGGCCGCACCATAGTGCTAGTTGTATCAAATAGTTAAACCACCGATCAGTAGGGTTTAACTTCATTTTACAATATGTCTTATCAGTTACATTTTCTTTATCCCACAGTTAAAAGTTGGTATAACCGGGCCTTTAAAAGGCTCGTGTACACTATAATAATACTAAAAAAAAAGGATTGCTAGCTATCACGTCAATAGGTTTGTTTTATTTGTCACAAAAAAGTAAACCCTGTGTCGACATCAAACATTGACCTGGTTTGTTTTGGTGTCTTAAAATTGATTTTGGTGTCTAAAAATGTTTAAAAATCAACCTGCCAAATAAAACATACAGTGATGAACTTACCTGCGTTTACCATTTGTTTACTTTTGGAATCTCTAAAATCAGACTGTAAACAAGATGAAACCAACCTGATACCAACTCACACCTCCTCTCGTGTAAGGGCAGGATTGTATCACCCCGTGGTAACATATTTGACACTTTTATAGCAAATAAAACAACCACTTTACAAACTCCAAACTGACACCATAACAAATAAAATGTGTATTTTTCAACTTCGTCTCGTTGGTGTCACCCCAAGATTGCTTTTCATGGCTAATAAAAAAAACTTTATGTGAGAGTGTGGAATACTCTCCTGCTAATGACTAACTACACAGAAATAATTTACTGACATGAGATCAACTATTTTGATTGACTATTACTTACAGTGAAGACTCATTGACTTTATTGTCCTAAACCAGTGAAGAACGATGATTTCTGGTTAGACATGCCGGCGCTAAATAGGCAACCACTGCGTACCTTTTGATGTACTTTGCCCTACGTTTACATACGCTATCCTTGTCAATCTGAAGGGTAATTTTATCAAATATATTATAAATTGGTGAAATCAAGCAAAAAGTCGAAAATACGCAGAAAGTACTCTAGGGTTGCCAACTTTTTCGCCGGCATGTCTTGACATTAAAAAGCAGAATGGTCTTATGGAGCTTTATATGTATAATCAAAGTGTAGACCAAACTAAAACGGCTGGAATATTTAAATTTTATTCATAACTGCGAAACGTATCAATAGTTTAAAAACAACTAATACCTACTTCAACATTATCACAATAATAGCTGAATTACTGACTGCCCTAACTCTTAGTTGAGAGTTGAAGACTCCAGAAGCGAGATAACTTATAAAGTGCATCCAAAAGAAAGGATAAAGGGTGGTGTTTTCCCTCCATACATGAAGACTTGCCTATTTTCTTTGTACAGCATGTTGTAGGTACGGGGAAGTGTGTATCCAAACAATTGTCCCAACCTTTACCCAAAGATATGGATATAAATATTAGTGCATGGCAACAAAATGCAATGATGCGACAATTCCTTGTGTTGCATCTTAGAATTCAGGGCTGAATATAACGTTTTACTCAGCTAATGTTTACATTCAATGTTTTAACATATATTCATATAAATGCGAGGTTTCACTCAATATGAAGGAACATTTGATTAATTTCTAAATTTTTTTGATATTACTGTTGATAAGTTGTTAACAATTTCTGTTTGCCCTTGTACTTCCTCTTAGATGACGAGGGGGTTTGATAACAAACCCCTCCCCGAAAAAGAGAGTTATAGTTACTTACTATTTTTCCCTGGCCCACCCAAAAAAGTTAGCTACGCCACTGTTACTGAGGAACCTATAAAATAAGCGAGGAGATTGGCAACAAAAATATAATTCAACGCAAAAATCAATTTTCCAACTTTCTTATTGGCTACTGCTTTAAAAATTGCTATAGAAAATGTTCCAGTGGCTAAAACAAAACATAATGGTACCGGGGTTTTTAATTTTTATTTCAAAAATGCATTTTTAAGTCTTCGACATACTTTTTTTGTAAATAAAAATTGAAAATTTTTCACTTTCGATGGAAGTCTCGATGAAATTTTGTTTGAATTTACAAAAATAAACTTCTCAATTATATACTTGCATTTTGATCGAAAATTCTTGAACTTTGTAATAAATAAAAAGACAATTTTCCAGTTTTGTGGAAGATATTCATTCCCTTATCGAGAATTTGTTTTAAAGTGCAACATTTGGTACATTTGAGAGGCTCGAAACAAAAGAAAACCAAGCTCACTTTTTACTAATTTTGAGTTAAGGCTGGTTTTAGACAGTCAAAACTGTTTATTTTTTCGTATATGTAATAATAATCTGAGTCGAAATTCACTTCTGTGCCAATAAAATTTGGTTAATTTGTATGAATTTTTTTCACAGAGTCAACAAGGAAGCGTAACTTGTTCCTTTGCTACTCTGTACCTTTTATTAATCATGAATCTGGTACAAATATGGATACTGCACCCTCTCCCCTTATTTGGAAAGATGAATGCGAAATCTTTAAATACGTGCCAACTTATTTTTCCAAATATGTAATATTATAAGAATGCTTTTCAAAAAACAGGAATAATTATTTCATTACCCCAGAACATAAGAAAAACATTGGTTTCAGCTTTCAAGTAAGTATCTACTATTACGGTTAATCAGAAGTATGAGTTTTGACTATGGTCACGGTTTTTCAAATCAAAAACGTAAGTTATGTTAATTAAGATTATTGGTTAGAGTTTAGATTACACTGTGGTTGAGATTATCTCCTGCTTTGATTTTGATAAAACCTATTAGTAATAAGCTGTTTTACCAATTTTTCGTGGTGTTCAATATCAAACAGGTTTCAATCAGTTGACTAAAATCACATCCACGTACCCAACCCTAACAAAAATGAAAAATAACAAATTTACTGTTCTTCGACCAAAATGAAAACATTACATTATATTCGTTGTAAGTATAATTATACGTTTAGTGACTGGAAAACTAAGAACAAACCTAATGGAAAAAATATTAAAATGAAAAGGAGAAATAAAGAAACCGAAAAAATCGAATAATTTCACAGCCCTGAACCAAAAATAGGCTATATATTAGGCTAACACCTGATGAGTAAGTTTTCGTCGGGAACACATTAGTGTGGCTTTCTTGTGGAAATACTAAAGAATTTTTGAATTACAACTACAGAGCATTATTACATATCTGGCATTATTACTCTCAGGTAGGTGCCTACTTTACTTTGAAAATCACACATGCCATTTCACCAGCTATTGCTTCCTTGAAAGAAAAATTGTGATCACCTGTATCATTGATCTGATTATCTATACTGAGCGTAAACTAGAGCATAGCTTGCCGAACAATAAACCTACTCATAACTACACGTTTTGTCAAAAAAAATCACATAAATTTGCCTATGTACTGCGCAATAACCCTTCGAGATGCTTTGGTCTACCTTTGTGCATTATGCATTGTGGTACACGTAGGCAGACCTCATAAGAATTACCTGCATCTTCACCAAAAAATTAAACTACTCTTTAGCCTTCGGTATCTAAAATGAATTTACACACTCACCATCACTTCAATCGCTTGCAAAACATCGCCTTTACACCTTTGCAGTGCCAATTCAATTTCTATTCGTCTTCTCGACGGGAACACTCGCCGCAAAACGTCGACAGGAGACTTTTGTTGGTATTGCGAGGGTAATTGTTGGACACCGAAATGGGCGGAAAATGGCGACTCCAAAGTCGATGTAATGGGCACCGTCGTTTCGACGCTCACAGAAGAACAATTATTTTTTTTTAAGGATAAATTTTCTGGAGCTGCTTCACTGTCGGTACTGTCTTCCTGCACAGACACAAGCGTAAAACGAAAGGTGAATTTGGCAAAAAAAATAAAATGCTTAATTACTCGCTGAAAAAATGATCTACACGTACCTCAGTATGGGATAAGGTTCGATGGTCGTCGACTGGAAATGGGGATACATTGACTGGTGGTGATGGTGAGGTAGGAACTTCTGAAGAAGGTGTTAGACTGGGTGATCTGCTTTTTGATCTGCGTCGTCTGTCTACGTTATTTGTGGTTTCATCACAATCTAGAATATCGTTGTCGGAAATTCGGGGTCGTTTGCTACCTGTTAGAGCGAGCAGAGAAAAGCGAAAACCTGGTATTAAAATGAAACCACAAAACTTTCCACCGGCTGGTAACCATAGAGGAAGCTGTTTGCTGAGGATTTGATGTTTAACCCTTGGTAGATTCAGTGAAAACCGATGTTTTGCTAGCAGTTTCGAATATATAAGATAAAAGTATTTGGGTAGAGGGGGGAATTATCAACTCGGACTTTGCACAATCATGTCGTTTATTGAGGAATACTTGAAATAGAAATTAAAAACAGAAATCATGAACGGCAATTTATGTATAACGTGTCAAATACAGAGACTAAGAAAAATTTCTCTCTAATAGTAAGTCTAGCAATTCTTCCAATTAAACTTATAGATGGATTTTGGGCTTCCCTGAGAAAATTTTTAAAAAAGTCTCGAATTTTCATTTTTCAATCTCCATAGTAATCCCCATGGAGCGTACTCCGTAAAGAATTGAAATTATTCGACAAATATTACATTCCTGAACATTCAACAGTAGGTTTGATTTATTTTCCAAAAAGAAACGACACTGGGTAATGCTGAGGGCAGCTAATCAGCTACACGTAAATTATTTTAGTTTTTCAATTGGTGCATTAATTTTGAAAAAGTTGAATAGTCCGCCTTAGTATCGACTTCACACTAGTGTTGTTGACTGTTACAGATTAGTTCTTCCAAACCCAACTTTACTTCTCAAGCCACAAAATAAAATTAAAATTGGTTCCTCACCACTCATGCCATCTTTACTATTTTAGCTCTAATTCAATCATAACTAGAGAAAAATTACAAAACAAATCAAAAATTTATGACAAATTACATGATTTTAGAATATAAATTTAAAAGTTAACCTTAAGACTCTTTTTTCAAAAATCGATTACTTGGATATTAATTTCTGAAACAATGTGATTTTCATATCACAGCTTAATAGTAAAGTTGGCTTTGGAAAAGGGTAATTGTTCGGATAAAGAGTATATTTTTATTTGTATTACTATAGATATTTTACTATTTTACGGGTGTGTTATGAGGCAGGTACTACAAGTCTGTTAATCCATGTTCACTAATTTCCTTTTGTTACCAGTTAATTTTCAGTTTGGTATTTTGTTTGTCAACTTAAGTTGTTATTAAATCATATTATTTGACTTTAATTGCAAGTGGATTGTGTGAAAAAAATTTTTTTTCTCTTCACTGAAATTTGGTTAAACCAGAACATTGCGAGCAGAGCAAAAATATTTTTTCGCTTGCACCCTCAAGAAATTTGATGAAAATCTGACTATGATTAAAATTTCTTTAATTTGCCAAGTCTCGCAATTGGCATGATACCTGCTAGATCATTACTGTTGGATCAAGAGTCCTGACTTACCATTTTGAAGAATAAACTGGTTAAGTTGCACTTACACACACGGTCAAGAAATTTTTTGTACAAGTTGTCTTTTTTCCACCATTATTTCACACCTCAAAAAAATTTGCTCCAATGTTGTAACTTTTGGTGTGGATGATATACTTAAGAACAATTATTATAAGATTTTTTTTATGTGCCACATAAACTGACGTAGGTGGAGTTTATTGTAACTCCCTCTGAGTCTGCAAATTGTGATCATTCCCTATTGTGAAGATTCAAAAATTTAACAAACAACTGAATTTTTGACAGATTCAACATTCTTCTTCCTCTTTTTTTTTCATTTAACTTTCAATGAATTGCAACTAAGCTAGAGGCAGAAGGGTATCTGTTGTATGAAACATGACAACTTCTAAATAGAACATTGCGGGGGGCAAAAATAAAATTTATTCTGTAGGGAGAAAAAGTTTTTCAGTCGACTTTCAATGTATGTAGTAGATAAATAACTGGATAGGATTATTTCGAACAAATCTGCACTAATGTAGGCAAAAGTTTGCAGATGGATCTAATTTTTTGTGAAAGTATATATCATGTCAGATAGGCTGTAGAACAGTTCCTTGGGAATAGCCAAAAAATCAAAAGTGTCAAATTTTGTTGTGGCTACCATTCAAAAACAAGAAGATAAATTTTGCTATGATTCAATACATTATCAATCCTTAATAGTCTCTAACTACCATATAAATTTTTGGAAACAGTCTTTCAATTTATATAACTTATCATAATGAAAATGTGGGAGTTTACAAGATTGGGTTAAAAAAATATGCAGCGTGGAACTGCGATATAGATAATTTTCAGCCGACGTGGAACTGTCATGTGCATGAATTACCTTTTTTAGACTCACATGGAACTGTTGTAACCCTGTCAGAACTCATAAATCTGGAGTTCTGAAGGAAAACTTCGTTTTATCAGTTTTGTTTAAAAAAAATGGTTTAAACTTAGAGATATAATCTATTAATGTGATATATTATGAGAAACAGTTAGGGAAAACTCGAGTGGTTTAATTAATTTTTAGTCAGTGGATACAAAAATCAGCAAATCACGTTTTTGAATTAATCATTGCTATCATTAGCAATGCATAAACTATCGATATTATAGATAGACTATCCATAATTTTTCTCAAAAAGTATAGAGGTTAAGGAAGACAGCTTTGATAAATTACAAAAGAAATAAAATATGTCGAAGTTACATCTCAGAAGTGTGTAATTGCAGCAGAGAAAATAATATGTAAAGTACTAAATATTAGAAAGTATGTTGGAAACAAATATGTACGAAGTCTCACGAATGAGTGACGGATGAGAATCAGTGTAACCGCGAGTATAAATGTATAAAATAGATTATATGATTAATGTTCAGTGTTCGTAGGAGTGTGAGAGGAAGAGGACTGGTGGTCCAAACAAAAAGACTATCAATAGCTATAGGAAAAAATATCGATTATTGGCAGAAAATTGGGTATGAAAAAGTATCTAAATACTTATCGATACGAAAAAATATTAAAATTTTGCACCATTAATTACCTATCATAAGTGGCAAGCTATAGTTGTATGTAATATAACTGACAAAAAATCCATCATAAAGAGGCTGTTATTCATTCAATTAAATATTTCAACTTCCCTTATTAGTTATTACCAACACAATTTTGTAAAATAATATTTTAATACGTGATCAGATCCGGTTTACGATTTTTGGAACTTGTAAACCAGTGCTAGTGTAAAAGTAAAAATATAAATAGCTACAAACATAGCTTTTTCACTATACAGCTGGTAGCTCGTAGAAAAGCCCAGTGTAAATAAGAATGAAATTGTTCAAAATTATTAGGAGAAAACATGACGTCGGAAAAAAGTATGTACCTACCTAGTTACTTATTTCTCTCAATGGCAAAATGTTATTTTTTCATTGCGAATGCGAGGAGGCACAACTTTTCGTTAGCACAGTTAATGAAAATTGAACAGTTTTTCTTTTCTCTCCTCAAAAATCGTGTTTTTTGAATTATCATACTGTTTAGCATCTATATGTAAAAATTTTTCTTCTTGCCGATAATTCTCCATTCCCACGTTTCCAAAACTTCCTTATTCAAAAAAAAAATAACGTGTACAGCCTGAGTTATCACTAAAGAAAGTTATTTGCGGTCGACTAAGAATAAGAAGTGAAAAAATTTGAGTCTGTCAATGAAGACGACAAAATACGCCTACGTTGTTTTTCGGAGCACGTTTAATATCCAGTCGCATATTCCACATTTCAATAAAATATTTTAAACGTTTTCTCGCCTCTGTCTAAACATTTATATTCTTCGCGAATAAAATAGAACGTTCTTTTTTAGAAAATGGCGTTAATAAAAATTTTGCTTTTCGAAGTGGCGACGGGATCATTCCCATGTCTCCATCCCTTTCCTAGTCGACCGGGCCACAAAACCCACCCTCTCGTCGTAAATACGATACGTATTTTTGCATTTCTCACGTTTACATAAACGTTGGGACGAACACACCCACACACGTGCGCTGTGGGTTTACGACATGAATGTAAAATTTAATAAATGTTGAAGACTTTCGATAAAGTCTTTATAAAATTTAAGACCTAAATGATATAGGATGGATTACAACAACTTGAGAAAAGCATATTATTTGTTTTGTTTTTGTTTTTCTTCATCTTTGTCTTTTCATTTATGTAATTGAAATTCAAAAAATTCTATTGCCTTTCTTGGCTGACGGTCAAACGTTGTTTATGACTCTTTTTTTTAACTTTTTTTTTTTTTTTGAGGGTCCATGTTGGCCATCGTGCGTTTAGAATAAGAAATTTTTCTATCGAGTCTATCGAATTTAAAAGTTTGAAAAAACAGTCGAAAAATTAAAAAAAATTTATGGTAGCTAATATAGAAGTAATGTTTCTCGGGAGTTTTGACAAATGATGATCGAATACAAAATTTTGATTAACTTTCTGTGATTTCGGAAAAACAAGGTTGGTTCTGAAATTGAGAATTTTATCTTCACAGGAATATTAGAAGTATTGTAGATTGTTTAAGGACGCTATAGAACTATGAAGCGGGAGGGAACAAAATATCATAAATATTGTCTACAGATTTTCACGAAAAAACTCCTACGTAACTAAAACTAATTTTATGACTAAATACCTAACGTACGGTAAGTACTTATTAAACGAAAATAGACCCCACTGTAAGAGCTATAGTTTTCAGAAAATGAATATTAAACTCTGATTTTCTAAATCTGCTTTCTCAATTATGAAACAAAGGATTACATGTCATTTTAGTACGTTTTCAAACCTAGTATTTAAAATCGTGCTAGTTAATGAAGTTAGGGCTGGGACCGCCATGATAGTTTATCATTTCATGAAAAATCGTAACTTTTGACATAAACATTAAAATTTCGTTTACGTATCTTATGAGACGTATATGTATACATATACTCGTACGTAAGTATACATATAATTAGTCTTCAGCACCCGTTTCAAACAAATTACCATCACCCTGAAAATATGCAATTTTTTTACAGGTAAATAAGTAAAATTGTTCTTTAGGTCATTTGTAATTAGGCTTACCATAATCATGAAATTCCATACTAGGACAGGGATGCAGGATAAGTAGGTACCTACATTAAAAAATTTTTAGCGAAAAATTCTGCATGTAAATTTTTTATATCAAGATCTACTTATTAAAATTTATTGATCTCGAGGAACGACCCAAGTGTAGGCGTACGTATGTTTCGTCACATCTTTAAAAAAAACCGTTGATTTTGTACTATTTCAACATTCTACCAAATTTTGTTGCAAGCTGCATATCCAACAAACACTTTATATATATAAATTCATACGACCTGAAGTAATATTAACTTTGATTTTAAAACAAAGAAAACCTACTTTTTCTTGAACAGTTTTCTGCGCGAGTGACTTATTAATTATTTTGATTTCAAAAAATTTTCAAGAATGATCACAAACCATTTTTCCCCTTTCTTTTGACGCATGAGGCTACCACCCCTATTTTTTTTAATTTCGTAATTAATAATTAATAAATATTTTTTCTCTTTGGCCAATTTTTAATAATAATAATATTCGTCTACAAAAGTTTTTGCCGTGGCTTTTTCATGTTCACTCTTTTTCATCTCACTCTCATTCTTCTCTCTATTTTTTCTTATCTCATCTTCTATCTTTCTCTCACGCATTTTCTTTCTCTCTCTCACGCACATTCACAGTCATTCACATTTAGTACTTCGATCATCTTCAAACTTATTTTCACGAATTTCCTAAATTTTACATGTCTTTTTCATGTTTCATCTTTTGCTTCTTTCATTTCACTTATCTTTCTTATCATAAAACCAGGCATATATTTTTTCTATTCATAATTCTCCGCCGAATCTTCTACAATGTTCCTTTTATCTATTTTATTTTATTCTACTAAAAAAATCTCGGAGAGAAAATCTGGCTTTACAGTCAGTCATTTTTCTGAAGCTCAGTGAGCAACATGTTGTATTTTTCATCATTTTTTTCCTTGGTCAATACATTATTTATTTTCAAAAAATGTGCTAATTAATTAAAAGGCAATGGGCAATAATTCGGTGATGCGGTTCCTGATTTGTATCTGAAGCAGAATGGCAGCACGTAAGTACATTTTTATGGAGTTCCGAGGTACACAGATGAAAAAATATAGTCGTTCCACGCTGACATCGGGTCCACAAATTCTGGTAGGCTGAGCTGGTTGGGGGGAAACATTTTGAAGTTGCTTCACTTTGCAAATGAGATTGATTTGTGTGTCTTTCAGCCGTGGCCGTGGGTTTTTATAAAAAATAATGTGTAATGTATTGGGTGGTGGGTCCTGAGTAGGCCCCCTGGCATACCACACTTTCTTATGAATTTTACCTTTAAAATACCCATTTACAAATGTGGGGACCATGTCCTCCCTTCTTTTGGGGCTCGGCCCCAGTCGACAGACTACGGACTTGGTCCATCACCAAGTCCGCGCAATTAAGTCTACGGACGTTAAAAAACAAATAGGCGCTCGTAGCACTTAGGCTAAATAGACGAGCAACAAAATTTGTTCTCTGTTTAGCTGACATGTTACGAGAATAGCCTAGCGAGAACGTGCGTACGATAACGCACGTGCCGCAGTCTAGGCTAAACACAAAACACGAGCTTATCTTTCAATACTCGCAGATGACGTGCGTGTTTAGCCTAATGTATACACCGGCAATGCCTATCGTTAGTCGCCGGTTTAGGAATGTTGTAAAAGGTTGGCTGCCTTACCAAAACTGTAATACCCGAACACACAAATCCAAATTCATTCGCCTGTGGGTTTTAGAGGTGAACTTACAGCCTGGTGACCCCGACGTGATATTTTTACGTTGGGAATTTTTTTAGGAAGCAGGCATGAAAACGCTAGCTGGCGGAATACCGCTGGCCTTCTAGTGCGAGCAATCGCGCTTGTCTAGTGGAAATCTTCACTGGACTCTTCACTTGGAGACTGACTGTGGGAAATCAAACCCCCCTTTCAAAATAAACGTTGTCAACTTGGAAGGGTTACGGAACACGCCTAAAAATAAAGAAACGTCTCACCAATCGTGGTAACCCACGATTTGCAAATCTAGGATCCTCTAACAAGTTGAATTTCTTCACAATGGTAGATGAAAATGTTGTTGAAACTGCTGATCAACCAGCTCAAAATATAGCTAGGCAAGCAGCTGTTCGAACTATCGCTTCCAAAGAAGCTGAGAATCAAGAAAAACTTATTCAAGATTTAATTAAAGCTAGTGTAGATGAAGCCTTGGACAAACAACAAAAATTGCTTGGCCACCTCCAAAATAAGAAAAGGAGAGTTGAACTTCCTACATTCTTTCCCAAAGACATAGAAATGTGGCTTATGCAACTAACAGGCTGTTTCAGGGTTGAGCAAATTCCCCGTGAAGAACACTACCAGCAACTTTGTGGTAGCATGCCAGCCAAAATAATTAGGGCCTGCCCTGTCTGGAGGATGAGGAAGACCCTTACAAATGGTTCATCAAAAAAATAAGAAGAACCTTTGGTACCACTCAACGCCAAGAAATAAGGCAATTACTGAGTGGAATGTCAATTGGAGATGACAAACCAACCGTTTTCATGACGAAGTTGGTTAAAAAAGGTGACAACCATGTCTCTCCAATGGTAATTGCAGATAGATTCTGTGAGCAGCTACCAGCTTCAGTGGTACAATCGCTGGGTGCTCTAAATTTGACTAATGCAAGGAACGATGACAACCTTTTAGCACTAGCCAAAGCTGCAGAAACTGCAATGGAGTACACAGGGAAACCTGCCATCCAAGCAACAGCAGCTCCAGCAGACAAATTAAGTAAGCTCCGAGCCGAAATAGCTGAGTTAAAAATGGAAACTTGCAAGGCTAGAGACTACACATCTGCTAGGAGTAACTTTAACAACTGATCCAAGAGTAGGGGACATACCGCCAATAGAAATAAAAATTATAAAAATAGGCAGTCACGCTCTCGAGGACAGAGAGATGATAAAAATAGGAGTCCAACACCTCCGAGGAGATCCAAATCTCCCAAGAAACAAGACCCAAACTGGTCAGCAGCTCTTTGCTTCTACCACAATCGATATGGGGAAAAAGCAAAGGCTTGCAATACCCGCTGTAAACAATGGGTGGAGAGGATGGTCCAAGATGAGCAGGAGAAGAAAACTCTCCTCGCAGAGATCGAAAAGAAAGAACAGACTAATAAGTCAAACTAGACCAAGGGGTCATATCGGTGGCTACCAATCCCTCACCCAAATACTCTCGCCGCCTGTTCATCACAAACAGGACAAAAAGGAGAAAATTCCTCATAGACTCTGGCGCTGATCTCAGCATTTTACCAGCTAAAAATAAACATAAGAAATTTTCTCCGAAATCCAAATTAAATGCAGTTCACGAACATACATTCGCTGCATATGGTGGAAAACATTGCAAAATAGACATTGGTCTCCATAGGGACATGTCATGGGATTTCACAATAGCTGATATACCACAACCAATACTTGGAGCAGATTTTCTTGCTCACTATGAGTTGGTAGTCGATTTAAAAAATAAACGTTTAATCGACTCAACCACTGGCAAATATGTGTAAGGCATAACAAAAAATTACAAATTACTTGATACTTCCATTGGAAGTTGTGCAACTGTAGACAAAAATTTCCTAAAAATACTGAATGAATATCCAGGTATTTTATTACCATCAATAAGGAAACATCCAACATACAAACATGATACAGTGTATGTAATAGAAACAAGGGGTCAGCCTTGCTCAGCAAGGGCACGTAAATTGCCAACCGACAAATTTGCTGAAGCCAAGAAGCAATTTTCTAAAATGATAGAAGAAGGTATTTGTTGACCTTCTAACAGCTCATGGTCTACACCAATACATATGACCAAAAAGACTAATAGAACTTGGAGAATCGTCGGGGACTACAGAGCCCTGAATGCTAAAACCATTCCAGACAAATACCCTGTACCCAATATAATGGATTTCAATAACAATATGAAAGGTAAAACAATGTTTACTAAAATAGACATTAATTGGGGCTTCCACCACATACCAATGGCCAAAAAAGATATCTGCAAGACAGCACTTATCACTCCATTTGGCTTATTCGAATACTTGCAAATGCCATTTGGACTTAGAAATGCTGCTCAAACTTTCCAACGTTTTATGAATCAGCTATTGAGGGACTTACCATTCGCATATGCTTATCTAGACGATATTTGCATATGCTCAGAAGGTGGAATTGATGAACACGAGAAAAACGTAAGAGCCGTATTACAGCGTATACAAACTGCCGGCCTTACGGTCAATTTACCCAAAAGCGAATTTGCTAAAACTAGTATTGACTTTCTCGGGTACCAAATAACACCTGAAGGTATAGCCCCCCTGAAAACAAAGGTGGAGCCAATATTGAAATTTCCTAAACCCAAGAACATTGCAGAACTTCGAAGGTTCCTAGGAATGATCAATTTTTACAGATGTTGCATAAAAAATGCTGCTTCAGAACAAGGCAAACTGTTCGCCCTTATTAAAACTAATAAAAAACGCGACAAAACGCCCATTGAATGGACTGAAGAAGCAAACCTAGCATTTGAAAATACAAAAAACATGCTAGCCAATGCAACGTTCCTGGCTCACCCAGATGACAGTCTTCCACTCTGTATCTCAACAGACGCATCCAATTTTGCAATAGGTGCAACCTTATACCAAATAAAGGATAACACCAACCAGCCACTTGCCTTTTTCTCGAGGAAACTTTCCAAAACTGAGAAAAATTATAGTACTTACGATCGGGAGTTATTGGCAATAAATGCAGCAATAAGGCATTTCAGACATCATGTAGAGGGTAGATGCTTCACCGTATACACGGACCATAAACCCATAACACATGCCTTTGAGCAAAGAAGTGAGCTTGCCTCACCTCGCCAAATAAGACAGCTTGAATTCATTAGTCAATTTACGACTGACATAAGGTATATTAAAGGAGAGCTGAATGAACCAGCTGGTGCCTTAAGTCAAATTGAAGCTATCACAACTCCATCTCAGTTACCTTATGCTGAAATAGCAAAAGATCAGCTGGAAGACGAAGAATTGCAAAAATTATTATCATCCAACACCACTGGTCTCAAACTAAAACTGAGAAAACTCCCTGACACAAAATTATTACTAATATGTGATGTGTCAACTGGTAAAGAACTTCCATTTATTCCATTAAAATACAGAAAAATGGCATTTGACAGTGTGCATAACCTATCACACACTGGACCTCGTAGTACTACCAAACTCATGACCTTGAGATTCGTATGGCCCAAAATAAACTCAGACTGTAATAACTGGGCCCGTGCTTGTCTGAATTGTCAGACAGCCAAAATTGGCAGACATACAAAATCTGCATTCAAAAGGTTTAGACCAACTGATCGGTTTAAACACCTTCATATAGATTTAGTGGGTCCATTACCCCCATTAGAAGGACATAAATACCTCCTTACGATGATTGACCGTGCAACTAGATGGCCAGAAGCAATTAAATTAATTGAGATGTCAGCACAAACAGTAGCTACTCAATTATATACAACCTGGATTGCTAGATTTGGAGTACCCCAAAGCATTACAACTGACCAAGGTAGGCAATTTGAAAGCCAATTATTTAATGAACTAACCAAAACCTTGGGTGCTAAACATTGGGCTACTACAACCTACCACCCCCAATCAAATGGGAAGGTAGAAAGGTGGCATAGAGCTCTCAAAGCTTTTATAATGGCTGCTGACACAAAAATGTTTTAGAGGTGAACCCACAACAAATAATTCTCTTATTTATTTTTTTTTTTTTGCTATTTTTTTGGGGAAATAGGAAATTGGAGCATGAAGCTCAACCAGCTGGGACAAAGGAGCAGGTGCCTCAAACCCGGACAATTCTGGTTAAAGTAGGCCATATGATAAGCCTATCTACACATTATAATTATTTCTAATAAGTTTAATTGTGTAGACCTGCCAAAAGGAAAAAATACAAAAATAAACTTCTTGAAAACAAGGTTAGAAAGGTGCGGTTTTTCAAAAATAATTTCGTAATTTAAACACTGATAAATCAGTATTAACACAGTTTTCTCCTTTTCATTCCATAAAAGATCAAATTTAGGAAAATCCTAGAATCGATTATTAGCACATATTACTTATAATTTCAATTTTCCCCCTTCCTACCACCCTGGAGATTGAATTCAGAAAATGCCAGAACTGCTTTGTATGAAATTGTATTTATTATTAGTCTGAACAAACAGCTATTTAATGTGACAGTAATTAGAAGAATTATTAGGTAGTGTGCATAAACATAGTTCATGTAATGGCCAAAAGAGGTGGTTCAGTACTGGAAACTAACCTCTTTTGGGGCGATTACACTTCCTTCGATATACGATAATATTCACAGGAATATTATAGTATTCGAGAATTATTTTAACTAATTGAATTTTACTATCCACAGCTATTGTGGACCTTAACTAAATGAAAGACTTTAATTAAATTGAAACACACAATAAACTTTATCACTACTTTTTAAAACACAATATTAAATTTACAATTATTCATTCCCAGTTTAAGACTGGAAGAATATTACAGGTACAGTATAAGACTGACCAGCTATTTACAATATAATATTATACACTAGTAAACAGTGTCAAAGATTACAATACAATACAAATATTTTAATGAAAACCAGAGTTTATATACCTGTCAAGGTATATGATTTTCTATGGTGTTGTATGTAAAGTAGGGATTTGCTGATTTAGGTATTTAATTATTTCGAGAATATTCGGGTACCAGAATGTTCAGGTACTCGAATATTCCGTTAGAAAACGTGTAGTAGTTGGTGGCAGGAAGTAACGGTACTTTTGCCAGTTGACTGTACATATTAGGGAAAGAATTTGCTGAGTTAGAAAAACGTATTTTTCTGTGAACGGAATATGTGCGTCTATATTAAAATATGACGAACATATCCATTACAGTTCACCACTTTGCAGACTTAAAGGGGATTAATTTAGAAAAATACCAAAACTGGTTACTTACTAGACATTTTTATTTAATTTTTTTTTCTTTAAAAAAAAGCAATATTCCGCATGTCATATTTTCTGACAGATATTGCTGCATCAATATAAATACATTTAACCCCCTTTCATTCTCCATGGGAATCAATTTAAAAACATTATTTCCCAGTGAATGTTTAGGTCATTAAAGAAGTATAATCTTCAAATTTCATGTTTCTAGAATTCGGCCAATGTTTTTTTAAGTAATAAACATATCTAATTTCGAAGTTTAGAAGTTTATTTCTTAGAAACATTGACCTATTAGCATCAGGGCTTTATACTCAAGGCAAGTTATCTTGCCTTCAGAAGAACATATATTGGGGGATCTTGGAGATTTAGAACCCTCTTAGCTTCGAAAAAAAGCTTGATCTAAAACAAATAGTGTGTTTTTTGGCGGAAATTGTATGGTTGAGAGGCGAGGATGTTGGAAGGAAAGTTCTTGAAGATGTTAACCCACCTTTTTAATAGAGCTGTATACGCCTTTAGCTCCAGTTATGATATACTGCGATTAGAGCATAATATAAATCTGTCGTTCGTTCAGTAGGGTCACATCTGACAAGAATAGGACAATGCATCGAAAAATTTCTCTAGAATTCCGAAAAGCATTGCTTCCTGATCATTTTTATTTATTTTTATTTATTTTTATTTATTTTTTTGATTTAATTTAAAATTTTCGTATTTATTTTATATTAATTAAATTATATAAGTTAATTGAAAAGTTAAAATTAGAATAAACTATTTTCAAGATAAAATTTTTATTCAGAACCAAATTTTTAAAATTTTGAAGTTAAAAGCTTTTTAATATTTTCTATATTAATATTGGAAATTTTATTTCTCACCAAGTATTTTTATTAACAATAAAATTTTGTTCAATAAATTTTTATAATAATAAGTTTAAATAGTTTTTTAACTGATTCGAATCATTTTAACTAAGCGATACATCGTGCAATTATAGGTTCTGAAAGTCTATTAACGGGACAAAAATTTATCTCTCACAGTTTTTCGTGGCTGCCCACAAATTTTAATTTTATAACTTTATTATCAGTTCTGGTATTAATTAACTGAGAAATACTCAGTAGATTATATACGTATAATATGGTACAACAGCATTACTTTTACAATAATAGAAATACTACTTTTCTCCGTTTAATCTCACGTCCCTCAAAAATGCATATCAAGTTTGTAATACGCACAAATTAACAGATAATATACGTTAAAATCATTTTCAAAGCTCGTTCTCCATTGTCAAATTTGTCGTTCATCCACATTCTCTGACAAATTATTAACATCATTAATTTATGATCTTCGAAATAATTAAAAAGAAAATTCTCTCGACTCTTCTCACAGCAGATAGTCTAAAGTAAATTAGATGTGCAACGTTTTCACCGCAAATACGCTTCAGTATAAAATAAAACATCGCGTCTATATATACATACACAAATGTGTGTGTGTGTGTGTATGTGTGTGTGGCATTTGAACTGAATTTTCTTCATACTCCAACTTTTTCCAACTGTCTCTCTATACGCTTTTAAAATGACTTTATATGAGGCGTGTTATATATAATGTACCATTTGTAGAAAAGAACCGTCATTTATAAAATACAGTATATTGCAGCTTTTAGACATTCCTGTCGCTATTATTGCTAACATTCCACAAATATCGTTTAGTGTCTATTGTGGTACGATTTTCTCTTTCACACCTCCTCACTCTCCCTTTCTCTCTGCAAATGACTCCAGTCGCGCGAGTGTGACCCCCGCCTAACAATGCCTTCTTTTTCTTCACTCCCTATCCCACTTCAACCCTTATGGTATATCCTTTTTCTTTTGTTGGCTACGGCGCGTTAACACCTCCCCTAACGTTTTTCGTTCTACGTATATATGTATACAGCTTAATAGACACACGTAATATGCACCAAAAACTAGGTACTGTAGCCTATCTGATCGTTTTCTTGAGAAGCAAAAAAATGAAAGACCGGCGGGTTGAGGCGTGTAAACGGGCTGCGCGCCCCTATACAGAGGGAACCCTTCTTCTTTCGATAAAAAGAAAATTTATTCTATAACTTATATATAACGATTTGTCTCTTGTCACTTTATTTTTCGGCGATTCGGCAATATCGATTATACTTATGTGGCTAAAAATCGTCGAGTCTTTTGGAGTCGAGTATTTCAAGAATTTCATTTTATTTTTGCGGTCGCCGAGTACGTGCGACACGTACTATCTTTTTTTTAGGGGGCGGAGGGGGTTGGAAGTGATCGGGGGGAGAGTGTTTCGTCGTTAAGCTTTTTCTGTTACTGCATATATACGGATAAAAGTGCGACGAGACAACGATAAATGGAAACTATTAACAGTTTCTGAAAATGGAATGTATAATCGTTACAGTCGTTTAAATGGCTATATAAGAAGTTCCAATTGGAATGAAGCCAGCAATTTTGACTATCATGGTAATATCAGCATCATCGAGAGGGGGAGAGATTAGCATCCATATTCGGAGGAACAAATCCAGAAAAAACGACAGTAAAACGTTGAAAATTCATAATTTCCTTCACACAATAGTGTTACTAGTTTTATTTTGAAGGTAGCCAACCAAAAATTCGAAGGGTTAGGAAAAACTAAAGAACCTACGAAATCGGAGAGAATAAAAATGAATGCGGATTTCTCTTCAACAGATGAAATTTTCGCTCAGTTTGCTTGCAAACGGGGTATTAAAACTGACCTCACGGAAGAGTTAGGGGTAGGGATGTTGAATATTTTCCAGTAAACACTAAGGACACCATTTTCTCATTTTAACCAAATTTTTTTTCATGTAGGTATGGTTATGTGCGTTATGTATGTATCGTCTAAATTTTTAGTTCATTGTTTTGAGATAACTACGTAATTCTTATATAAGGCCAGGTAGGATAAATGTTTAGTGCTTAATGCTTCTGCAGTTTTGGAGAGAAATGGAGAACAAAAAATTCCTGGAAAAGTGATTTTTCCAAAGATTTTAATGGGATTGCGAAAGAAATCGGACTGAAATTTTCACCATTGATTTTCCTTATGTGAGAGCAAGTCTGCTAGCAATTTGGTGGCTGTTTGTTCAGTAATTTCTAACAAAACCGTAAAATAAAAATTGCAGGAGAAAATTTTGGATTCACAGTTTTGAGAAAACTACCGAAGGGATAAAGCTGAAATTTTCACAAAAGGTAGGTAGTTCTTATACAAGACCAAATTTGATAGAAGTTTTTTGTCTGTTGATTCGGTAGTATTCGAAAAAACTGGAGAACAAAACATCCTTCGAAAAATGGTTTTTCTAGGATATTGAGGAAACTACAAAAGAAATGGAGTTAAAATTTTCACATTACATTGTTCTTATATTATATGTGCAAATCAGATAGAAGTTTGATTCTTATTAGTTCGATAGTTTGTGACAAAATTGGAAAATTGAAAATTTCTGTGGAAAATTTTGTATTTACGGTTTTGAAAAAACTACGAAGGGAATAGGGCTGAAATTTTCGCGAAACTTAGTCCTTACATAGAACCAGGTCTGATATAGGAATTTGTTGATAATTGGTTCGGCAGTTTTCAAGAAAAATATATCTACAACGAAAATGAAAAATTTCTGGAGAAAAGCAAGTCGCCTGTGTTTCTTGAATTATGTTTTTCATATTTACAGCGTAAAGGGTTTATAAGCGTCTTTTATGCACTGCATTAATTTGGGTTTTTTTTTGTAAACTGTTTTCATGAGCAAACTAGGTTTTCTATGTAGCGAAATATTGTTGCGCTAGAGTTTTTTTAGAGTAGGCTCAGCCCTTCTAAAGGGTCATAGACTCCCAGGTCTTCAGTCACATTTCCACTGGTACACCTTTGATCTCGCACATTATTAATTAAGTTTTTAAAAACATCGAATAAATTCTCATTACAATATTATTGTTGATAAATATGAATTTCAGGTTCAGATCACCCCACGTTTCGAAATTGAAGGAGTGTATTAAAAACAAAACAGCGATGAAATTCAGATCATCAGATCACCTTTTCCTGAGAGTGTACAACAAAAAACTTGTGCTTACTTTTTTTAAATCTGAATTATCGAGCGGTCCGCAAACAAATCTTCAGTCGCAACATGCGTAAGATATCCTTCCAATCACGTCTTAAGAAACCTTTAAATTGCTTTGCAAACGACTATTTTCCACCTACGTATATTACCTCATTTTTCTATGTTTGTTCTTATTACGAAATTATTGAGTTCCATTCGCATTTCCACCATTCTGAAAAAATGAAAAATGTTTGTGTATTTCCGTATCCCCCCCACCATTTTCTTTTATGTGCCATAGATACGTGTATAAGATACCTTCACTTTCATATTTTGCAAGCAAAGCATGAATACTGAATTACCCTTAGATTCATATTAAAAATGGCTGTACTCCAACACGTGCTAGTTGCGATGTTGATTCAAAACTCGAGAATTATCCACTAACGTCCAACAATTTAAAAAAATTCTTAGAAACTTATAAAATTACCTATACCAGAGGTTCTTAACCGGTGGTACGCGTAGGTACCACTTGTGGTACATGAGAGGTAGCTGCGCGGTATGCTAAGTCAGAGTGAATAAAAAATTTTTGTGTACCTACTTAATTATTCTGAAATGTTAAATGATGCTGAAATTAACTGTTCCTTCCGAATATTCCTCATTCTTACAATCACATAAAGTAGAAAATAACTTGAAAAATATTAGGTGGTGTTCTAAGCCATAAAAGAGTATAATCGTACAGTTTTAATACTGTTTTGTGGGCTACACTTTACACTAGTATGTCAACATCAAAAATAAATATTAATAACCTAAATATTAAATATTTTACATAATTTGTCATCCACACTCTTATGGTGGACCTTAACGCATCTGAATTCAGACTTTAAAAAAATATGTCAAACACAAAGAGTAAAATCACAATATAACAAAATAATATTTTTGTACAATTCAATAGTGTAATGAATAAGCAGTATTTAGTACGATATTAGATGGTCTAGAAAACTCTTCAATTACTGAGCATCATTTTATTTGAAACATAAGTTTATATACATTTTTAGAGACACGTTTTTGCACTGTGGTTAGTATGTAGTGGTGATGCATGAAATGGAGAGATTTGTGTATTTGAGAGACCAGTATAAATGAAGTCATCGAATACTGTTCGATATTGTCTGTATATAAAATATTTTTTTAAACAATAGGAAGAAGAAGAAGATAAATGCGTGAAGAAAGAAGAAGAGTCGATGGAATTTAGAGATATTATTTACTAAAGTGAAATAATATCGCCTATGTACGAATACAGTTGCCTATAGTTTTTATGTCCGACTATATACGTTACAGGTGTGTAAAGTTTCTTGAAGAAGATATTAGGTACGCCAGAAAAATATATTAAGAATCCCTGACTCATACAATCTCTACATGATAATTATCATCAGCATAATTTCCCCAAAAAAATGTCTAAATATTCTAGTTTTAAGTCAAAAGAGTTTTACGGAAGCATTAAAAAAATTTAGTTGAAAACCGGAATTCAATAAATATATGTTTATATCAATGAGGAAGGCCTAAGCAACAAAAATTTTATAAAAATAATGAAAATTTACAATTATCTAAGCTTCCAAGCAACAAAAAAGTGTTTGCCAAGAAAAAACCAACGCGAAAATTGTTCTCGGTCCCAAAAATAGCCTTACTTACACCTTCATGCACCAATTGCCCATCAATTTTTAGTTGTGAATATATGTATTTCTGAACCATCGTTTTCATTTACGGATCTCTTGCTCATATATGCTCGGTCTTAGTCTCGACTTTTAGTTTTGTCTTTTTTATTTACACTCTTGTAGTCTTGGTTTTAATGTAGCTTTCTCAGTCTAGGTCTTTGTCCCTGGTCTTAAGGCCGAAAGCAAGATCGATAGATACTTAATTAATATTCTAACATTATTCCCATCATCAATTATACACATACATATCTACATAAACCCGTACATATATCTCTACATTGGTAAGTAATTCTCATGAAATTATTGTTACTTAGGTATCGTTTTTGAATTCAGCTCTTAGCCTAGCTACCGAATAGTCTTGTTCTTAGCATTGCATCCTTAGTCTTAGACTTGGTCTTGCACACACAGTCTTAGTTTTATCAATTTTTACTCTCATTTGGTCTTGGTTTTAGTCTGGCTTCTTAATCTTGGTATTAATCAAGGTTTTGTTTTTTCTTCGTATTAGTCTTGGTCTCACATTCTTAGTCTTGTTCTTTGTCTTGCAGGCACAATGTACGTCTTTTGTATTTTAACTTATATTGTCGTGGTTTTAGTCTGACTTTCTTAGTCTTATTTTTAATATTGTTATTATTCTCAAGCAGACCGAGTTTTGTTCATCAATAAGCGTAACCAATTGGTGCCTGAGGAAGGTCAAGGACACCTATCACTCTCTCAAAAAAAAACAGAATAACATAACTAGAAAAAAGTCCTAACAATTGTCCGTATCTAAAAACAATAAAATGAAATGTATAAACTGTAGATCTAATAATATAATGATTTTTTTTCGTCAGCTTCCCTTAGCCTCCTATAAAACAATCTCATTACGCCACTGTGCTCGTCACTACTCACGAATACCTCAAAAATAATACCGAAAATTCATAGAAATTTTAGACAGAACTGGTACTTACCAACTCTGAATATTTTAAAATTTTATGAAATATTTTTACATACTAAAACCTTATAATGAATGCTCATTTTAAGAGTATTCTTTGAATTTTTTGTTTCATACAAATTCATGCTTCATTAAAAATTAGGCCTAAGGTCATATTTTCAACAAAAAAAACTTACTGGCCCAAATTACGCCAAAAATTCTCCTAAATGCAACTTAAGCAACTCAACCTGAAGGGTGACAGTGGGCTAACTCTCAAAATAAATCGGGGGTAACGGGGAAAAAAAAAAGGAAAAAGAGGGAAACAACCTAAAAACGAGCAATTTACGCCCATTTTAAAAACGTTTTGTTTTTAATCGTGTCTTATAGGTACTCATCTCTCCTCCATAATTGCTTTCGTTCGCCGTTTTAAATAAACGAATGAATTTTTGTGGCCTCGTTATCGTCACAAATAATCGAGGTGAGGTTATCGATGTTTGAATGAGGGAAACAGTCTTAATAAGGGTGAAGTGGAATTTGACTCCACAAAATATGGGGTGAGCAGCAAAATTATTTTTTTCTTCCTTTCGTTTTCCATTCTTCCATATACGATACAAACAATGAAATTGTTTACGAGTACATTACACAAAAAAAAGCAAAAAAAAAAAAAACACTATTTTAAGAATAATTTTTAACGTTTTAATGTTTCACATGTAAGAGTATATAGGGGCACGAGTTAAGAGTGGTTTTAAGAGTGAAATCGTGTACGTGGCCTGTTTATTAGGAAATATTTATCGTATAATTAAAATGTGATTACAAGTTTTCTTTTGTTCGAACCTATTGCTGTATAGGTACTCGAAATAAAGTGATGACTTCGATCTTGAACCTGTTTCAACCCTTATGAAAAAGATTTTAATCTTCAAAAAGAGGATTACTACTTAGTACGAAGAGATGAATTTGCTTAATTCGAAGAAGATGATTTGCGTCTCGCAATTATTTTGTAGGTTTTTGCGGAAGAGGAACTTTGTTAAATAGCTTTCCATTCATAAAAGAAATAATGGACATCACGATTTCTAGAAAATTAATGAAAATACAAGTTTGTAACTCAAATCCTATTCTCGATTTTTCAAATGGTTCACTTGGTACTGTATTCGCTAGTGAAATTTTAGCTTATTAGTAAACTTTGGAGTAGCTACAACTTTAGGCCCATTTAACTAATTAGAAAGAAAATGAAAATTTTAACAACCTCAGCGTACTCTAAATATTTAAAAGTAAATAATAACAACCATTTTCTAAGACCTGCAAACTTTACAATGAATAAAATAAAATAAAATAGGATTCAGTTGTGTGGTTTATGATGAATGAAAAATTATCCAATTTTAACAATGCTTCAGTAAGAGTACGAAAAATATTTGTGTGTAACTTAAATTGATATTTCAAAAAAACAAATCCTAAACCAGTGGTTTCTAAAACTTTTAAAACCTTTTTTGATCATGCTCCCCCTTAAGTCTCTGACTAAACCTCTACGACACACTACACAATATAATAGTATGTTAATGTAGTTTTCTTAGTAATTTTTGTGTTGTTTTTCTTGGTTTTCTTTGAATAGTGTCTCATGCTAACCTGAAGTATGCTTTCACCCTCTTATGAGGTGCACCCTGCAGTTTCAGAAGCACTTTTCTGAACTGTTTTACTTAATCGGTATTTATGTTACCGTTAAAGTATAAAATCCGTTAATTCATAAAACAACTACCTAGTTATTTCATAGGATACTAATTTTCATCAGTTAAAGTATATAATATTAGCTTATTATACACTTTAACTTGTTATTTCGTGAATTAACGGACAATCGGTAAAGAAAGTGTATAATTCGAAGTGAAGATGAAAGATAACTATGATGTGTTTAATGTAAAGAGGAGGCACGTTGCTTATGCTAAGAGATTTGCTTGTCTGCCACAAGTCTCTTATTATCAAAGATTTATTTGTCGATGATGGTCTGAATGTATCGGCATAAGCCCCAAGCTATTGAGCAAGGTTTCATTCTGTGTTCCTCCAACCAAAAATACGTAACGAAGGGATGCTTAAGCGAAATATGTGCTCTGCAACTCCACGTGACAAAACAGTAACACATGCGCTACTAAAAAAGTTTGATTTTCGTATTATACTTGGTCCTTATACACAATAACCAAAAAGTTCTGTTTTTTTTTAAAGATTTTAATTGATTGTTTCATTTATTGACATGAATTTACTTCGTAAGTTTAAGTTGTCTCCTACAAAAAGAAAATATTTTTTTAGTTTATGTTAGGCTGAAGTCAATTAAAAAATATAATACTAGATAAAAATATTATAATTTAATAACACTCCTACTTTTGTTACTTAAGCATTGGCTGTTTCTTTTAAAAAAAGAAAAAAGTATCAGTGAGAAGGTATTTTTGTATAATTAAGATGATAATATTGGGTTACGGAAATGAAGCTGAAAAACATCGTCATTTAATTGATTTCATACCTTCACCGATCGCGACCAGTTGACATATGAAATAAATTATCATTCAATGAATTCCCTGGTCAAGATGTGAAAAATAAATGCCTCGTTATTTCACCAAATATCCAGTCATCCCATGAATTAATACTAAATTTCACACTTTAACGGTAACATTTATATTCATAAAGCTACTTATGAAGACGAAAGATTTTGTCAACTACAAAATTTTATTAATCCTCCCAAGTTGTTTGAAAAAATATTAGTTGACCGAACTACCACCTCTCATTTGAACCTCTGTCTGGACACCAAGGGAAAACTATATAGTCAGCACTGCTTTTCCTATTTAATGACTTCAGATTCAAAAATTAAAATCCAAATAAAATATACAAAAATTGCAGATTAGTTTTACAAAACAAAAGAAAAAATGTTTATTCATATCACTTACAATATTCATTTCAAGAAATTTTTAAGCAGATTTTTTTTCTCGAAAATCTACTTATGAAAATTGCCTGAATATTTGGGCCCAGAATTGGGAATGTTTACGTTTTTCGTTTCATGATCTTCTGAGCATTTTGGCACTATTTTTGAGAACTCATTTTTTTTTCTATATACCCCCTTTTGCGTTGAATCCATTTTCAGGTGTAATTTTGATCGGATGGTTTCGAAAGTTGAAACACGTATTCGAATTCACCTAAGGAAAAACCCTATCGTTTTTGATCTTGATCGGGGGCATGATCTGTTCGGTAGGTCAGTTTATATGCATTTTTTATTGAATAGCGTACAGGTCACAATTTTCAATCGATAAGCCTGAAATTTGTTATACCTATGTGTTTTAGATTGAGTACAATACCTACCAATTTTTGTATGGATAGACTTTACGTTACGTCTGGTAGGGGCGATTTTGTTGCATTTTTGGCAGAATAATAGCTTTAAAAGGAGTAATTTTCAAGCTATAATCACAAAATTTGGTACAAGTATTGATTCAAAATATATCTAACAAGCTTTTGAATTTGGCTCTTATTGGTATTATGGTTCATTTTATAGGGCTGTTGGAGGTGCTAATTTTTCACGTTATCTCAATAAAAGTTAAAATTCTTTTTCAATAGTCACATAATTTGGTATAAACAGTACCTCTTATAGAAGCACCAGCCCATCCAATTTTAATTTTGATTGGTCAATTTATTCCCAACTTATTAGCTATTCAGTGTGATTTTCCCTCTTTTACCCTTCTCATAATGTTTCTGAAAAATTCATTTTCTAGGCTTCATCGAGAAAAACACTAATTTTAACCTAAAATCAACACGATCTCAGCAAAAGTTCAATTTTCGCCCAACCTCCAGCCGCTTTCGTACACTAGATTTGAACACGTACACTAAAATCTCCGCTAATATTTTCGTAATCAGCTCGTAGACAACAGCACTATACCCTTTGTTTTATAATGTAAAAGATTTTTTCACATCGGCTTCTTTTTTTTTTTTTTATTATTTAATCTACAATTTTCTTCACTGCAGAGGAAAGAAAACCATCGAATTATTTCCTAAAATCGTATTAGTTAGAACTCGGAATAATTTCTTATTTCCAACAATATAATGATTTTTAACACAAAAATGAAAAATTCATTCATAAAATATTTTAAAAACATGATACTGAATCAGTAAATTTTAACGCATGCATCGTATTTGTGTGATATTTTATAATTTTTTGCAAAAAATATAAATATTTTATATATTACTTTATTAGAAGAATGTTGGTGATAAGAGGTGATTTTTGAAGCCTTGAACGATTCTTTTCGATCACAAAAGCGAATGTAACCCGCTGATGGTCAAACATTTACCTCCCACACCTAAAATCACAACAAAATTGGAAACATTTTCCTCGCTCAATTCTTACACAAAAAGAAATGTGCTCCCTGGTAGATAATGTCGACATTGCAATTAAATTATTACACAAACTTTTAATATCAAAAAGGGCAGAAAACAATGAATTCTCCCCCTTCTTTTCGCTTTTAAGGCGCGTCAAAAGCAAAAAAAGTTCCGATAAAATTTTTGAAGAAATGAATTAACTTCTTACCGTGTTCTTACTTTTACCCTTGACATAATGTTTGAAGTCGAGTGGAAAATATTTTCAGCATTCGTTTCTCTTCGTAGCCAAAAAGAGAACGGGGAAAAAAAAAAAGAAGCGAAATCTTTATGCAAGAATATACACGTCTACTTAGGGAAAAAAGGACTCATCTACCCTCCACCTCGTGTTACCCTTTCACGACCTTTTCGTAAGACGCGATATTCTTCAAAGTTTACCAGAAAAGTCGTACTTTGTTTCAAAATAAGGAGCCAAGCTTTCTTTTTACAATGCGGTTCGAAAAACATTGTACATAATAAGTAAAATATATTATAACCTCAAAAGACTTTTGTGGCGAAAAGTTTTCGATAGAAAACGGTTTCAACGATAACAATGGCCGACTCTGCGAATGTAAAAGGCATTTAAATGCAGCTTATCATTTTAATTTCCTTATCGCACGACTTCTAATTATATTTCCGAGTTTGTTAAGTATTTTGTGTTGCCTCGAAAACGTCGCGGATTAACGATCATTTTCTGCTTTTCTTCAAATCTGGCTGCGTCTCTTTCTCCCTTTTCAAGCTGAAACTCTTTCTCTCGAGCTTTTAAAACTTACTGTAGAATTAACCATCATACGTTGTCGTTACTCTGAAAGCGTATATACGATGAATTGTGAGAAACGTTTTGTTCACCTCTTTCGGCACAATTTCAAACGAGTACAAGAATATAGGTATCTAAGTATCTACCTGAGTACCTGCAGGTAAGTAGGCACAATTTTCTTGGGAAACGAATTTTTAAATGAATATTTCAATTTCATAATTGAATAATAGGGAATTATTTCTCGGTACCAGCACTCTGGTGATGTAGATGAGAACTTCTGAATGTCTTTTCCTAGTATTACCAACTGTGTAGCTACAGCACTGCGCTGTTATAATTGAAGAAACAACTAAAAATACTCATCATCATCATCATCATCATCATCATCATCATCACAATGCTGTTGTTCATGCTAAGAAATTTTTTTTTTTTTTAAATAATTGAAAATTATTAAGAATATTGTCATACAACAAAAGGTCTTATAAAAAACTAAACCAGGTAAGCTGTGAAATGAATTATTTTATGATTTTAAGTGATTTTTAGATCTGAATAGAAGCATTTTCAACAAATTTTTAGTTAAATCTCATAAATTACTTGTGACAAATGACAATAACTGGTACATTGCATGAATTTTCATTTTCATTTGTATTTTGTTCTATTCTAAATTTATAAGCATACTTGTGCGCTCTTCAAAATTAAGTTGACGAATATATTTACCAGCAATTGGCAAACCATTATATTTATAATTAGATAATTTAGAAATAAAAATATGTCGATTTATGATACGTCAATTTATTACTAGACAAAAGTGTATCACTGTACTTCAAATAAAAATCTTGATTAGAAGAGATTACTGGTACCTATGTCGATTATTAAACAAGAGTGTATAACGTCATAATTGTAGCATGTGGGCCTTATTTCTAGTTATTTTCTTATTTTTCTTTATTTTTCTTTATTTCCTTTTCTTTACCTGGGCTGGAATTGAAGAGGAAGTTACCTATAATTTCGACCACCACCTTTTTTGCATCTTAACAACTCTTCTCTTTTATATTCACCATTCAGCACTCTTGATTCTTACATCAACATTAAAATATGGCTTTCTTTTTTCAATCGTAAAAGTATATTTTACTTCGATTTTCCAAATGAAGTTATCTAATTTTGTTTCTTTAAATATATGAAATTTATTCATTAATGGTATGGTCGGATATGCGATTCATATACTCTGCTAGATGAAGTCTACAGCATCGTCTCTAATTTGATTCAGTGTGTGATGTTCTTATTTCCATTATTCAATTTTCTTTTTCATTAATTTATCTTTGTCTAAATGTCCAAGTATGTTCCACGCTATGAAGATGTTGATCTTTATCTATTCCATAAAAAACATGGTAAATTGTGAAATGAACTAAATTTATTTAACCTACTCAAAGTGGAGTGTGTGTGTGTAAGATAAGCTAGGAACGCTAGATTCCCATTTAATTTCTACTATTCTATTCTGAAATAAAGCTCGTGTCCAAAAAAGCTACATATTTTGATTTTCCTTTTTGAAACATTGCTTAGACCATAGTATATAAATGTAGGTATTTTAAATATAAGTTTTAATCCTTCATCTATTGTTGATTACTTAAATGATGATTGACGATTGCTTAAATATCACTTTCCGATTACTAGTAAAAACGCCATTTTTCAAACTTCATTAAAAACACTTTTTTTTTAAATAAATATTCATTTAAGAAACAATACAATTACAATTTTATAAAGCAGTATGTGTATGGAAATGAGATTTAAAAAAAAAAAATTATTTTATTCCTCATTTAGAGTAAGTAATAACGTGTAGAAATCAGTATTTCGCTTAAGGTGTCAATGGCTGGATGGTTCACCTTTCTCGTTACCCCAAAACAGGGTGATTTTGTTAGTGACCATAATTTAGGACTGCAAAAAACAATGGCGCATAAGATACTTAGTAGGCTAGAATACTTGGTATTCCCATCATGAAGAAAAATCATCAAGTTCGGTCGGAGCAAGAAAAGATCGATCTTTTGATAATCAATCTTCGATGACTTTGATTTTGCGAAAATCTTTGTATACAAACCTCAACATATTTAGACCTAATCAAGATAAAAATGACGTGGGTAGACTTAAAATATGCGGAATCTTAGGCATTATCAAATAAGTCTGAAGTAATTAGCAGCAGACATTATATCTGTGTCTTATATGGCAAAAAAATGCTACACTAAAGGTTTCAATTTTAGTCTTTTGGACCAGTTCTGTTGATTGTTGAAAGTTAGTTCTCAATTCTTCTTCAGAGTTTTAGTTCAGAATCAGTTCTGAGAAGTGAGAACTCAAAAAACTGAACTCTTAAATATAACAATCAAACCAATTGAAAAAAAGAAACTAACTGAAAAAAAGGGTTCACATCTTTCCATTTTTTTTTACTTTAAGTTTGTTACGCTAACATTTTTTTCCGCTCCAAATTTGTTACATTAACTCTTTTTGTCACTCCAAGTTTTTTACGCTAACAATTTTTTTTCGATTTTAGTTCATTACAATCAAGTACGGAAAATGAAAATTCGGCACTTTTTGAGAAAAAGAATTTTCTTTTCAATTATTGTACCCTGGTAAATTAAACAGGTTTATCCTGGTTCAAATGACACACTTTTCTAAGTTGAGTGGCCTATGTTTTTTTTATTTACTTTTATTTTTAAAGATAAACATGAAATAATTTTGAGAAAAAAGTTACTTATCTTCAATTCAACTCTGCTAAATCGAATGATTTGTTCAAAGTTCAAGTGTCACACTTTCGAAAATCAAACAAATGGTTTTTGAAAAAAAAAAATTTAAATGCTGCACTTTATGTGTCATATCGAACGAACCTATTAGAAAAAACAATTATCAAAATTCGATCACAGGATGATCAATCAAGCTTACTCCAAAATAGATTTTTTATAGTCGAGACCAATTGGATGAATTTTTTTAGATGTTTGTAGCGTCATTTGATGGGCTAAACCTGGCATTCAATTTTATAACCCCTCATTTTCTTTTATGGAAATCCTAGTGTATGTATCAAGTTTTCAGAAAAATGACTTGAAGAAAAAATGAAGAAAAAATGAAAAAAAAGTGAAGAAAAAATGAAGAAATACGCCTATTAAATCTTGAAATTTTAAAAATTTACTTCTTTTAAACAAAGTAGGCACAATTTTGGTACCATATGATACTCTTACGGACATTTGGGTATCCAAATTAAGTTCTGAGCTCATGAGTCCACTTCCAACACTCTCTAAAATTCAATATAAAATAGGTACTGATAAACTTATATTCTATAGAAATTTAAATTCACAAAAGCTAACACGCCAACTCATGTAGGTATATAATAAATGAAAGTTACGTTGTTGAACTTGCACTCTTCATATCATAACTAACAATTTTTATTAAAAAGTTTTCAGAATTTCAAGTTAAATCACAATGCCAAATCAAATTATTTTTGGATGGAATTAAAAAACAGCCCGAAAAAAATCACATTTAATAAATCATTCTCATTTTTCACTAAGCCTATCTTTTATCAATCTGCAAAAAATTATGAACATTAATTTGTTTAGAAACGTAAATAAACTTGGAATTTCCTAACTGAACACGTTTACTGACGCATTAGTATAAATCTTGTAAAATGTTTCAATTTAGGAATTCATTTCCATATTTCGCCTACTCAATGAAAAAGCTCATAAATATCAAATTTAAAATGCAGCTACGGATTGAATATGAATTTCATCTAACTTTTTGATATTTACCTGTTAGAAATAAATATTGCTGTAAATTTAAAAAAAATATTTCCAAAATCCACAATTTTTGCATTATTATTCAGCGAAAATTTCATTTAAAGTTCTCCAAAAGATGCCGAACGTTACGAAATTTATGGTTTACAAGCTTTTTTCTCACAATTCTAGAAGACTATAGAAATTTTCAAATATATGTAAATTGAATAGTGATATTACCGTTCTACATTTCTCCATCACAGTACAAATATAGAAAATAAATCCTTTACATAACTGTACTAATGATTAGAAATGGACATTCTCAAATTTCAACTAATTTTTCAAAATCCTATCTTGATAACCATTCCAGTCATATTTAGAGAAATTAACATCTTCAAAGGTGCAAGTCATCTGATTTTAAATTGCAATTATTTCAAATAAAATCAATTCATCATATACTGACCGTAACGAAATCAATTATTTCTGATATTTGCTTCCCACACAACCATATCTTCAAATTCCTCTTAAACCCAAGTTTTGGCCGCAGAGGAAACATTTATCAATATATAATATCAATGAATATGTTTAAATGATCAAACAAGAGTCACATTTTCAGCATATTTCATACCGAAAAGAATGGATAAGGTAGACTAAAGAAAATTTTATGATGAAAATGTAATAATAATAGGAATTAATCGATCGCATATTTTATTTCCACAGGTTAAGTTGATATGTAAAAATGCAGTTAAGAAAAACATCAAACATACCAAAACATGAGACTCACCAATTCGATAAATGATATTAATTTGAAGAATTGGTAGACAACGAAGTATTGCAACTGCAGGTAGTGCAGCCAAACAAATCAATGCGAATTCCATCAGTTAAATATTTCCAAGAGAAGATACGGATGCATTCTCTTTAGGCCGAACGCAAAAACCATATTTATTATGTAACCGGTTCAAACAACGACATAGTCTCTATTTGTAGGCTGACTGCTACTAGACCGAGTTATTTTTTATCATGAATGCACGGATCAACGTGAAATTTAAATAGCTTTAAAGCACTGGAATTGAAATTTTGTATGAGTGAATAGAGAAAGACCTACTTATAATTATTTTTTAATATCAAAATTTAAATTTTGAAAAATAGAATGCAAATATAGGAACCACAAAATTGTATACCTATTTAAAAACTTTTCGAAATATATCAAAACCAATTTTCTAAGCTCTATTTATAACATAGTAATCGATGATCACGTAGGGTATAGGAATATATTATTCACATTATTCACATTATTCACATCCAACTGAAGCATTACACGCATCGGAGCCTTATCTTTTTCTGTAAATGGTTTATATTAATTAAGTAGCTGGATAATCTCAATTTTGGAGTTCTAACTCTTCATGAAGGTCTGTTTTTCTCATCGTATTGAAATAATAGTCCTATTACGATTGTTTCAGCATTAATGCCAATTCGCGTACAGAATTTCTTTTTTATAAAAAAATGAGATAAGCTGATAAGGGCTACTTAACCACTTAGTCATATTTGTAACATATTTCAGAACCGTATATTTTGATAATTAAGAAGCCATATCGCTGGATCATATTAGTGTAACTTACAACCAATGTGAGCAACGTATGAGAGTAAATCGGAATGTATTATAATTATGTAGGTACCTGTCACTTATTTTCTTAACGACTAGAAACTCGGCAAGTTTTAATGATTTTTCAATACCTTCTCATTGATATGAGAAAAATTATCGTACCCCCTGATAAAATACCAAAATAGAAAATCACTCATAATTTCGGAAAAACAGAGCACTAATAGGCGAAATCTAGGTACCCATGGCTAGTGATAAACATTTGTTGTTTCCTTTTAGTTCCGACCATATGTGTTGAAGATTGCCGACATCCTCCACCCCGAAACAAAACCTGTAATCATGTTTTAGGCGTGCTCGTACTTGCAAACGTTTCTCAAGGCTTCGTGAGAGGTTCCTAAGAACGGTAGTTTGACCAATGAGTGAGTAAGTTCTAAGGTACCTATACGGTTCTTTCATTCGACCCTTCGAGCACTGCTTAGTCTTACACCCATACGCACCACCGCATATGCTTCCGCTACCCTCTGCCCCTCAAACACGTAAACCAACGCATCGCAATTCACGTACCTGGACTACCAAGGTGACTTCGACTATTGCTCTCCTGGCCGCAGTGCGTCGTCGACAGTCCCGGCAACGTGGCCTGACCGGTGCCGGAGCTGGTCGCTGCCGCAGCGCCCAACGACGGCGCCGGATATATGAGTCCCAGCTCGCGAGCCTCGTTCTCCTCCTGCGCCTGCTGGCGCCTCAATGCCACCTGGGCGGCCATCACACGTTGGCGTTCCGCAATTAACGTACACTTCGCACAAACACAATCTCGCCATCGGCAATACCGTTTATGGCCTTTGAGCGCCGACACGACGCCATGGTTACGACATCGGGCGCACTTGGGGGTACGCTGGTACCTGTCGCTGGCGCGCAAAAAAAATGCCGGCGGTATGGAGCCGAGTACCGGATGCTGGGACATGATCGCAGCCGACATATCAACACCATTTGGCAAACTCATTCTGTCGGTTAACCGCATATCACTGAAGCGATCGACGAAACGCGAAATATGAAACAGCGCCAACGTTTCTTACCTTCCACTCTTTTCGTTTTTGGTTTTTTTTTTTTTGGTTTCTTTTTTGTTTTTGTTTTTGTTTTTTTTTTTTTTTTGCCCCATTTACAAATTTTCTATCTCCATTTCTCTCCTTCTCTCGTACACACGTTCACCCTGTTTTGTGTGTGTGCGCTTGAATGCGGTGGTACAACCCCCTATCTACCCTACCCTTTGGAACAAAAATCCCTTTTCACCATATATACGTCACCCTGTACCGTGTAAACTCCACCCTCTTGGCATAAAGATAAATGTGTATATGTATACATATATACATATACACAATGAATTCGTTGTAAAATGGAGGCACCTTCGTACTCTCGTTACTGTGTATCCGAAATATTTGCAGCCAACCTATTCAACTATTGGTTGGCGGTTTTATTCGTGCGCACCTCCTACTATCCTCCTACTGCTGTATTGTGTAGTGCTTTTCAAACATCTCCCCTTAACACCCCCCCTAATCATCCCCTCTATCTTTCATTTGTTTTTTTTCTTCTCTTTTACTGTTCTTTCAACGTAATGCAGAGCCAGAACCAGCAAAAAAGAGAGAAAAAAAATACATTAACAGTACCTATTCGTCTATTATCATAAATATACTTTTGTATACGTAACTTATTTTTTTTTTTTTCGAGAGTAAGAACGTATATGTACCTAATACGTAGCTCTATTTGTGTATTATAGTACGCGACGTAAAATACAGAACGCAAATAAATAACATACACTCACACATATATACATATATTTGTGCTCTTCACCAATAAAAACGAAAAAAAAAAAGAGGGAACAGAATACGTATAGGAGGGAAGAAAATGAAGCTCGTTTTTTGTTATCTTTTTTTTTGTTTTTTTTTTCTATCGAAAATCCCCCTCAACTATAAACTCCCTTGCTGCCCTCCTTCCAACAAGTTTCAATAATTTTATAAAAGGGCAACCACGTTGAAATATTCTCCCCAGTGAATCTATACTATGTGTTATATAGAGAACCATATTATAGAAAAAAAAAAAAAAAAACCATTATATATACCTGTATTGTAAAACTGTATATACGTCACTCTTGTATAAATAAAACCTAGTGCTTCGTGTTTTTTTTTATTTCGGTTTATAGTAAACGGAGAATTTTGAATGGGTACTCTTCTATCGAATATAGAAGATACAAAATTCGCTTTTCAATTGATTCCAATATGTTTTTTTTTTTTTCCACGTCCTCAAGTGTAGTCTCGTGGCGGAGAAGGGTGGATAAATGATTGACGTCTAATACTACATATACATATAAGTAGTCTAATCGTTGTGAAAAATGGAAAATTTCAATTTTTTTTTTTTATCAATTCTAGATATAGTGAAGGAGCGAAACACTCAACGCTATAGCCTATTTTACGGATCGTAAAATTAGTCACGAGCACGTGAAAAAGTACACGATACGTTTCCTAAGGTGTAACGAGTTGATTGAGATGTCATTTTTGATGGTAGATTCTAACGATTTTGTTGAAATGTAAAGAGGATATTGTAATTTCGGAGATTATTGGGTTTGAGTTCGTCCAGCGAATCTTTCTTCACTCGCAGAAATCCATCGCAGTCAACTCTGTTCAACTTTAGTAACAAATTTATCATCAAATTTACGTACCCTTTCGTCAGAATAGTCCTTATTGTAACACCAAAAAAAGGTTTCAACTAAGCATGACCGGACGTAAAAGGGTGGAGCCTCGAAGGCTCAGACCTCCTCCCCGGCTTTTCTACAAATTTTAGGAATAATATTCATTCGAAACTACCCAACCAATTTTAATCATTATTATTATTATATACATGCAAATTATATATAATTTTGGTGACTGTTCGTCCAGTAGTTTCTGAGAAAACTGGAAAAGAGCAAATTCCTGGAAACAATTTTGTGTTCACAGTTTTGAAAAAGTTACGAAAGAGATATGGCTGAAATTTTCATAAAAGGTAGTCCTTACTTTAGGACTAGGTCTGATAGGAATTTAGTGCCTATTGGCTGGGTAGTTTCCGAGAAAACTGGAGAACAAAAATTCCCACAGAAGTGGTTTTTCAAAGATTTTGAAGGAACCACGAAAAAGATAGGTCTGAAATTTTCATGATAGATTTTTCTTATATTGTTATAAGTCTGATAGAAGTTTGGTGCATATTAGTTGAGTATTTTTTGAGAAAACTGAAAAAGAAAAAATTGCTGGAGAAAATTTTGAGTTTACAATTTTGAAAAAACTACGAAAAGGATAAGGGTGAAATTTTCATGAAAGGCGGTCCTTTTATAAAACCAGTAGTGATAGGAGTTTGTTGCTTATTGGTTCAGTAATTTCCAAGAAAACTGGAGAAAAAAAATTCTTAGGAAATTGGTTTTTCTTTGAAAAAATTGGAAGGAAATTTTCACGATAGATTTTTATTATGTAGGTGAAAGTCTGATGGAAGTTTAGTTCCTATTATTACAGTAGTTTCTAAGAAAATTGGAAAACAAACAATATTGTCGGAAAAGTGGTTTTTGGTGGATTTTAAGGAAACTACAGAACCGATAAGACTGAAATTTACACGAAATGTAGTTCTCGTATTGGACCAGGTCTGATAGTAGTTTGGTGCCTATTGATTCGATAGTTTCTGAGAAAAATGTAAGCCAAAAACAAAGTGGAAAAAAACAAGTCACTTGGCTTGCTTAAAGTATCTTTTTGTAACGTATATTTTCGTCTATTTTGAGAAATGACGAACATATTCGTTCACTCATTTCCGAATACCAAAAATATTGATATTTGTCAACAATTACCTTCCTATAGCTCTTCGTAAACAACCACCAAATTATTTGTATTTAATTTTACATATACAGATATACCTCCTGTATATTTATGACCTGGTTGTACCTGTCCCTCGAGTACTCGACGAGTCAGCACAGCCCTATAATAACAACACCCTACTTCACTTTACCTATCCGACACGTACGTTTTCATACCCTGAACGAGTATATAATCTCTCGATTCAGTTGTATAGTTGTTCAGTTCAGTTTAGTTCAGTTCTCCAACAGCTACTTCTAAGTACCTGGAACCTCTCTTGTAGAAGTCTCTAGTGAACAGATAGTCTTGCTTGTTGAATTGTGATTGAATATGTATTAATATTAACGTAGAAATATGTACTGTATGTACTAATTATTATATTATTAAATGTGTTAACTCACTGATGTGTTTAAATATTATTGAGTCTCAAACAAATGTTAAGGTCCACGATAGTTTGTGGATAACTAATCTGAATCAATCATAGAAGTATTACTGCTTTTAAAGTACGTGGTATTTCGTGTATGGTGTACTCCCAAAAGAGGTAGTTACCAGGTACAACACTACCTCTTTTGGCCGTTACACTTTTTCATATTTACGACACAGGGGGTTACAATCTTCTTTTTTGCATTTCATTAATTTAGTTTATAAATTTTTGTTTTGAATTATAGATAAAAACTTGCAGACTGGGTTTTCTAGCGAAGTATTGCTGTACTAAAATTTTGTTTTTGGATCTTTTTTATTTCTTATAATTTTTTTATTTATTTATTTTTTATTTATTTCTTTAATTTTTTCAAATATTTTAATGATAAAAATTTTTTATATTTTTACATAAAATTTGCGGCGTTCCATCCTGCAAATGATTTAAAATATGCACGCAAAGTTTCATTCAAATCGGTTGTGTAGTTTCGGAGTAGTAGTATTTCTAATATTAGCAAAAAAAGTTGCGGAAGAGGGCTTCGCCTTACAGGTTATGCCGAATTACTCTAGTTGAGTACCTACTCTTCTCGACGTAAACGAACACTTCCTCCAAGAATTTACTTTATGGAAGAATTAAAAATAATTTACTGACGAAGAACAGTCAGTGGAGTGTGGTAATTTAGGTGCAATTTTCGTGTGTGTAAGAATGTAGTTGTCAATATAAAATATAGCCGACTATATTCGTTTCACTTATTTCATTGGGGTGAATGCTGTTGATACTTTTGAATATAAAGTTAAATCTTCAGTTTGCATGACTGTTATGGAGATTAAAGATTTAACTTTGCAAATATGTCAGGAGCAGTAGAGGTACAAAATGTTCTATTAGCAAAACGTTTTGGTACAATTGACAAACAGTTCAAAGAGCCGAAAGAACGAGTTCAACTAATCGTTTGAGACGTGATAACTATTTATTCATTTACGAATTTGAATCCACTACGATAGCATAAACTGTCAATTATAAGAGGGGACTATTGAACAAAACATAAATTTAGTCAATAAAATAAAAAATGAAAAAGTGGAACATAAAAAATAATTAATTAATATTAACTTAAATACCACATAGGCGGTTAGCT